>FR990053.1:25191451-25547157 GCA_905404095.1 Glaucopsyche alexis | reverse complement strand
CATGCACTTCGATTGATGCGAAATCACGTGCTTTTTCGTCTAACCAATCGAATTCAATGTTTTGTAAGCAGTCTGAAGCTTTTTCTTTTCATCCTCGCGTCAAAAACTTAACCAATGTCCAATTTGCCAAGGATGACATGTCACTTTTGGAAAAGGGTCTTAAATATAATATTACTCCTAATATTAATCAGAATGCTTTGGAAATGCTTGCGGTTGAATCAGAGATAGCAACTGTAGTTAATAAAAAGGATAACATGGTTAAGGGTTTACTAGCCAATGAAATCAAGGGTACTCCTTCCGGTTATTCATTTAACCATGAAAGAGTAGCTTTGAGGTCATTAAAACAAACAATAGATAATAATGGCTTGGTTATATCTAAAGCAGATAAGGGTAACACAATAGTGGTGATGGAGCGTGACGATTACTTGGAAAAAGTAAATAACGTGATTCGGTGTGATCAATTTCTAAGGGTTCCTTCTGACCCAACTAACAAGTTTATGGCTAAGATTAAATTAGCCATAAACAATAATAAATATTTATTTGGTACCGAATCAGCGAAGAGAAAACTTATTCCAATGAATCCTCACGCACCATCACTGTACGGTTTGCCAAAGATTCACAAAACTGATATCCCAATGCGTCCAGTTGTCTCATATATAGGTGCACCGGCATACGAGTTGGCAAAGTCATTAAATTACATTATTAAACAAAGGATTTCATTTCGGCCACGTTATGCAATTAAAAATAGCTTGCAATTAGTAAATCAAATAAAAAATGTGACTTTGCCACCTCGTTGCAAATTAGTTTCGCTTGATGTAGATAGTTTATTTACTAATGTTCCGTGTGAGGAAACGTTGGGTATTCTGGGGAATGAATTGGAAAAACGTTTGCCTCCTGGTGAAGGTCTGGAATTGCTTACTCTTACTAAAATCTGCATGGAACAAAACTACTTTCGATTTAACAATCAATTCTTTGTTCAACAAGACGGTCTAGCAATGGGCTCACCACTGAGTCCCTTGCTGGCCGAAATATTTATGAATGATTTTGAACAAAGAAATATTGTTAATGACAAAAGTATTTTATATTACTATAGATATGTAGATGATTGCATCCTTTGTTGGACCGGTACAGAGAGACAACTGGACGTCTTTGTTAAAAATCTTAATAAAAAACATATTAAAATTAAATTTAAATTAGAATGTGAAGACAATAAAACACTTAATTTCCTTGATTTATCTATTACTAGAGATAACGATAAACACAGTTTTGGAATCTTTCGCAAACCGACATATACTAATACTACTATTCATGCATCCTCATGTCATCCTTGGCAACATAAACTCGCGGCTTTTCATAGTTACGTTCACAGATTAATGTCCATTCCTCTTAGTAAAGAAAATTATCAGAAAGAGTTAAACATAATTTACCAAATTGCTAAGTCGAATGGGTATAATCCCAAAATTATTAATAATATTTTAAATAATAAAATTAAAAAGGAATTGGTTAAGTTTTTGTACGCAGGGACTCCTGATAAGGAAGTGGTTAGATACAAGTCCAGTTTGACCTACATGGGTGAGGTATCTGCACGTTTATCTAAAATAATGAGAAATAACGATATGCACGTCGCATTCAGGACAAATAATACTTTAAAAAATCAATTGTGTCATAATAAAGACCGGATTGATTTAAAGTACCAATCCGGTGTCTATAAAATCGATTGTCCTGAATGCGATAGTGTATACGTAGGTCAAACTGGACGTAACTTTGAGACTCGGTACAAAGAACACATCGCGGCTTATAGAAATGGTCATCGTGATAAATCACATTTTGCTAAACACCTTTTAGATAGTGGTCATAGTGTACCCGATGGCCATTCCTATAAGATATTACATAAATGTGACAAAGGCTTTCGACTGAGCGTGTTGGAACAATTAGAAATAATTAAAGAAAAGAACAACAATAGACATGCATTGTTGAATGACCAAACTTGCTTGACTACGTCACCGCTCATTAATATGTTTGGTGGGGGTACTAGTAGCCAGTAGTCTATATAAGGTGGCGGTTTGCTTGGCAGCATTACTAACGAACTTTGTTCGCAGGTCCACTTCCTGAGGATGCTCCGGGTTCGGGGCGAAACGCGCGTCGAGTTTTGCAACCTGCATGGTGGTGTGGGGCTTTGCACGATCTTGCCGACATTGTTGCTTGTGTGGTGGTGGTGTTTGCACGATCTTGCATCTGAGTGCACGCATAAGCAGTGTGGGAGGAGGGAGGTGCGTTACGCATGCTTATGCGTGCACTCACACATTTGCTTGCAGGTTGTGGGTATTATTTAGCGGAAAAACTGCTAAAAACATAATATTAATTAATTTAATGCTATGGATTTCCGCAAAGTAACGCCTGATTCTATTAACTATTTAAAATCGGTGAGCATGACCGTACAGGCAAGACTCTATATTAAACTAACAAAGTTACATCGAGTCGCCGCCCAAAATGTTTGGTTCAATCAACAATGCAAACATCTAAATATTGTTCCTAACTATATTAATATTAAAACCAACACGCACAGTCGAGCCGCCAATAGGGCTATTAAAAAAGCCGAAGCCATTTGGCTTAATGAAGAGATACGTCACTGGTTTACCGTTAGAGATAATTTAAAACTACATCTCAAAGTTCTTTATACCGAGCTCTCATATAAATTACATAACATTGAATTCGATTGGTTAGACGAAAAAGCACGTGATTTCGCATCAATCGAAGTGCATGCTAAATATATTAATCAACAAAAAAAGCTTCAGACTTTAGTAAATAAAAATAGATTTGTACAATCCTATACAGAGACACAGTCTGAAGCTTTTTCTTTTCATCCTCGCGTCAAAAACTTAACCAATGTCCAATTTGCCAAGGATGACATGTCACTTTTGGAAAAGGGTCTTAAATATAATATTACTCCTAATATTAATCAGAATGCTTTGGAAATGCTTGCGGTTGAATCAGAGATAGCAACTGTAGTTAATAAAAAGGATAACATGGTTAAGGGTTTACTAGCCAATGAAATCAAGGGTACTCCTTCCGGTTATTCATTTAACCATGAAAGAGTAGCTTTGAGGTCATTAAAACAAACAATAGATAATAATGGCTTGGTTATATCTAAAGCAGATAAGGGTAACACAATAGTGGTGATGGAGCGTGACGATTACTTGGAAAAAGTAAATAACGTGATTCGGTGTGATCAATTTCTAAGGGTTCCTTCTGACCCAACTAACAAGTTTATGGCTAAGATTAAATTAGCCATAAACAATAATAAATATTTATTTGGTACCGAATCAGCGAAGAGAAAACTTATTCCAATGAATCCTCACGCACCATCACTGTACGGTTTGCCAAAGATTCACAAAACTGATATCCCAATGCGTCCAGTTGTCTCATATATAGGTGCACCGGCATACGAGTTGGCAAAGTCATTAAATTACATTATTAAACAAAGGATTTCATTTCGGCCACGTTATGCAATTAAAAATAGCTTGCAATTAGTAAATCAAATAAAAAATGTGACTTTGCCACCTCGTTGCAAATTAGTTTCGCTTGATGTAGATAGTTTATTTACTAATGTTCCGTGTGAGGAAACGTTGGGTATTCTGGGGAATGAATTGGAAAAACGTTTGCCTCCTGGTGAAGGTCTGGAATTGCTTACTCTTACTAAAATCTGCATGGAACAAAACTACTTTCGATTTAACAATCAATTCTTTGTTCAACAAGACGGTCTAGCAATGGGCTCACCACTGAGTCCCTTGCTGGCCGAAATATTTATGAATGATTTTGAACAAAGAAATATTGTTAATGACAAAAGTATTTTATATTACTATAGATATGTAGATGATTGCATCCTTTGTTGGACCGGTACAGAGAGACAACTGGACGTCTTTGTTAAAAATCTTAATAAAAAACATATTAAAATTAAATTTAAATTAGAATGTGAAGACAATAAAACACTTAATTTCCTTGATTTATCTATTACTAGAGATAACGATAAACACAGTTTTGGAATCTTTCGCAAACCGACATATACTAATACTACTATTCATGCATCCTCATGTCATCCTTGGCAACATAAACTCGCGGCTTTTCATAGTTACGTTCACAGATTAATGTCCATTCCTCTTAGTAAAGAAAATTATCAGAAAGAGTTAAACATAATTTACCAAATTGCTAAGTCGAATGGGTATAATCCCAAAATTATTAATAATATTTTAAATAATAAAATTAAAAAGGAATTGGTTAAGTTTTTGTACGCAGGGACTCCTGATAAGGAAGTGGTTAGATACAAGTCCAGTTTGACCTACATGGGTGAGGTATCTGCACGTTTATCTAAAATAATGAGAAATAACGATATGCACGTCGCATTCAGGACAAATAATACTTTAAAAAATCAATTGTGTCATAATAAAGACCGGATTGATTTAAAGTACCAATCCGGTGTCTATAAAATCGATTGTCCTGAATGCGATAGTGTATACGTAGGTCAAACTGGACGTAACTTTGAGACTCGGTACAAAGAACACATCGCGGCTTATAGAAATGGTCATCGTGATAAATCACATTTTGCTAAACACCTTTTAGATAGTGGTCATAGTGTACCCGATGGCCATTCCTATAAGATATTACATAAATGTGACAAAGGCTTTCGACTGAGCGTGTTGGAACAATTAGAAATAATTAAAGAAAAGAACAACAATAGACATGCATTGTTGAATGACCAAACTTGCTTGACTACGTCACCGCTCATTAATATGTTTGGTGGGGGTACTAGTAGCCAGTAGTCTATATAAGGTGGCGGTTTGCTTGGCAGCATTACTAACGAACTTTGTTCGCAGGTCCACTTCCTGAGGATGCTCCGGGTTCGGGGCGAAACGCGCGTCGAGTTTTGCAACCTGCATGGTGGTGTGGGGCTTTGCACGATCTTGCCGACATTGTTGCTTGTGTGGTGGTGGTGTTTGCACGATCTTGCATCTGAGTGCACGCATAAGCAGTGTGGGAGGAGGGAGGTGCGTTACGCATGCTTATGCGTGCACTCACACATTTGCTTGCAGGTTGTGGGTATTATTTAGCGGAAAAACTGCTAAAAACATAATATTAATTAATTTAATGCTATGGATTTCCGCAAAGTAACGCCTGATTCTATTAACTATTTAAAATCGGTGAGCATGACCGTACAGGCAAGACTCTATATTAAACTAACAAAGTTACATCGAGTCGCCGCCCAAAATGTTTGGTTCAATCAACAATGCAAACATCTAAATATTGTTCCTAACTATATTAATATTAAAACCAACACGCACAGTCGAGCCGCCAATAGGGCTATTAAAAAAGCCGAAGCCATTTGGCTTAATGAAGAGATACGTCACTGGTTTACCGTTAGAGATAATTTAAAACTACATCTCAAAGTTCTTTATACCGAGCTCTCATATAAATTACATAACATTGAATTCGATTGGTTAGACGAAAAAGCACGTGATTTCGCATCAATCGAAGTGCATGCTAAATATATTAATCAACAAAAAAAGCTTCAGACTTTAGTAAATAAAAATAGATTTGTACAATCCTATACAGAGACACAGTCTGAAGCTTTTTCTTTTCATCCTCGCGTCAAAAACTTAACCAATGTCCAATTTGCCAAGGATGACATGTCACTTTTGGAAAAGGGTCTTAAATATAATATTACTCCTAATATTAATCAGAATGCTTTGGAAATGCTTGCGGTTGAATCAGAGATAGCAACTGTAGTTAATAAAAAGGATAACATGGTTAAGGGTTTACTAGCCAATGAAATCAAGGGTACTCCTTCCGGTTATTCATTTAACCATGAAAGAGTAGCTTTGAGGTCATTAAAACAAACAATAGATAATAATGGCTTGGTTATATCTAAAGCAGATAAGGGTAACACAATAGTGGTGATGGAGCGTGACGATTACTTGGAAAAAGTAAATAACGTGATTCGGTGTGATCAATTTCTAAGGGTTCCTTCTGACCCAACTAACAAGTTTATGGCTAAGATTAAATTAGCCATAAACAATAATAAATATTTATTTGGTACCGAATCAGCGAAGAGAAAACTTATTCCAATGAATCCTCACGCACCATCACTGTACGGTTTGCCAAAGATTCACAAAACTGATATCCCAATGCGTCCAGTTGTCTCATATATAGGTGCACCGGCATACGAGTTGGCAAAGTCATTAAATTACATTATTAAACAAAGGATTTCATTTCGGCCACGTTATGCAATTAAAAATAGCTTGCAATTAGTAAATCAAATAAAAAATGTGACTTTGCCACCTCGTTGCAAATTAGTTTCGCTTGATGTAGATAGTTTATTTACTAATGTTCCGTGTGAGGAAACGTTGGGTATTCTGGGGAATGAATTGGAAAAACGTTTGCCTCCTGGTGAAGGTCTGGAATTGCTTACTCTTACTAAAATCTGCATGGAACAAAACTACTTTCGATTTAACAATCAATTCTTTGTTCAACAAGACGGTCTAGCAATGGGCTCACCACTGAGTCCCTTGCTGGCCGAAATATTTATGAATGATTTTGAACAAAGAAATATTGTTAATGACAAAAGTATTTTATATTACTATAGATATGTAGATGATTGCATCCTTTGTTGGACCGGTACAGAGAGACAACTGGACGTCTTTGTTAAAAATCTTAATAAAAAACATATTAAAATTAAATTTAAATTAGAATGTGAAGACAATAAAACACTTAATTTCCTTGATTTATCTATTACTAGAGATAACGATAAACACAGTTTTGGAATCTTTCGCAAACCGACATATACTAATACTACTATTCATGCATCCTCATGTCATCCTTGGCAACATAAACTCGCGGCTTTTCATAGTTACGTTCACAGATTAATGTCCATTCCTCTTAGTAAAGAAAATTATCAGAAAGAGTTAAACATAATTTACCAAATTGCTAAGTCGAATGGGTATAATCCCAAAATTATTAATAATATTTTAAATAATAAAATTAAAAAGGAATTGGTTAAGTTTTTGTACGCAGGGACTCCTGATAAGGAAGTGGTTAGATACAAGTCCAGTTTGACCTACATGGGTGAGGTATCTGCACGTTTATCTAAAATAATGAGAAATAACGATATGCACGTCGCATTCAGGACAAATAATACTTTAAAAAATCAATTGTGTCATAATAAAGACCGGATTGATTTAAAGTACCAATCCGGTGTCTATAAAATCGATTGTCCTGAATGCGATAGTGTATACGTAGGTCAAACTGGACGTAACTTTGAGACTCGGTACAAAGAACACATCGCGGCTTATAGAAATGGTCATCGTGATAAATCACATTTTGCTAAACACCTTTTAGATAGTGGTCATAGTGTACCCGATGGCCATTCCTATAAGATATTACATAAATGTGACAAAGGCTTTCGACTGAGCGTGTTGGAACAATTAGAAATAATTAAAGAAAAGAACAACAATAGACATGCATTGTTGAATGACCAAACTTGCTTGACTACGTCACCGCTCATTAATATGTTTGGTGGGGGTACTAGTAGCCAGTAGTCTATATAAGGTGGCGGTTTGCTTGGCAGCATTACTAACGAACTTTGTTCGCAGGTCCACTTCCTGAGGATGCTCCGGGTTCGGGGCGAAACGCGCGTCGAGTTTTGCAACCTGCATGGTGGTGTGGGGCTTTGCACGATCTTGCCGACATTGTTGCTTGTGTGGTGGTGGTGTTTGCACGATCTTGCATCTGAGTGCACGCATAAGCAGTGTGGGAGGAGGGAGGTGCGTTACGCATGCTTATGCGTGCACTCACACATTTGCTTGCAGGTTGTGGGTATTATTTAGCGGAAAAACTGCTAAAAACATAATATTAATTAATTTAATGCTATGGATTTCCGCAAAGTAACGCCTGATTCTATTAACTATTTAAAATCGGTGAGCATGACCGTACAGGCAAGACTCTATATTAAACTAACAAAGTTACATCGAGTCGCCGCCCAAAATGTTTGGTTCAATCAACAATGCAAACATCTAAATATTGTTCCTAACTATATTAATATTAAAACCAACACGCACAGTCGAGCCGCCAATAGGGCTATTAAAAAAGCCGAAGCCATTTGGCTTAATGAAGAGATACGTCACTGGTTTACCGTTAGAGATAATTTAAAACTACATCTCAAAGTTCTTTATACCGAGCTCTCATATAAATTACATAACATTGAATTCGATTGGTTAGACGAAAAAGCACGTGATTTCGCATCAATCGAAGTGCATGCTAAATATATTAATCAACAAAAAAAGCTTCAGACTTTAGTAAATAAAAATAGATTTGTACAATCCTATACAGAGACACAGTCTGAAGCTTTTTCTTTTCATCCTCGCGTCAAAAACTTAACCAATGTCCAATTTGCCAAGGATGACATGTCACTTTTGGAAAAGGGTCTTAAATATAATATTACTCCTAATATTAATCAGAATGCTTTGGAAATGCTTGCGGTTGAATCAGAGATAGCAACTGTAGTTAATAAAAAGGATAACATGGTTAAGGGTTTACTAGCCAATGAAATCAAGGGTACTCCTTCCGGTTATTCATTTAACCATGAAAGAGTAGCTTTGAGGTCATTAAAACAAACAATAGATAATAATGGCTTGGTTATATCTAAAGCAGATAAGGGTAACACAATAGTGGTGATGGAGCGTGACGATTACTTGGAAAAAGTAAATAACGTGATTCGGTGTGATCAATTTCTAAGGGTTCCTTCTGACCCAACTAACAAGTTTATGGCTAAGATTAAATTAGCCATAAACAATAATAAATATTTATTTGGTACCGAATCAGCGAAGAGAAAACTTATTCCAATGAATCCTCACGCACCATCACTGTACGGTTTGCCAAAGATTCACAAAACTGATATCCCAATGCGTCCAGTTGTCTCATATATAGGTGCACCGGCATACGAGTTGGCAAAGTCATTAAATTACATTATTAAACAAAGGATTTCATTTCGGCCACGTTATGCAATTAAAAATAGCTTGCAATTAGTAAATCAAATAAAAAATGTGACTTTGCCACCTCGTTGCAAATTAGTTTCGCTTGATGTAGATAGTTAATTTACTAATGTTCCGTGTGAGGAAACGTTGGGTATTCTGGGGAATGAATTGGAAAAACGTTTGCCTCCTGGTGAAGGTCTGGAATTGCTTACTCTTACTAAAATCTGCATGGAACAAAACTACTTTCGATTTAACAATCAATTCTTTGTTCAACAAGACGGTCTAGCAATGGGCTCACCACTGAGTCCCTTGCTGGCCGAAATATTTATGAATGATTTTGAACAAAGAAATATTGTTAATGACAAAAGTATTTTATATTACTATAGATATGTAGATGATTGCATCCTTTGTTGGACCGGTACAGAGAGACAACTGGACGTCTTTGTTAAAAATCTTAATAAAAAACATATTAAAATTAAATTTAAATTAGAATGTGAAGACAATAAAACACTTAATTTCCTTGATTTATCTATTACTAGAGATAACGATAAACACAGTTTTGGAATCTTTCGCAAACCGACATATACTAATACTACTATTCATGCATCCTCATGTCATCCTTGGCAACATAAACTCGCGGCTTTTCATAGTTACGTTCACAGATTAATGTCCATTCCTCTTAGTAAAGAAAATTATCAGAAAGAGTTAAACATAATTTACCAAATTGCTAAGTCGAATGGGTATAATCCCAAAATTATTAATAATATTTTAAATAATAAAATTAAAAAGGAATTGGTTAAGTTTTTGTACGCAGGGACTCCTGATAAGGAAGTGGTTAGATACAAGTCCAGTTTGACCTACATGGGTGAGGTATCTGCACGTTTATCTAAAATAATGAGAAATAACGATATGCACGTCGCATTCAGGACAAATAATACTTTAAAAAATCAATTGTGTCATAATAAAGACCGGATTGATTTAAAGTACCAATCCGGTGTCTATAAAATCGATTGTCCTGAATGCGATAGTGTATACGTAGGTCAAACTGGACGTAACTTTGAGACTCGGTACAAAGAACACATCGCGGCTTATAGAAATGGTCATCGTGATAAATCACATTTTGCTAAACACCTTTTAGATAGTGGTCATAGTGTACCCGATGGCCATTCCTATAAGATATTACATAAATGTGACAAAGGCTTTCGACTGAGCGTGTTGGAACAATTAGAAATAATTAAAGAAAAGAACAACAATAGACATGCATTGTTGAATGACCAAACTTGCTTGACTACGTCACCGCTCATTAATATGTTTGGTGGGGGTACTAGTAGCCAGTAGTCTATATAAGGTGGCGGTTTGCTTGGCAGCATTACTAACGAACTTTGTTCGCAGGTCCACTTCCTGAGGATGCTCCGGGTTCGGGGCGAAACGCGCGTCGAGTTTTGCAACCTGCATGGTGGTGTGGGGCTTTGCACGATCTTGCCGACATTGTTGCTTGTGTGGTGGTGGTGTTTGCACGATCTTGCATCTGAGTGCACGCATAAGCAGTGTGGGAGGAGGGAGGTGCGTTACGCATGCTTATGCGTGCACTCACACATTTGCTTGCAGGTTGTGGGTATTATTTAGCGGAAAAACTGCTAAAAACATAATATTAATTAATTTAATGCTATGGATTTCCGCAAAGTAACGCCTGATTCTATTAACTATTTAAAATCGGTGAGCATGACCGTACAGGCAAGACTCTATATTAAACTAACAAAGTTACATCGAGTCGCCGCCCAAAATGTTTGGTTCAATCAACAATGCAAACATCTAAATATTGTTCCTAACTATATTAATATTAAAACCAACATGCACAGTCGAGCCGCCAATAGGGCTATTAAAAAAGCCGAAGCCATTTGGCTTAATGAAGAGATACGTCACTGGTTTACCGTTAGAGATAATTTAAAACTACATCTCAAAGTTCTTTATACCGAGCTCTCATATAAATTACATAACATTGAATTCGATTGGTTAGACGAAAAAGCACGTGATTTCGCATCAATCGAAGTGCATGCTAAATATATTAATCAACAAAAAAAGCTTCAGACTTTAGTAAATAAAAATAGATTTGTACAATCCTATACAGAGACACAGTCTGAAGCTTTTTCTTTTCATCCTCGCGTCAAAAACTTAACCAATGTCCAATTTGCCAAGGATGACATGTCACTTTTGGAAAAGGGTCTTAAATATAATACTACTCCTAATATTAATCAGAATGCTTTGGAAATGCTTGCGGTTGAATCAGAGATAGCAACTGTAGTTAATAAAAAGGATAACATGGTTAAGGGTTTACTAGCCAATGAAATCAAGGGTACTCCTTCCGGTTATTCATTTAACCATGAAAGAGTAGCTTTGAGGTCATTAAAACAAACAATAGATAATAATGGCTTGGTTATATCTAAAGCAGATAAGGGTAACACAATAGTGGTGATGGAGCGTGACGATTACTTGGAAAAAGTAAATAACGTGATTCGGTGTGATCAATTTCTAAGGGTTCCTTCTGACGCAACTAACAAGTTTATGGCTAAGATTAAATTAGCCATAAACAATAATAAATATTTATTTGGTACCGAATCAGCGAAGAGAAAACTTATTCCAATGAATCCTCACGCACCATCACTGTACGGTTTGCCAAAGATTCACAAAACTGATATCCCAATGCGTCCAGTTGTCTCATATATAGGTGCACCGGCATACGAGTTGGCAAAGTCATTAAATTACATTATTAAACAAAGGATTTCATTTCGGCCACGTTATGCAATTAAAAATAGCTTGCAATTAGTAAATCAAATAAAAAATGTGACTTTGCCACCTCGTTGCAAATTAGTTTCGCTTGATGTAGATAGTTTATTTACTAATGTTCCGTGTGAGGAAACGTTGGGTATTCTGGGGAATGAATTGGAAAAACGTTTGCCTCCTGGTGAAGGTCTGGAATTGCTTACTCTTACTAAAATCTGCATGGAACAAAACTACTTTCGATTTAACAATCAATTCTTTGTTCAACAAGACGGTCTAGCAATGGGCTCACCACTGAGTCCCTTGCTGGCCGAAATATTTATGAATGATTTTGAACAAAGAAATATTGTTAATGACAAAAGTATTTTATATTACTATAGATATGTAGATGATTGCATCCTTTGTTGGACCGGTACAGAGAGACAACTGGACGTCTTTGTTAAAAATCTTAATAAAAAACATATTAAAATTAAATTTAAATTAGAATGTGAAGACAATAAAACACTTAATTTCCTTGATTTATCTATTACTAGAGATAACGATAAACACAGTTTTGGAATCTTTCGCAAACCGACATATACTAATACTACTATTCATGCATCCTCATGTCATCCTTGGCAACATAAACTCGCGGCTTTTCATAGTTACGTTCACAGATTAATGTCCATTCCTCTTAGTAAAGAAAATTATCAGAAAGAGTTAAACATAATTTACCAAATTGCTAAGTCGAATGGGTATAATCCCAAAATTATTAATAATATTTTAAATAATAAAATTAAAAAGGAATTGGTTAAGTTTTTGTACGCAGGGACTCCTGATAAGGAAGTGGTTAGATACAAGTCCAGTTTGACCTACATGGGTGAGGTATCTGCACGTTTATCTAAAATAATGAGAAATAACGATATGCACGTCGCATTCAGGACAAATAATACTTTAAAAAATCAATTGTGTCATAATAAAGACCGGATTGATTTAAAGTACCAATCCGGTGTCTATAAAATCGATTGTCCTGAATGCGATAGTGTATACGTAGGTCAAACTGGACGTAACTTTGAGACTCGGTACAAAGAACACATCGCGGCTTATAGAAATGGTCATCGTGATAAATCACATTTTGCTAAACACCTTTTAGATAGTGGTCATAGTGTACCCGATGGCCATTCCTATAAGATATTACATAAATGTGACAAAGGCTTTCGACTGAGCGTGTTGGAACAATTAGAAATAATTAAAGAAAAGAACAACAATAGACATGCATTGTTGAATGACCAAACTTGCTTGACTACGTCACCGCTCATTAATATGTTTGGTGGGGGTACTAGTAGCCAGTAGTCTATATAAGGTGGCGGTTTGCTTGGCAGCATTACTAACGAACTTTGTTCGCAGGTCCACTTCCTGAGGATGCTCCGGGTTCGGGGCGAAACGCGCGTCGAGTTTTGCAACCTGCATGGTGGTGTGGGGCTTTGCACGATCTTGCCGACATTGTTGCTTGTGTGGTGGTGGTGTTTGCACGATCTTGCATCTGAGTGCACGCATAAGCAGTGTGGGAGGAGGGAGGTGCGTTACGCATGCTTATGCGTGCACTCACACATTTGCTTGCAGGTTGTGGGTATTATTTAGCGGAAAAACTGCTAAAAACATAATATTAATTAATTTAAATGTTTTTGTTTCATGTTTTCTGTGTAATGTTTCGAACAGGAGTCACGCCTTAAGAGGTAATTTAAATATTATAAAATTACCTCTTATTAGTAACTTTGATAATGGCATGAACGCCTATTATTATTTACATAAAACATATTTAATTTTTTTATGAATGTCAAAAAGGAATTGAAGCTTGATATTTAAAAACATGTTTCTATTATTGCACTCTTTTACAGTGCGATGTTGGGGCACAAATTCTGCAAAGAACGGTACAGATGAAGAAAAAGCTTATTTTTTATAAAAATACAACTTGACCTTTACGTTAAAAAAGTAGTTTATTAAAAGTTAGGTTATTGTCAAGAATTTGTTCATAATTAAGCTGGAACTATATGCTTCGAAATCCGGAACGCCGCGCCGGTGAAAATTTATAAAGTTAAAAATAGAACTCTGCGCTAATACCTAACTACAATAGAGTTGAAAATGGAAGTTTTGATCGTCGAGCTGTCATTTAAGACATTGAAACTCGACAATCATATGTTGAAATTTTCAACTCTATTGTATTGGCGCAGAATTCTAGTTTCAATGCTCGGAATTTTCTACGGCCTTCCGGATTCCGGATCTTATATTCTCAGCCTTGGGAAAAGGTAGAGGATAAGAAGTATGTAGAGCTTGCAAATATTTAATCGACAATTTTGACATTCGAATAGGTATTCGGTGTTTTTATGGGCACTTTTCGAATAATAGAAAAAAAATATTTTTTTTATTATAATTCCATCTTTTTAGTTTGGGAGTATTAAATGTAAATGTCTTCCGCTATATATATTATGTCTTCCTAGAAAGAAATTAAACAATCTTATTATTATTTAAAAAATACTAATATTGATTTCTTATTTTTACGCGAATATTGTTCATTGTTTTAAACACTTACAGATTGTTGTCAATATGTAAGTATTATGAACAATAGAATACTAAGGTTGAAATTATTAAAGTGAAAATTATTAATATTATATAAACTGTAGGGTATAGGCAATAGGTGTAGTTGTTGGTGTAAAAAAAAAATAGGTTTATGTAATAGAAATAATTATTTAAATTTATATTTCCATCAAACAACGTCTGTTAAGTACATACAGCTAATGTAATATAATAAATATATCTTTGTTGTAAACCGTTTCACTAAGCCATAAATGTGATGGGAATTTTTATATTAAGGATCTGTTTTACTATTCACAATCGCCTATTAATAGCGTAGTTCCGTCGCATCCAATAGCGTAGTTCCGTCCCTGTCGCTCAATAAAAAGCAAAAAAAACTAATCTGTATCTCTTAAACTTTAAGATTGATAAACTTAAATCAAATAAAAGCAGCAGTTAATTTACTGTTACTGTTAGGCATCAGATCGTTCTAAGTTACTTCGTTAACATCTCACAACATTTTTTTTGTAGTTCAACAATTTTAAAAAGTTAATGCCATTAATTTAACTGATTGAACAATATAATTACATTATTTTCGTCAATCTTATCAAATTATCTTTCAAGCTAGATAAAATATAAAATAAGTGAACGGTCTGTAATTCTGTACCTACAACTAACGACATTCGCTTGTGTACTATTTACTCTATGCCAGAATGCATGCATCCTTATTAGATTCACAAAAAAAGTATATATTGACATTGCTTTCCATTTTTCTTAAGACATAATTTATTATTGAAAAATATATTTTTAACAAAATACTTGACTGATAGTAATAAATGTTGTCAAGTTCCACGGGGAATTAAATTCCTCGACTTTTATTCACTTTCTTGTCATGGTTTTTACAGCTTTTATAGACACACAATGGAATTTTGTGCAAGGCGCAGTTAGTTGCAAAACTTCTGAAAAATTCCGAATAATTCCGGAATACTTCTGGGAAACTTTCTTTAAATTAGAATTATTCAAAATGAATAATTCTAATTATTCATCAATTAGAATTATTCAAAATGAATAATTCTAATTTAAAGAAATCTTATTTTTAATACGTTATGTAATAACAAACAAAATTCGACAATGCAAATAAAGTTCTGTCTGTGTACTATCAAAACTGCCGCGGATTGAGAACTAAATTAAATACTATTTATATAAATATTTTATCGCATAATTATGATGTGATAATATTGACCGAGACCTGGCTGCATGATGGTATTACAGACAGTGAATTCGTGGATTCTCGCTACAGTGTGTTCCGATCTGATCGAGACCGCGTTGCTACGGGGCGGCGGGACGGGGGCGGGGTACTTGTGGCGGTACTGCGAACGCTGTCCGCTGCGCGCTGTGCGCCTGAGCCTCCCGTCGCTTCTCTCGATATTCCACCCATTATCGATCATTTGCTACTAGAATTGCGTTTTGGTAAAACCAAATACCTACTAAGTGCCTCATACATTCCACCAGGCATAGATAGTGACATATACTTGACTTTGTTCAATGAATTACTGTTGATAATACAAATAAAATGTTATGATAAACTTTGCGTAATTGGCGATTTTAACTTACCTCTTCTTGATTGGTACTCGAGTGGACAACAAATGAAACCACTAAATAACTTACATTCGCCTCCAAACTCCCACTTTTTAAATTTTATGAGTGCAGCAAACTGTGTACAAGTAAACTGTTACAAAAATAACATGAATAGGTTGCTCGATTTATGTCTAACTAATATCCAAGATTGTAGAACCTTCTCCGCGCCTGTGACCCTTGTTCCTCCAGACGCACACCACCCCCCTTACTTTGTTTTAATACCTATCGACGACAACGGTTTTAAACCTATGACTACTCAAACAACTTCAAGATATTGTTTTAAGCGTGCTAATTATGAACAAATAAATAATGATATTTTAGAAATCAATTGGTATGAACGATTTCAAAACAAATCTGCAGAATGTTGTGTTAACTTTTTTTATGAGACTATGTACAACATTATACGTAAACGAGTGCCTACAAAACGTGTATCCAACAGTAACTTCCCCGTGTGGTTTACACCCGCGTTGATACACATTTTTAAGGATAAAAAAAAGGCCTGGGTTAAATGGAAGTTATATAAAAACGTATCAGACTATTCTACATTTTCCTTGCTTCGAAATAGATTCAGAAAGGAATCTCATAAATGCTACATTAATTACATGACTTTTGTGGAAGATAATATCCCTAAAAATTCTAAATATTTTTGGAACTATATAAATAATCGCAAAAGTCTGTCAGTCATACCTATCAATGTACACCATAACGACAAGGAAGCCAAAATGCCTCAGGATACTTGCAACATGTTCTCTACTTTCTTTCATTCAGTTTTTCAACCTTCTGAGGTGCTCGAGTCATTGAACGCGGATATTATAGTTCATGAGGGCGGAGAATTTTCCAACGAATCAATTATTGGTGATATACATCTGGAGGAAGCGAGTGTTCTTATGGAACTTAAGGCCTTGGACAGTACAAAAGCTGCGGGACTTGATAATATACCTCCCATTTTCCTAAAATATACAGCCGCAGTCATATATAAGCCGTTAACTATACTTTATAATAAATGTCTAGTGGAAGGATTATGTCCAACAGTATGGAAGTCGGCCAGAATCACCCCAATTCACAAGGGAGGTTCAAAAAGAGACATTACCAATTATCGACCAATTTCAATACTACCTGCACTATCTAAGCTATTGGAAAGACTAGTACATAATAATATTTACCCTCTGTTACACAGTACTATCCTTCCCCAACAGCATGGTTTTGTCCGCAGTCGCTCCACCATCACTAATCTTATGGTATATACTAACGAACTATTTATAAATTTAGACAACAATAGACAAACAGACAGCATATATACAGATTTTCGAAAGGCATTTGACCGTGTAGACCATAAAATGTTACTGGAAAAACTAGCTTTTAATGGTATTCGTGGCAATCTCTGGAGGTGGTTCAAATCTTACGTTACAAACAGGACACAAAAGGTTGTTATCAATGGGTACGAATCAAAATCAGATACGGTTGTTATAACGTCTGGAGTCCCACAGGGGTCTATCCTGGGCCCCCTGCTGTTCATCATTTACATAAATGATATTCATAAATGCTTCGTAAATAGTAAATTTTTGTTATATGCAGACGACTTAAAAATTTATCGAACAATTGACAACGCTGATGACCAGCAGGGGCTTCAGGAGGATCTAATTAGATTCGCCAACTATTGTAATACCAATAAACTACAGCTAAGTCTAAATAAATGTAAAATAATCACATTTACAAGGAAACGACTGCCCTCAGTACACGCTTATTTCATAGACGGGTACAATTTAGAAAGAGTACAGACCATTCGTGACCTTGGGGTTGTATTGGATACAAAATTAACTCTCGATGCTCATGTTGATACTTTATGCAGTAAAGCTTTTAAAATGTATGGGTTTGTGTTGCGAGCTAGTAACGACTTCACACGTCCTAGCACATACTTATATTTGTATAAATCTTTAATCCGCTCGCAGTTAGAGTATGCTGCATGTATTTGGGACCCAATGTACATTAAATACTCAAACTGCCTTGAAAGAGTGCAGAAAAAATTCCTAGGTTGTGTACAATACAAATGCTGCCACAATTACTTACCGTATCCGAAGCTGTTAGAAAAATATAAACTCTTAAACTTGAAGTGTAGAAGAATTCAATTACAGATAATGTTTTTGTATGATATCTGCCATAACAGATATGACTGCATTGATATTGTCAATAGTATTAGTTACAGAGTGCCTCTTAGAATGAAAACGAGAGCTTGTCGTACTACTCCAGTTTTTGCTACACGATTATCACGCACTAATGCAGGCCTTCGTGCGCCCATTCATCATGTACTTACTTTATATAATTGTTACTTTAGTGATATTGATATTCATGCCAATAGTGCTAGTGCTTATAAAAAGCTTATAACAGAAAATATATCAAAAATGAATATGTTATGCATGTCAAACACTACCTTTTCTTGAAAATATTGTGTAGTGTATACTCTTTTCTTTTTGTTGTTATTGTTGTTGTTAAGAAAAATCCTAAAATTATAACATTATTATTGTAGACTAGAGGTCGTCCAGTGGTCCAAATTCGGCCATAATTCACGTTGAAATTTTGAAGTTTTAACTTGTTTTTAGGTTCTTTTGCCTCTTAGATACGCAATAAAAATATGAAAATGTTGTATGTGCATTGTTAAAGATAGTTAAATCTTATTTTTATAAATTTAATGTACTTCTAAGCGTTGTTTTTCAAAATATCAGTTTTCGGCAGGTATCCCTGCACTTAAACTTTAAATGTGCCAAATTTCACACTGATCAATATGCACAACTCTTGTAAAACCGTACTAAATTTTTCTGGTTCACGTATTATTATAGTGATGAGTAATTGTTAGCAAACCGGCTACTGCTCTCAATTTGATTATAATTAATATATATGTACATCTGTGGTAAACGGTGTGGATGTCACAATTAGTTGTATTGTTACATGTTAGATTGTTAATCATATTTTATTGTGATATTGTTTGTTTACCCAATAAACGATAAAAAAAAAAATGAATTTAATTAAGGTTTTTATTTTTGCTGAAAAATCGTATTTTGCATCAATCGTCGATCGCCGCCGCGCCGCCCTCTATACGTCGCCCGACGCCACACGAGCGAGACGGCGGGGCGGGCGGCGGGAGGAGTTTTCCCCGCGCGAGAAAGATCGTACTCCGCAATCGAATGTTTCCGTCGAATGTTTCCGTCGAATATTTCGCTGGAATAATTCAATGGTAATATACCTAGGTGTTAGTTTATGGTGTATGGTGGTTGAATGAATTATTTGTTCAGTGGCACATACTAAGTAAAATATAAATGTTTATTTTATTATAAATGGGATTGATTAAGTATATAATGTTGATATTTTTTGTATGTACAATAGCTCTGTACGCATCGATTTTGATGCAGTTTTCAGAACAATATTATTTAGTACCTACTATATTATGTATACGTGACATAAAAAAATGTTGAAATAAATAATGTTTAAATAAGTAAAAAGATGGAACCTGTAGTAAGGACGAGAAATAAAAATACGCGTACCTAGCTCGAATTAGAATATGTATTCCAATATCTATACTAATATTATAAAGCTGAAGAGTTTGTTTGTTTGTTTGTTTGAACGCGCTTATCTCAGGAACTACTGGTACGAATTGAAAAATTCTTTGTGTTGGATAGTCCACTTATCGAGGAAGGCTTTAGGCTATATAGCATCATGCTAAACTCAATACGAGCGGAGCACCAATCAAGAGTGTAACAAATTCGGGGGTCTTTTTTCCTTTTGAGAGCTTTCGCTACGTACGCTGCGGAAACGGTTAAAGTTTCGCTAAAATTATGTATGGCAGAATTGTTCCCCTGTAAAAGTTCTAAAAAAAAGTCCGCGACAGTATATGTCTATCTTTTAAGGTTGGCTCACTATAACCTTTTTATACTAACCTTTGTTCTAAAAGTAAGCATTATTTGTGAAAGTATTTTCATAAAGATTATATTAATCCTTATCCAAGTAAATACGTTATTCATTACAAGCATTTAACCTAGAAGAAATTTGCCGTTTACATCATTTGATTTCAATGAGTATTTTAGAAGATATCGCAGCATGGGCGTAGCCAGGGGGGGGGTTTAGGGGGTTCAAACCCCCCCCGAAATGGGCCGGCTGGTCCATATGGATGACCTATAATAACATATACAGAGGCATATTTAGAAAATTTGTGCCCCATGCCAATTAAAATATTTTGCCGCCCCAATAACCCTATCTGAAAGATGATTTTTTTAGAGTTATTTTAGAAAAAAAAATCAACAGCCTAAAACAGAACTTTAATACTAACTTGTTTTATATGTAGGTATGTGTTTATGTTAATTGCGTTCAAACTGAGAAAGCGATCGATGTTTTTACGCTTTAACCTGTTAAAATCTTTTAATACTTTAAGCCCTGAAAGAATGTTGTACATACTTTAAAAAAACAATAAAATCAATAGCCTAAAACTGGGATCGCGAATCGCTATAAGGCACGCGTGCCACCGAATTCCTTAACGTATAGCATACGACACAATATTTTGGGCACGTCACACACGGCACATCGTTCGTAGTACATCTACGAAAAAAGTGTGAAATAAGTAGGTATTATATGACAAACCTAACATAATAAGTTATATGTCATCTATTTTGCAACATCAGAAATTACACTATTTTTACTTTAACTTACATTACAAAATGATCCTATTTTCAGTCATTTAGGGTTTAAAATTTGAACAGATTTAACCTATTAAATAGGAAAAAAAATTTGCTCGCTCGCTTCGCTCGCTCGCGTTTAACATAAAGAACATAATATTATATTATTTAGTAGCGATGTTCTGTTTTAGCCGGTTCATTTTATGATATTTTTCCGAAGTTCACCGTTATTCAGTGTTTAAGTTTAACGATTGAATTGATTTTAACCTATAGAATGGGAAATAAATTTTTCTCGCTCGCTTCGCTCACTCGTGTTTGGCTTACAGAACATATTACTAATAAAATTTAGTACCGACGTGCAGTTTGAGGCTTTTGATATTTGTATTTTTCAAATTACCCAGTTTTTCAGGGCAAACCCTGAAAAACTAGCTTAATAGCTTAAATAGGTTAAAACGAAAAAAATGGGCGCCAATTATTCTAATGTTATATTATAAAATGATCCTATTTCCACAATCTTTTAGGGTTTAACGTTTGAACAGATTTAACCTATTAAATAGGAAAAAATTTTTCTCGCTCGCTTCGCTCGCTCGCGGGTAACATAAAGGCCATTATATTATTTATTATCGATGTTCTGTTTTATCCGGTTGATTTTATTGTATTTTTACGAAGTTCACCGTTATTTACTGTAGTGTTTATATTTTAGTTTAACGTTTGAACAGATTTGAACGTTTGAACCCTTAAAATAGGAAAAAAATTGCTGGTTCGCTTCGCTCGCTCACTGGTAACATGAAGGCATTATATTATTTATTATCGATGTTCTGTTTTAGCCGGTTGATTTAATTGTATTTTTACGAAGTTCACCGTAATTTACTGTAGTGTTTATATTTTAGTTTAACGTTTGAACAGATTTGATCGTTTAAACCTGTAAAATAGGAAAAAAAATTTGCTCGCTCGCGGGTAACATAAAGGCCATTATATTATTTATTATCGATGTTCTGTTTAAGCTGGTTGATTTAATGGTATTTTTACGAAGTTCACCGTTATTTACTGTAGTGTTTATATTTTAGTTTAACGTTTGAACAGATTTGAACGTTAAAACCTGTAAAATAGGAAAATAATTTGCTCGCTCGCTTCGCTCGCTCGTTTTTTGCTTAAAAAACGTATTATAAAATTTAGTACTGACGTTTAGTTTTAGACTATAGATATTTCTAGTTTTCCGAATTACCTACACAGTCTTTCAGGGTTTAAAGCTTAAACAGGTAAAAACGAAAATAAAAATTCTGATATGCCCAGGGCCTCTAATAGGTTAAAGACGGCCCTGGTTACTTAATGTACTTGTAGTCGTTTTATTTTCTTGAACCCCCCCCCGAAACTAAATCCTGGCTACGCCCATGTATCGCAGTAATAAAATAATCATGCGCGCTAATAGTACGGCGCGGCGCACGGCGCGGACGGGCAATCGTGACCGTGAGGTGGTAGCGCTTCTCCTTCTACG
This sequence comes from Glaucopsyche alexis, assembly GCA_905404095.1. Taxonomy (NCBI): domain Eukaryota; kingdom Metazoa; phylum Arthropoda; class Insecta; order Lepidoptera; family Lycaenidae; genus Glaucopsyche; species Glaucopsyche alexis. The sequence continues at coordinate 25,525,012 of FR990053.1, read as the reverse complement.
TAAATGAAGTCGCGGGTAAATTTTTGCGATATCCCAAAGTAACTATTCCACGCGGACGAAGTTGCGGGGAAAAGCTAGTATCAAGATAAAATTATTGACAATATAAGTCAAAGTATTAATTCACTTTTTAAACTGTTATGTACAATACAGAGGTTTTATTAATTGGACTTTTGTAGATACCAATAGAACCGACTTCAATGAAGCCGGAACACCTCAATTGACCTCAAACCACCACCAAGCGAAGACTTTATTGAAGAGGTGCTCTGACGACTTTATTAAATGATGCGACGTGCAATCAAGTCACAACCATAAACTCAAATATACCTACCGCTCACAACACAACTGAAGATAAACCCCCTTACTAATAACGCTGTATAAGCTTTGAATAGTTACACAGTGTTTTGTCTTCTTCTATCGAATTAAAAATGTCACTTGTGTGATGTGAACAAAACACTGTATAGTCTGTTCAAAGCTTATACAGCGTTTCAATAAAGTTGTAAAGTTGGAAGTTGTAAACAAATACCCCCTTACTAATGTAAGGGGGTATTAGTTTACAACTTCCAAGCGTAATTTTTCTCGTTTTTTTTAGTTGAAATATTCCCAAAGTTTCGGAATATTTCGGAATACTTCCGAAGTATTCGCCGGGAATGATTCGGAATTTTTCCCGCCAGCATCTAGCGTAGTACGTGCTACGCGTCGACCAGCTGGTCGCATACTAACCAAAATTGGCCCGACTCGGGCCGATTTTTTCGCGTTTATAACATATCTACCTCTTATTAATATTATATATCTATGTTTTGCCTCATAGCTTTTAATTTAAAGACCTAATCTTTATTTTGCTTAACTCTTACTTTATCCATTAAATTCCGTCATAGAATTTTGCTCGTGAGATAATTCCGGGAATCGTTGTAGCTTCAAAGCCCCACATACGAGAGGCCGATCGTTTCAGTTAGAACTGACGTCAGTTCGGCCTAAAGGGCTTCGAGCACATACACGGGGAAAATTATTATTTTTAAACAAAAAATTAAACCGACTTCCAAAGTAAAAATACACAAAAAAGTATGAAATAAAACTTAATCTCTAAATAATTCCCCTTTCAAATTCGGCTAAAATTTTTACTATTTCTCTTCTCAATCTTATTAATTTTAAAATCGGTACCAGCCCAAACAATTATCTACAATATTTTATAGAACTTACGTTCATATTTGCTGGTACCGACTTCAAAATTAATAAGATTGAGAAGAGAAATAGTAAAAATTTTAGCCGAATTTGAAAGGGGAATTATTTAGAGATTAAGTTTTATTTCATACTTTTTTGTGTATTTTTACTTTGGAAGTTGGTTTAATTTTTTGTTTAAAAATAATAATTTCACCCTTTTTAGAGATATATTTTCTTAAGTTATTATTAATACGTCTTAAGAACGTCTAAACTAAACGATCGAATGTATAATTGAATACGCGCCAAGCTTCCATAAGGTATTGCTATTAAGATGATAATGATGATTACTGTAAGTTATAAATTGGCATATGCTTGCAGTTCATTAAACAATGCCGAAATTTCCAAACGCATATCTTAAAAGGCTGAGGAGTTCTGTACAGTGCTTTTGGATCCAGGGTATACCTTGGTACAATATCTTATTTTTTGGTAGCATATGCTTGTGTTACTTCAGCAAAAGTCAAAATCACTATATGTGTGGATATAAATTTCGAGGAGTTCCCTCGATTCCTCATGGATCGCATCATCAGGTTTCCACTTTAGTGACTAAAGGACCAATTTCGAACTAAACCCTTTACAACAACAAAAGAATTTTGCAAATAGGTCCATAAACGGCAGAGTAATGTTCAAAGATCTCCGTGTTAGTGTAAAATACTATGAGAAATACCTTTTATATCATCATAATTTGATGATGTATGGTGTGATAGTGGTGATGATGATGATGATTACTCTAACTAACAGGGTGGCATATGCTTGCAGTTCTTTAAACAACGCCGAAATCCCCAAACATGTATCTATAAGCCAGGAGTTCTGTTCTGTACTTTTGGATCCAGGGTATACCTTGGAGCAAAATCTTACTTTTTGGTAGCATATACTTGAACTACTTCAGAAAAAGTCAAAATCACCATATGTGTCCATATAAATTTCGAGGAGTTCCCTCGATTCCTCATGGATCCCATCATCAGGTCACCACTTTGATATCAAAAGGACCAATTTGGGATTACACCCTATACATCCCAGAAAAAATTTTGAAAATCGGTCCACAGGCGGCGGAGTAATCGTTGAACATACAAAAAAAATAAAAAAATAAAAAAAAATATATACAGCCGAACGTATAACCGCCTCCTTTTTTGGGAAGTCGGTTAAAAATAGCATCCGATCCAATTGACGTCATTTCGCCCTGAACGGATTCGAGCAACACCTACTAATACTTTCGAGCCTACACAGTACACACGGAAAAGCTACGGTCGTCTTTATCAATTTTGTATTTAAATTTTAAACACCGCGAAAACTCACAACGCTTGTATAACGCATTTCAAATTAGAATAGGAACGTCGATGACCTTTTTCTGTCAAATATCACTTGAAAAGTACGATTTTCAGAAAAACTTATGTGCATATAAATATTAATAGTCTTGCATCATATTTAAATAAAAACATTAAATAGAAATCAATAATCTAAACATAAATTTAACTATCATAACAGTCTAAATTCGAAACAATATGGCGCTGACTCGATCCTATTCTCATTTGAATCGCACTATACACGATACACTCCCGCACGGCTGTGGCTCGTACTCCGTTCAGTCACAGAATAAAGTACAAGGTTCAGTCCACCCGTTCAGGCCAGATTTAATGTTGCCAACTTAATTATTTTAGAAAGTTTTACTACAAAATTATGTATTTTATTAGTTCCTTAGTAGGAATTTTGTTGTAAGTAGTGATTTAGTAGGAAAGAGCCATACAGTAATCATTAGTATTTATTTAAGCACAAAAAAAACGAACAAAATTACATTTTACATAATACATTCGTCCCAAATTTGCTTAAAACTACCCGTTTAATATACGTAATATTTCCTAGTATATTTTAAATTAACGGTAAAAATTATAATAAACTAGCTGATGCCCGCAACTTCGTTTGCGCAGAACTAACGGAAGCGGAACCCTATTTTTTTAAACGGAACCCTAAAATAAAAGTAGCCTATGTTAGACCTTATAACATTAGCTATCTGCTAGTGAAAGACCCGTGAAAATCGGTCTAGCCATTTCAGAGATTAGCCGGAACAAACAGACAGACAGACAGACGGACAGACAAAAATTTCAAAAATTGGTATTTTATTGTTAATACCGAATATACTTTCAGATGCATTATGTGAAAAGCTGTTAATTTGAAGTTACAAACAGACACTTCAATTTTATTTATCTGTATACAAGTATACATATAGAGTATAGAAGATTTTATTGTTAATACCGAATATACTTTCAGATGCATTATGTGAAAAGCTGTTAATTTGAAGTTACAAACAGACACTTCAATTTTATTTATCTGTATAGATTTTTAATATGACAAAACCTAGAATGCAGTGGTTTTTGGGGGCTTTCGGGATTTCTAAGTTAAGTAGGTAGCTTCTTTTGATAGTTTTCAGTATTCTTTTAGTAGAAATCGACGCAAGTTTCGCAAAAACAAGAGCTGGCAACACTGGAACCAATCGCTTCAGTCCATACTCCATACGGCCGACTGATGTGATCTTGAAATCGCACAAAGTCCACAGACGATACGATTTTGCATCCGTTCAGGCCGAACTTAAGGAAAACCGAAAACCGGACCTTGTATGGGTCATTCATTTATTACGTCAATGTCCCGGGACATTGTCTAAAATATTTTTTTGTCTTATTTAGGGCATGGCCTATTCTTATTTTTGTTATATATGTAACCGTGAAATTGTAAAAATCGTTAGATTGTAATATAACTAGAGAGATTATAATATTCTGTCGATAAATTGTCTATATTGATAGATATATCGTAATATAACGAACTGGATTTATTCGTCAAATATCCGTATCAATCTATGGCCTATTCTTTTTTTCTTATTTAGAGGGGGTAAAATATACCCCCTCCTCCCATTTGTGACATTGTCTTAAAATTACTAATGATAGTGCTTAATCTGGTTATGAGTCTGCCTATAACATTGTAATTGGTTTTCTTCTTGCATGGTTTGAGTGGACTTTTATTATTTAGCTTCGCTGACTGCCTCCGGGCTGGCGATGGGCGGATGGCGGGGTGGTGGACGGCGGATATTACTGAGTAAGTATGACTAGTTGATTAGTAATTATTTGTGGGTTATGGGCTATGGCTGTTCAAGTACCGAACTACCGAGTTGTGTAACAAATGGAGGCTTGTGAATGACCTTCCTACTTCATAGAATGATAGTTGAGTGACCAAATATTGTCCTATGTCTATTTCATTTTAACGTGTTTTAGCTTTGAGCGTTTTAAAGCAAATAATGGGAATAATTATGGTTAAACGAATCTGTCTTAGTAGTGAGATCTAATCGAATGTTTTTTTAGGACCGAGCCGCTGTTAACAACAGAAAATGATGTGTAAGTAGTGTTTAATTTGATAATGGTTAAAATTAATATTGCATAGGTATTTAATAAATTTGTCTTGCAACTGCAAAAAGGGTTTATTATTACTATGGAACTAAAATATGACCATTGTGAATAATAATTAACTTATAATGTTTGGTCGTAGATTATTATTAGATCACTACATAAGAGTACGTTAGTAATATAATATTATATTCTTTGATAAGAGTGCGCTAGTCACCGGCTCGTACTCAGTGCGGCGCGCGGAGAAAATGCTTGTCATTTCACCTTATGAAGGAGAGAAAAGGATATACCCAAAAAATACTTATCTATACTTATATGAGAAGCTATAGTGCACACATTTATACTGCTTTGTGAAGTATTTTAGAAAAGGCGTCCTCAAATTACGCAAATTGACACTCAGCTGTTGGTGTTTTATGAAAAAACTAAACAATATTTTTGTCTGAAGTAAAGTTATCTGAATTGTTGAATAATAAAACTGTGTCGGTATGTGCTTCTTCGTTTGTTTTTTATTTACGGTCAAATTTGCGCTAAAAATCCGATGTTTAGAGGCTATTATCTTCTAAACTAGTTTAAATTTTAGAAATATAAGCACATACCGACCTAGATAAGTGTAATGAAAACCGATATTACCCAAAAATTGGGTCTACAATGTTTGACTTTAGAGTAAATCACCCTGGAGAAAAAAACCGACTAGCGCAGCCTTAACAAAAAGAAAAAGGAATTTTTTAGAAAAGCTATGGACATAGTCCATATATACAATAATTATTTAACTATAGTTTAATTCCCGCCAGCACCTCATAATTCTAAGAATAATAAGTTGAAATTTTTTTATTATATTTTACAGCATCACCAGGCCGCTGCGTCCTTCGTTCCCTATAGACATCCCGGTGCCGTGTTGGACGTGGCGGCATCACGGCGCTGAAGATAGGCGGGGTTATAACTAAAATAGGGACCATTCACCATATTTTAGTCATAACCCCGCCAAAATAAATACAATGAACTTATAACAAACTGTTGTTTTATTTGTCTATTTTTATTTTCATCTTCTTCCCTTGGCTTATGGCGGCGGAGTAGAGTAGGTAGAATTTTATAGAAAGAGACTGACGGCCGGTTTCAATCTACCTATGGTGCAGAAGCCATACAAATTATTCTATTTGCCGATAGATGGCGCTCTTAATCTTTGATCTCGGGGATTAAAAATATATTCTAAATTAATAATATGTTACTTGATGTAATCTGGCGTTTAGTGCCATCTAGTGTAAGATAGCAAAACTTCTAAGTAAGGTCGATAACGAACGTAATACACTACGGCCGCTGTATCTTGACGGGTCTGAACATAGGCTCTGCGAACTTTAGCGCATGTACAACTCGTGAAGAAAACTGTTATTGTATTTTTTATATACCTAATGTAAGTACTAATAAAATTTCCCTAATACAGTTGACCAACGAGTACAAATAAAATAAATACGAAAACACTTAAAACAGTTATTGCGCGACCTTCTGCGCGAAGTTCAAACTCGCCAAGATATTATATCGGCCGTATTGTACGTAGTTTTGCTTTTGACCGGTAGATGACTAGTAGAAATCACATGTTTCAACCCCCGTATCGTCTACACCCTTATAGCACACTTATAGGTATCAACTTGCAATAACCATAGTGCACGATGGGAACGAGCCTTGTACCTATTACGACATACAAACACTATGCGTCTGGGACGTGCAGTTTTAGCTGCAAAGTGAAAAGTGGGACACTCACCTCTAATTTTATATAATGTGCCCCAACAACTGTGTCGGAGCCTTTAGTGGTTTAAAAATTTGGCATTTTTAATCGACTAATTGCCCCTCAAATTTTATTTTCTCTCACATTTGTAAAATGAATTTTGTTTTTTGGTAACCAAGACCCGGACTCTCGTACTAATTCGGCCACCACTACTCATGTAAATGTCCTAGGAACATAAAAAAGGTCTCATTTGATAGCTAAACATATGGACAATAATTCACAACCACTATGTTTTAATTTTCTTTGAATAAAAAAAAACAAAAGATAATTAAAAAAAAAATTGTTTGGTGTATTTTTTTTTAATTATTGGCTTTTTGTGAAAAATATAGGCCATTAACCCGCTGGTTTTTTATTCTAAAACGATAGAAGAGAACGTTTTCTAAAATAAAACACAAAACTCCTTTACTCTCAGTGCAATAGTTTAGGAGTAATAAGTTATAACAATATTTTGTCGGTATCATCTCAGGCAGGGGGACAGCCAGTCGTCTTTTTTCAAATTGTTATAACTGTAAAGTATTGCACTGTGAGTAAAGGAGTTTAGTATTTTATTTTAGCAAACGTCCTCTTCTATCGTTGTAGAACCAATAATCTGGCACCCGCCACTTCGTGTGCGTAGACTATAGTTGGATACTCAAAGGCGTAGAACGGAATATTTTTTAAATATATTTTTTAAACGGAACCCTAAGATAAAATATTCTTCTTAATTGTGCTTTGTTACACCTTAGCTGCGCTTACACGGTTACAGTACATCGGCTATATGCCACTGGAAAGTCCCGTGTAAATAGGCCCAGCCGTTTCAAAGATACATATGACCTCCTCCCCTGTCCTTGTCACAGTTGGCACATACCCTAGTGTGACGTCACATTTTACAATTTTACATCTAGTAGTAATAATTATTCAAGTAAAACAGCAGTTCTGAAATTTGTTTAATTTCAATTGGTGGGACGGATGACCGACACGACTGGTGAGAGATCAGGCGCAGGTACAACTTTTTACATGCCCGTCCGACGCATGGATCATCTTTCTTGTCAGACAATCATGTGATCAGCCTGCATACAACGCGAGAATCCAACCCACGACCTGCGAGTGGAGAGCCAAGATCTACATCACTAGACCATGGTGGCTGTCGAACTATACAGCAGCTCATCATGATCCAAACAAAGAATATCTGTAGCACGTTTACGAATCTTAACGATGCCGCGATGGGCAAAACTTTTTGTTGTTGCTACATATATAATATTACTACATATAGATAACTGATGCAACATGATCTCATAAACAAGTATGACACTGGGGCAATAGCTATTACTTAACAAATAGATTTTGGAATGTGACGTCACGAAAATTAGGCCCCCTCCCACCTCCCCCTCTTACCGTGTGACGTAATTTATGGATGTCCCTTTATAGGTTTTGGGTGCCGATTTTCAGGCTCGAAAAAAACTGCGAGGATCAATTTCTAAACTACTATTTTCTAATATTTTTACTATGTACGGAACCCTTAGCGAGCGCCCTGTCTGATTATTATATTATGGCAGAATAGTTTCTTTAACTGTGTTTTAGGTTTGAACCGTCAGCTGTTTATTATTTTATGTTCTAATATTAAGTACCTAAGTACCTATAATTATTATGGAAACATTTATAGATATTGTCGTATAGTACATACCTATTAGATATATTTCATAATAATATTATGGTGTTTGGATGTTGTGAGATCGCGCTGCTAAGTGCAATCTGCATCTATCTACATGGCGCCCGCCCTCGCCTCACGCAACAAGTCGCGCTGCGCTGCCACATTCCGCGTACCTACGTCGCATCGCGTCGCAGCCCCGCGCCCGTTCATTCATTCACTCCATTTCCAAGTCGCGACTCGCCACTCGCCAGTACGGCGCGAGCTTCGTAGGTGGGAGGTCGGCTTTACGGTGCTCGGACTTCTATCGCACGTGCTTTTGTTGACGCCGACGAGTATGTTGAAGTTTTCTCACCCGAATAATAATAGTGTATTGCGACTTCAAAAAGAATTGAAAGTGATCGAAAGTTTATCGGGACTGTGTTCAGCGGTGTGATTGACCGGGGACCGCTGCAAGTGGGAAGCGTGTGGACTGTGGAGTCTTGTGATAGTCGGTGACCGAGTGACATGCGGCACGCGACCCGCACTCATGGGAGGTGAGGCGGGCGCGATGCTAGCGGCGGCGGCGCTGGCGCTGGCGTGGTGGGCGGGCGCGGGCGCGGCCGCGGGCGTGCGCCTCCCGCCGCTGGACGTGCCGCGCTGCTGTCCGCCCGCGCAGCGCCTGCCGCCCGCGCTGCTGCAGGTCGACCTGCTGGCCGCCGCGGACGTGGCGCCCGCCTGCACGCCCGCGCCCGCCGCGCCCTGGGCGCCCCGCGTGTACGCACCGCTGCGGGGCGCGCTGCTGGACCACCCGCCGCCGCACTGGCGCCTCGCTCACTCGCGGGTGCCCGCCTGCGAGTCGCTGCGCGTGCTGCCCGAGCACGCCGCGCCGTACGCGCTGCTGGCGAACAACGGATCTCTGATGACGAGGTGGTCGAAGACTACCGTGCCGACGGACCGGTACTGCGCGGACGCGGACGCGGCGCTGGTGTGCGCGGAGGACGCGGGCGGACGCGGGCCGGCCAAGTGTTGCGCGGCAGGATCGGTGCTGAACGCGGCGGGCGAGCGCTGCGTGTCGGACGGCGAGCTGGCGGCGCGCGTTCTGCTCGAGCTGCGGGAGCTCGCCAACGGGAGCGCGGTGGGCGCCGGCTTCCCGGCGTGCTCGGAGGGCACGGAGTACGCGGTGGTGGGCGCGCTGCGCGGCGCGCGGCTGGAGGAGGGCGGCGGGCTGGCGCGGGCGGACGGCTCGCGGCTGGGCGCGGGCGCGTGGTGCGCGGAGGGCGCGCAGGGGTCCGAGGAGGCGCGCGTGCTGGCGTGCGAGGCGGCGTGGCGGCGGGGCGCAGCGCGGTCGCCGCGGCACGCGCTGTACGGCGCGGGGCTGGCGGTGGGCGCGGCGTTCCTGGCGGCGACGCTGGCGGCGGGGTTCGCGCTGCCGGCGGCGCACCACGCGCTGCACTGGCGCTGCCAGACGCACTACGTGGCGGCGCTGATGCTGGGCGACGTGCTGCTGGCCGCCACGCAGCTGGCCGACGACCGCGTGCCGCCGCCGCTGTGCCGAGCGCTCGGTGAGTGCTTCGCCCCGGTCCCTACTCCCTGTGCTGTGTGGCGCCCTCGCGCCGTTTGTCGTGGTGTCTAACGTGTGTCGTTCTGTGCATGTGGTGCGCGGTGCAGCGGTGATGATGCATTTCCTGTTCCTGTCTGCGTTCTTCTGGCTGAACACAATGTGCTTCAATATCTGGTGGACATTTAGGTAAGTTATTTCTGCAACATCGAGTTGCTTCTAAAGCAACATTAAGTAACATCAGTGAAAATGTTGCAAATGCGGGGAAAATTATTCATATTTGAGGGCTTTTTTAATTTTTTTTGGGTTTTCAAGTGGATTCGAGAAAGGTTTAGATTTGACCCGGTAGGTGGCGCTGCTGTCAGTACGTCAACAAATTTAATTCTAAGGCGGTACGAAGTTCGCCGGGACAGCTATCTATACTAATATAAAGAAGAAAAGTTTGTTTGTTTGTTTGCATTGAATAGGCTCCGAAACTACTGGACCGATTTTGATATAATTTGGCACAGATGTAAAGTAGACCACGGGGAAGGACATAGGCTACTTTTTATCGCGGAAAATGTACGGATTCTGCAAAATTAACTTTGCGAGCACGAAGTCGCGGGCAACATCTAGTATATTATAAATAGCAAACCTGACTGACTCATCTGTCAACGCACAGCTGAAACGACTGAACGGATTTTGCTGAAATTTGGCATAAAGATAGTTGTAATGACGTAGAATATCCGCTAAGGATTTTTAAAAATTCGCCCCCTAAATTCGTCGGGGGTGAAAAAAGGGTTAAAACCGAAATCGACGCGGACGAAGTCGCGGGCAAAAGCTAGTGTATAAAATAATTTACTATTTTAGAGAAGGCTGGCGGAAGTAAAAACGAAAAACTGTTTAAAAGTAAAACTATGTAAAAATCTTAACTAATCTTAACTACTTAATAATAAGAGAACAATATATTGAGTAAAAGAAATAATAAACACAATATTTAACGTCTCCAAAAATCAATTACGAATATTTCGGGCACATGAATGATTATTATTAGGTAATAGGTAGGTACCTATACGATTTATTACTTAAGAAGACGCTTAGGCAGAAAATAATATATCTGCATATATCTATATTCTATACTATAATATTATAAAGCTGAAGAGTTTGTTTGTTTGTTTGTTTACATACATACATACATATAATCACGCCTTTTTCCCGTAGGGGTAGGCAGAGACCACTTCTTTCCACTTGCTACGATCCTTACACACTTGTTTCGCTTCATCCACTTTCATTCTTAACCATCCATTCCTTCTCTTACATTCAAGTTTCAACGTAGCGAAGCGGCTATCCATGGGCCACTTTTCGCCTCCGCGAGAAAGAGACGTGATGGGTGGCGAGCCACATCGCCGCCATTTTGGATAATTAAATTATTTTTATGATTATCCATTGCGTTCCCACGGATTGGTGGAGTGGGTAGTAGTTGTTTGTTTGAACGCGTTAATCTCAGGAACTACTGGCTCGAATTGAAATTTGAAAAAATATTTTTGTGTTGGATAGTCCATTTGTCGAGGAAGGCTATATAACATTACGCTGCGACCAATAGGAGCGAAGCATCAGCTTCCGTTGCGTGCGCTGCGTAAACGGTCAAAGTTACCCAAAAATATGTATGAAGGAATTATTTGCTCTTTAAATGATCTAAAACCTTTTCCGCGACAGTATATGTCTATCTTTTAAGACTGACTCACTTATAACCTTTTTTATAGCGATCATAATAACAGAAATTGACGCGGACGAAGTCGCGGGCAATAGCCAGTAATATTATAAAGCTGAAGAGTTTGTTTATTTGAACGCGCTAATCTCAGGAACTACTGGTTCGAATTGAAAAATTCTTTGTGTTGGATAGTCCGAAGGCTTTTTAGGCTATATAATATAACATCATGCTAAGCTCAATACGAGCGGAGCACCAATCAAGAATGTTTCAAAATCGGGGTTGTTTTTTCCTTTTGAGAGCTTTCGCTGCGAACGCTGCGGAAACGGTTAAAGTTTCGCTAAAATTATGTATGACAGAATTGTTTCCCTTTAAAAGTTCTAAAAGTCCGACCCTGTTCTCTATCTTTTAAGGTTGGCTAACATAACCGTTTCATGCTAACGAAATTTGTTTTAAAATTAAGCATTATTTGTGAAGGTGTTTTCATGAAGATGATATTAATCCTTATCCAAGTAAATACGTTATTCATAATTCATTACAAGAATTTAATTTAGAAGAAATTTGCCGTTGATGAAATGATGCATCATTTGATTTCAATTAGTATTTTAGAAGATATCGCAGTAATAAAATAATCAAGCGTGCAATAATAATGTACGGCGCGCGGCGGGCAGTCGTGAGGGGGAAGCGCTTCTCCTTCTACGTAAATGAAGTCGCGGAAGTAAATTTTAGCGATATTCCAAAGTAACTGTTCCACGCGGACGAGGTCGCGGGCAAAAGCTAGTCTATACAGTTAAATAAAATTTAAGTGTCTGTTTTTAACTTAAAATTAACAGCTTTTTACATAATGAATCTGAAAGTATATTCGGTACTTACAATAAAATACCAATTTAAAAATTTTTGTCTGTCCGTCTGTCTGTCTGTCTGTTTGTTCCGGCTAATCTCTAAAACGGCTGGACCGATTTTCACGGGACTTTTACTATCAGATACCTGATGTTATAAGGTCTAACATAGGCTACTTTTATTTTAGGCTTCTGTTTAAAAAAAATAGGATTCCGCTTACGTTAGTTCTGCGCAAACGAAGTTGCGGGCATCAGCTAGTATATTATAATACATACTAGCATTGTAGCAGGCTTCGCCCGCGTGAAATTAGGTTTTAAATTTTCATCCCCTATTTTACTCCCTTGGGGGTTGAATTAAAAAATACTTCCTTAGTGAATGCCTAAGTAGGTACGTCATATGAAAAATACGTGTGCAAAATTTCAAATTTCTAGCCTTAAGGGTTTGGCCTGTGCGTTGATTACTAACGTAGCACAGGCCAAACCGCTAAGGCTAGAAATGTTGCACACGTATTTCTCATATGACGTAGGCATCCACTAAGGAAGGATTTTTCAAAATCAACCCCCAAGGGGGGCAATTAATGCTAGTTACTAATATTAGAAACGCGAAAGATTGTTTGTTCCATACAAAAAACGTTTGTTACTCTGTTTGTAATGTGCGGATGTTTGTTAATACGTTTAAATACGTTAAATTAAATACGCCTTTCAGAGTATATTAGAATTCACCCTCTGAGGGTGTTAGATGAGGGTTGAAAGTTTGTATGAAAAATATATATATCTAGATCATTAAATGACACTCGCATTCACATATTTTTCAATTCGTACCAGTAGTTCCTGAGATTAGCGCGTTCAGACAAACAAACAAACTCTTCAGCTTTATAATAATTCTTTTAACAGGTACAGTTTATTAATTATATTATAAACTAGCTGTTGCCCGCGACTTCGTCCGCGTCAACTGATGGTGCAATAAATAATAATGCATTCATTTCCATCAAACCTGGTTGGTTATTACCATAAAAGTGGTTATAGTGAGTTAATCTCAAAAGATAGACATTTACTGTCGCAGACATTTTTTTAAGATCATTTAAAGAGAAATAATTCGTTCATACATATTTTTTGAGTAACTTGAACTGTTTACAGAGCGCACGCAACGGAAGCCCCCAAATATTGAATAATTTTCCCCGTTTTTGCAACATTTTTCACTGATGCTTCGCTCCTATTGGTCGCAGCGTAATGTTATAATATAGCCTAAAGCCTTCCTCGATAAATGGACTATCCAACACAAAAATAATTTACTATAATTAATAAAAAAATAAAATCGTTATTTTATTTTAAAAGAACAATTTTCCATCTTTTTGGCACACGTTTTGGTAAAAGATGGCACCGCGCGAGTTTCTTACGCGCCGGTTCTTCTCGTCGGGTTAGTTCCCGAACCGGTAGTAGGCATCATGTATACCGACGTTCAAAAAGTGTATAAAAATACCAACTTTGAATAAAAAAATTTGACTTTGACTTTGTATTTTAGGCTTGGCTTCCCAATACATGATACCTACACGTGAAACGGGCATATTCTTTTTTCATTCCATCCCATTGTCAAGGGTATTTTTTATAATATATTAAACCATTAACGAATAATCTGCCTTTTGAAATTGTTTACAAGTTCCCCCTGGCATTTCTAAATAATAAGAGAACTAAAGTATAAGAAACTATAACTTGGAGATGGAAGTTCCATGCTGATAGGTCTAAATACTCTTCAGGAAAATTATCATGAGCGAATTCGGACTAATAACTTTTGAAGTTATTTGAAAAAAAAAGTGCGTTGATTTTAATTATTTGTACGCGGAACCCTTCTACATATAAGTCGTGTCATACGCTCTTGGTCAGGTTATACTTGAAATAAAATATCAAATTGTAATATAAATAAACAAAACCCAAATAGCTTTACGAAATCCAGAAAATACTGTGCGGTCAACAAATAGCATGCGTGCTGGACTCATCAGGGTTCAGCGTAGGGCTCATTAGATGATGCAGAGTTTAAAACCTATAGTTTTCTGATTGCCTTGTTGATGAAGGGGAAAATTTTAATAGTAAAGTAAACGGAAAACATTGCATTCCTTCGCTAGCTGCTTCGTAGCTCAGAATTATGTAAAAGTGCAAATGTTAGATGGAAATGCTCTTGCTTTCCATCTAACATTTGCGTGAGGGCGGGGGGTGCGGGCGAAGAGCAAGTTTGGTCTATGGTTGTCATTTTTGGTATTCTATCCGTACCGCGATGACAGCTGTATTCGAGACCGCGTTCGCCCCGCTGCTATACCAGCGCGCGGCGCTCACCGTGTTCGTGGACTGTACACAGGGACTTCCGGCCCACGTCGCTGGAGCGCGCGCAGGAGGCGTGCCGGCTGCGCGTGTACATGGTGTACGCGTGGGGCGGGCCGCTGGCGCTTGCGGGCGCGGCCGCCGTGTTGGACCACCTGCCGCCGGACGCCGCGCCGCACCTGCTGCGCCCGCGCTTCGCCGTGCAGCGCTGCTGGTTCTACGGCGACATGGAGATCCTCGTCTACTTCTTCGGCCCCGTGGGCGTGCTGCTGCTCGTCAACCTGGCGCTCTTCGTCTCCACCACGCGCCAGCTCACCTGCGGCCTGTGGCGCAGGGACGAGGTCAAGTCCACTTCCGAAAGGTACGAATATGCGATAATTAACTTTTGTAATGTGATTGTCTACGGTGACGATGTCGCTCACGGTCTTGTCATCTGCAGGGCGGCGCTGGGGCGCGTGTGCGCCAAGCTGGTGGTCGTGATGGGCGTGACGTGGGGCGCGGACGTGGTGTCGTGGGCGGCGGGCGGGCCGGAGTACGTGTGGTATGCGACGGACCTGCTGAACGCGCTGCAGGGCGTGTTCATCTTCCTGGTGGTGGGCTGCCAGCCGCACGCGTGGATGGCGCTGAAGCGCGCAGCGGCGGCGTGGTGTGCGCGCGCGCCGCCGGCCGCGCAGGCGCACTCCAGCTCGCACCTGCCGTCGTGCGGGGAGTCGCTGACGCACACGACCTCGGCGCCGGCGCGCGTGCCGCTGGAGACCGTGTGCTGATCGCCCTGCACCAGTATTAGCGGCGGCCGGCGACCCGCCCCTGTACATAAGTCGCCGAACCTAGTTATACGTAATACTATTTGTATGTTTATTTATATCGTGAGCTGTACGACTTGCCCGGACGATTGACTGTTGAAAATAAAATGACTGTGAAGCTGATCTGCGTCTTCTTTCTTCTGCTCCTTGGCGGCCTTCGAACGTCCGACTCGCTGCACAGTCGTCAGTTGCGGAGTACTGTCAAGTTCCGAGTCATGTACTTACCGAGTACGGCTAGGCGTACCAGTTGATAGTTTAAAGATTGCTTTGTAATTATATCAAATGTAGATAATAGTTATCTGGCGGCACAAATACCTCGCGTTGTGTCGGCGCGGCCGCCGCGCTGTGCACTTTCTCCGCGCGCACACACACGCGTTGTGGACATGCGCGCGCGTGTGTGTGTGTGTTTGTAAGGCGACCGCGATGCGCGATCAGACAACATACCACCATTGTTGGACTGGCATGACGTATAGCTTAACTATGCGTAACTATTAATAGATATAGTTTTAGTTATTACATTAACAGGGAGTTAACTTATCTCGTATTTGAACTGTTTTCTTACATTTGGTGCTTTATGATAATTAATACGCAACAGTGACGAAGGCTGGTTCTCCTAGACTGTATAATAGGTAGGGATTTGGATGAGGGTCTTCAAAGGGTAAGTGGTAAGGGAAGCCGATAGGAATGGAGTTATACTTAGATAGGAACCTCACGCCACTGATAGGCAAGCATTTTGATTATGAAATTTTGATGTATGTAAACAGTAAATTTTATTCTGTGCCAATAGATGACAATGACTCGCATAGATTATGCGATCGTGTGATAACAAAACGTGTGACGTGTCGCTAGTTCGCTACTGGCCAATCGACCGTGTACTGTGGCCTGCAGGGGTCCGGGCCGCATGCGGTCGCAGTGTAATGACTAGTGACAAACCTGTTTGGAACTCATTGATATTAGCAAATTACAATATTTTGTACTGGTGGATATGCAAGGAACAAATACAGGTAATGCATCATTCGCGACTGATGGTATTCATGAATCATGATAAAGTGAGTAGGTACCTACTGGAAAACAAATTAAAAAAATTAAGTAACCCCTAATTCTTAAGCACTGAACGAGCTGATGTTGTATTGAAGCTAAGAATAATCTCAATCATGTC
The DNA here is from genome assembly GCA_905404095.1 of Glaucopsyche alexis. Lineage (NCBI taxonomy): Eukaryota > Metazoa > Arthropoda > Insecta > Lepidoptera > Lycaenidae > Glaucopsyche > Glaucopsyche alexis. Next base: position 25,508,660 of record FR990053.1, on the reverse strand, counting down.
AGGTTTCAAACAAAAAAACTAGATCAAAATAGGTCCATCAAAGACATTTCAAAACTAGTTTCGGCTACGTGGAAAGTGTGTAGCTCAGAGACATCGACAGTCGTCAGTCGTACAGCGCAGGACGAGTCGCGGGTCGCGATAGTAGTTCGCGGATGGCAGGTGTTTCGTCACGCCGAGTGCCGGGCGTGCTGCAATCCGCCGGTAACGGGCTCCACGCGCACATGCATACACAGTGCGCACACGAACACGGTCCAAATGTCAGCAGGACGTTGTGGACGACGGCCTGAGGCGCCGGGCAGGTACTCAGCAGTAGGTGGGAGCCGACACAGCACGCGACTCGGTTGGAACGGCGCCAGTAATCCACACTCGCAGGACGAGCAGATTCGGTATGTGGTCGGTATTAATGTAATGAATCGGGGCGTGAAATCAATTGCCGAGCGGTTTCGTCAGACCCCGCGTGGGTTCTGCGGCTGCGAGAGCAGGCAAATAATATTATTCCGATAAGAGGAAGGACAAAATCTTCGCTTTCGTCCGTGACATCCATGACCAACAATTCAGGCACGCAATCAAAACTCAATTACGGAGCACAAGGGCGCAGTCTATGAGAGTATGTGAGGGCCATTGTATGGCAATTAGGAGATAGACCGGCAACCAGAACAGGCCGCCCGCCGCCATAATCTTAGGAGTTTTATTACCAACTAGCTTTTGCGCGCGGCTCCGCCCGCGTAAATACATTATCCCGCGGGAACACTACTTTTTCGAGATAAAAATATATCCTTTCCCGGGACCCAAAGTATGTCTATACCAAATTTGATAAAAATCGATTCAGCGGTTAAAGCGTGAAGAGGTAACAGACAGACACTTTCGCTTTTATAATATTAGTATAGATATATCCGACGTCGACGTGAAATCACAATCCACATAGAAAATCGTGATAAAGTATCTATCACGATTTTCTATGTGGATTGTGATTTTCACGTCGATCACTAGTAGTGGGTAACGGTAGAAGGAGGCCGCGCGCCGCGCCACCACTGAATAAACTCCCGAATATTATGTCCATACTCCATACCTTCATGATGTGGTCACTACTCACTGCTCAGTGTTTGTTTTGATCTACGTAGCTGCGCTAGGAATTTTCCACGCTCACGTACACACCGAAACTCTTTACTTTCTATATCGAGTACTCACTACCTACTGTACCATGTACATTGTTAAGTAGACAGGTACACAAAGCCTGCATAATGTGTATTCAGACATGCTTGTCATCGCTGGGCAGATCTCAGCAGTAAAACTACAAGTCAAATGGAGGCTCGTGCTTATATTGTGTACAACTACACAACTACAGTACAGCAGAGTGTGCTGTTGAGCGCAGTAACGATCTAAAACAAAGCAACAAATATTACTTATAACGTAAGGTGTAAAGTAACCCACAGCTGGTCTGTGATGACGTCGTCGTCCTCGTGTGCCCTATGAATTGTCTACCAGCAAAGAATATAATATTACTAACGTGTGGTACGTATCGGTGATCACTGATCACTGATCAGCCAATACGCAAACAGCCAAATACCGCTATCTGTGTCCACTGTCCACACGAGCTCCCCGCACTCCGCTGCAGGAGTTGAGACTACCAGCCATCGGCATCATCGCTAAGTAGGCTGATCTTAGAAATTTCTTGAAAACTCAACCTAAGTACCTAGCTTTAAAATATATTGTTGTGCTTATTATCCATCACATGATGGGTTTACTTTATACTTACAAAGCAGTAACATTATATATATATATATATATATATATATATATATATATATATATATATATATATATATATATATATATATATATATATATATATATATATATATATATATATATATATATATATAGCTCCCCACACCGATTTCGGTGACTGGTGGCCGGTTTCATTGAAAACTAGGCCAGCTACGCAGGAGTTATTTTTTATAGTGCCCAAGTGTGTGCGCAGTACACAGAAGCACTCTCTTTTCCTTTTACTCTCGTAACCCAGTGGGACGGAAGACCGACACGACTGGAGAGAGATCAGGCGCAGGACCGACTTTTTACATGCCCATCCGACGCATGGATCATCTTTCTTGTCAGACAATCAGGTGATCAGCCTGCATTGTCCTAACCAAACTTAGAAACAACATTTTTTTTGTTGTTCCCATGCGGGAATCGAACCCACGACCTCCGAGTCGAGAGCCAAGCTCTAAACCACTAGACCACGGAGGCTGTAGCCCGTAGCTCCTGATGTAGCCCGTGTACTGTGTAGGTAAAATTGATTCAATTTAGCAGCAATTAGGAAGCAGCCGGTAAATAGTCTCAAGACAGGATGGCTGATTGGAATAACTTTGTCGATTGAAGGACTTAGATTAATGGCGTTATAATTCTATGTTGACGGACAATTATTCCAATCGTTTGAATATGCCACCGTAAAATTGTAAAAACCGTTAGATTGTAATAAAACTAACGGTTTTTACAATTTTACGGTGACAAATATACAATACAATTTAGTTGGCCAACTTGAAATTGGATGTGTGCGGGGAGCACAGCATAATATGCGTTGTAATGTAAAAATGTGTGTAACTTGCTAGGAACGTACTAAATATATTTTTAAATTTATTTAATATAGCGACCCGCCCCGGCTTCGCACGGGTACAATGTATATATCTGTATAATCTATGGGTACAATACTGATACTAATACTGCAGCTACCTTATAGATCTAAACTCCCCTCCCGCACGCACACCCCCGCCTTGGTGACGCCTACTACGCAACGGGCCGTGGAGCAGAAATCGTGATATTTTAATTTCGCCATAACTTCAAAACCAAACGTCCAATTTAAATCATTCAAAGACCAAATATTATCTACATAAACTGTACTTAGTGATAAAATAATTTATTTTGATAAGGATTAATAGCATGAGTAAAATAAACGCGTTTAAATGTAGTAAAAAAAAAACAAGATTTCTAAATAAAAAAATTGTTGTTGTGCCTCACTCGACATAGATAGGTATAGTGTGTCGCGGACTATTTGTAGATATTTATAAGATCTACAATTAATTAGAACATTATCATATCTTTTATAGTTTAGGCAGCGTACGCAAAATAAGTAACTTTTCTGGTTGATTTTTTACACCTTGTGTCCGAAAACCCCAAATATCTTACGGAACCCTATTTTTTTCCAAAATAAAATTTAGCCTATGTTACTCGGGGATAATGTAGCTTTCGAATGGTGAAAGAATTTTTGAAATCGGTCCAGTACTTTTTGAGCCTATTCATTACAACCAAACATACAAACAAAGTTTTCCTCTTTATAATATTAGTGTAGATACATATTATTACCTATAGTTCGTATGTAACATGGTGCTTGCGAATTGTAAGTAATATTTATTGCCTATCGCAGAAAATATAAGTCTGCAACATGTGCAGCAATTTGCGCCTAGATTGAAACAAAAAACCGCTGCCTTTGGCTGCCTTTAAAGTTTTGAACACTGTCTTGAAATTAATATAATAATTACAAATTGTTAAAATTTTATGAAGTAGAGATCTGCGGAGACTCGGCGGGCTGTGGCCGCGAGCATCGCCGGAGGGCGTCGGCCAAGTGTTTGGATGGGAACCCAATTTATAATTAAATTTTATATCCTAGCAAAGTTAAATTTGCATTTAAGACAGAGTAACTTTAGCTTTTCAATCAAGTTAGGTAATTAGTTCAACGTAAAACGGAAGAGAAATGTATAATATACTTACTAAACGGAGGTCGCATAACATTTGTGATTTGGACGATCAGCGCGGACGGATATGAAAGCCGAGGATTTAGCAAGTTTCGGCAGCAGTTCCAGTGAGTAACAAATATTGAGTCCGCTTTACTTTCGCTTTCTGCGACCACCGAGCTCCACCGAGCTTGACCGAGGGCCGCCGAGCTTGACCGAGCGGCCTGAATGACTTGCTCCTTTTGAGAGCGAAGTGCGAACACGTTATAAAACAATAAGGAAATCCGCACTTAAGTTAGTGGAGCAGTCGGCTAAATCCTCGGCCCACCTCGATAGGTGCTGACTGCTGACTACTTCCCCGGCCGCGGCGACCACGGGTTAGTCGGGTACGAACATTAATGAAATATTAATACCTTTTTTCTTTGTTTGTGACTATAGCAATTAGCAATTGTTTCAAAACCAAAACTAGGGCAATTTATGTGTGGACTAGGGTTGCCAGATTTTTTCAGCCCTTAAGGGACAAATGCTTACATAAGCCAAAAAATACGGGATTTCAGTTTTTTACCCAGGAGAAAAAGAAATCGTGATAAATTTTTGATATTTTTGTGAGGATCGAGCGAGTTTTTGCAATTTTTTATGCTATAGTATGCCTAGTTTTTGCAATTTTTTATGCTTTAGTACGGTATATTGCAGGCATTGTGTCGAAAACCCTAGATCGCTCGTTTTACGGGACAGAGCTTATCCTGGCCGCGGCGCGGGTGGGACGTTTTAAATAATACCTAAAGTACGGGACGTCCGGCAAATACGGGACGTCTGACAACCCTAGTATGGACAATTTTTGCCTGGACACACTCGCGCTCGTCTATATCTTATAGTTTAAAACGAGATAATCTTGTGTATATATTTAATCGTAATCTCGGCAATCTTCAATCTTGTATAAAAGTAATATGTTAAGGAATTTTGATTCTTCGACACATTTTGTTGTTCTGGCTCAGGTATAGCCGCCCGACCTTGACGAGAGAGTGGAATTAAAAACAAAACAAGAGGCGACAGCCGGCAGCTGCGTGCGGCATGCGGCTAACAGGCCACATCACACAAGCGACAAGCGATACACGATAGCCAACATGCCGCCTTGCCAAGCAAGAACAAAACAATGTCTTTTAGAACAAAAGGACAACATTTAGTTGTTATGTATTTGTTCAAACTTCAGATTTGACACAGTGAGCGCAGAACAAAGAAGCTATTGCAGCGGGGTTTCTTCATCCTAAATAATTATAATTTATTTTGGCTGTTTGTATTCAATGTCTTTTTTATTTACGGCGTGTGGGTACTTGGGTAGTGGGTAGTGGGTACTGGTTGGTGGCTGGTGCGCGTTATGTGGCGTGGTGTGGCGTTAGCTCACACGTGTGCACCGCCCCTAACAAGAAAGATGTCGGTCTCGGTTGTTTTGTTGTATTGACGTGATTTCACTAATCGCAGGGACTTTCTGAGTAACGCATCCAACAAAATTGAACCGTGTACAGAGTTTATACGGTCTATTTTGGGGTAGTACTCCTAAAATCCGGCTTAAGCACAAGTCGGAATTTGGGACCCGGCCAATATAACATTATCGTAAACTACGGGAGCTAAGCCGCAAAAAAAAATTAACCGACCTTACGAAATGTTTTCGGGGCAAGAAGAATGTGGGCGCGGTTAGAATGTGGTTGGAATGGATTACAAAGGAACCGGAACTCTATTTATTCCATTCCAACCTATTCCCATTTCCCACACAATCCGACCTAAGTCGTTCACTGACTCAAACATATTATAAAATTTTAAAGTTTAAATCCTTTTTAGGGTTCCGTAATACACAAGGAACCCTTATAGAGAGATAAGTTTAAAGAAATAGGTATTCTGACCGTCGCTTCTCAATATCAATTCTCAATACATTTTGGACAATGTGTCGTATGTCAGAAAGAATTTAAATAACTTTAAAAAGAAAAGCGACAACCATTGTAGGACTAGGAATACTAGAAATAAGAACAAATTAGAAATACCGGTGATCAGGCATAGCAAAGTAAGTAAATCGTTTAAAGGTTCATGTATACGCCTTTACAATAGAATCCCACGAAAATGCGCTTACTTGGAAAACTTCGTAAAAAACTAGGTAACTAAGTAATAAGTAAACATGTAAAGTATCGGTATAATGGTACGGAACCCTTATTGTACGAGTCCAACTCGCACTTCTTATTTTTTTATCTTACTATTGGAATATATTATATACTTTCTATTTTCACTTTAAGTGCAGATTATGTTGAGACTGTTGAGAGTCATTACCACATTACCATCAACCATGTCAGACAAATTGCTACAAGCTCTCTCAGTAGGTAAGTCGAATCTGCTAAGAGGTTAAGTAAGTAAATCTTAGAATTATACAGTTTCGATGTAGTCTCGATATGTTTAAACAGCAAAATAGTATTCTCATAAACGTCTTACCAACGTTCAACGCGTTTTGATTGGTCTAAACTCTAAAAGTCAGTTTCAAATGATATTATAACGATTAATTTATAATTCATTGGAAGTGAATTTAAATTCTAAGTTAAATACGAGAAAGGTTTAGTTTAAAAAATCGCTGCTGTTATTGCTACTTGCAAGTATAATAATTTCCGTCATTGTTCTATCTAATACTTACTTACGGCCGTTGCCCGTTAGTCATGGAAAACATTTTTGTTAGCACTTAGTACATTTGGGTGGCATCGAAATCAGGTACTAATTGGGTGGTATGGAAATTGTAAAAAATGTAGCTGTACCATGTTCGCGGCATTTAACACCTTTGTGAATACATAAAGGAAGGAATATAATTCCTTAGCATGTGACCAAAACAATAGCAGTTAGCCTAATTACATGATGCCCAAATTCCTACCCAAAGCTCAGGTAATTATTGTTCGTACGGATTATCTTTTGCAGTCAACAATAGGCATCCCACTAGCCAGGTAAGCTTCGGGGTACGATGAGTCAGGCGGCAGGCGGCAGGTTAGCTACGGTGACCACACTCACACAGTCGGCGGCGGCCCAGTTGCTTATCGGAACCGGCTCCCGAGATAACGCTGTTGTCTCATTAGCGTATCTAGTAAGTAGTATCTACTGACTACTGACTACTCACTACTTCACCACTGTCTACTAAGCGACTTCAACAGTCAACCGAACACCGAAAACTTGCGTAGTACCCAAAACTCGAGACTTTAGATAATATGCGCTAATGTGCTACTGTCTACTACTTATATACGCCAATGATCAATCTGATATACTTATATTAAAGTCAGCAGTTGGGAGGTAATTGGTATGTTGTTATACATATATGTATACCTATACCTCGAGCCTTCACCTTTGTATAAAATCGGAATCTGTTTTTGTGACCGTCCCTCTTGGCAGGGAATTTGCGATTTACTCGAAGTAGTAAACAATTCAGCGAAGGGTAGGTAGTAGGTACTTATTGAAACATTTGGCAAACACACTATTCTATTGGTGGTCTATTCCATGTAATTTGAGATATGCACAACACAAGACAATCATGGAATCACAAAATACGCAATTAATATGTAAACAACGCAGATAAACTGGATTTCAGCTTGGGAGAACATCAGAACACTAGCGTACGCTGTACGGGCCTACCTAGTTAGTAATTTATTCAAATAATATTATCAAAATGTGTTGTGTTTTAATAAACACCTTTTTCTGTCGTGGAACCAAAAAAAATTACAATTGTCTACAACTACCTGAGTTTAGAACTCTAAACTCATAACTATGACGGCTAGTAGCTAAAATACATTAGTACCTACTACCTACTAGCTAGTAGCTACTAGTAGTTTACGACAAAAGCTAAGTTTTTACAGACAATATAGGTAAGTCACTGGTAAGTCCCCACTGCCTGTGACGTCACGGGCTGGCTGGCGCGGGCGGGGTGTGACAGCAATACAAAGTGGGCGATAGCTCCAATATCCGCCCGCCCCGGGCCACGTCCAGGCCCCGGGCGGCCAAGATGGGCAATATCCGGAGATAATGCTGGTAGCCATCAGAGCAACGATATTGTTTATTAAAATTACAGACAATAATTATTGCTCTTGCGCGCTTGGACAATAGGAACATGATTTTCGAACATCTTTTTTTGTACGTGGTAGAGCCTTGCTTCGGCACGAATTGAGCCGGCTCGACCGGAGAAATACCACGGGCTCACAGAAAACCGGCGTGAAACAGCGTTTGCGCTGTGTTTCGCCGAGTGAGTGAGTTTACCGGAGGCCCAATCCCCTACCCTATTCCCTTCCCTACCCTCCCCCATTACCCTATTCCCTCTTAAAAGGCCGGCAGCGCACTTGCAGCTCTTCTGATGCTGCGAGTGTCCATGGGCGACGGAAGTTGCTTTCCATCAGGTGACCCGTTTGCTCGTTTGCCCCCTTATTTCATAAAAAAAAAAACATCTTATTATTCTTGTTTTAGTTACAGTCATGACCCTGGTTGCTACCAGCCTACAAGCATTAACGGCCGAAATGAATAACGTATCTATAATCTTAGATTGATTTCAATTTTGGATTCTCAAACAAAAATTGACGTAAATTGACGTAAAATCGATCCTAGGATCGGTGAAATGTACCTATTGAAATGTTGATCTCAGATAGTTAAAATGAGATTAGGATTGATTATTAATTTCGGGCGTTAATAGATACCCACTCCCCCTATTAATAAAGATATTTGCACCACGGATAAGCTAATCCATGCTGCTGTCTTTGTCTGATAGGGTGGAAAAGCCACTTGAATTGAAGGACAATTGAATTTCATGGATTATCGTACCGTAATAAATAGTAAATATTGTTATTAATAACAGGGTTAGAGTTTACTACAGTGTTTAAATAGTGTACAAGTAAGTAAGTGGGAATTTGAATAAAAAAATATAATATTTTTTTAATGTATTTTTAAACTTTATTATGTATTAATAATATTGATATTTAATGCGAACAGTATATCAAAGTTAATATTTTCAAAGGTACAGCGATTTGTTTACAAAAATTCGCAAGTCCCGTGAAAACGCTCCATAGGTACTAAAGTCGTACCTCGAGTATACGGCCGCAGAATTGTAAATATCCTACTATCCTACTAATACTATAATTAATGTGAAAGTTTGTAAGGATCGATAGATGGATGTTTGTTACTCTTTCACGCAAAAACTACTGAACGGATTTCGATGAAATTTGGTATGGTAGTAGGTACTTTAGGCTCTGGATTAAAACATTGGCTACTTTTTACCCTGAAAAAAATACAGTGTTCCCGAGGGATAATGTATTGTATACGATGTAAGTAAACAAATGATGTATTTTATTTGCTATCCGGGTTTTTGTAGGCAGAATTAGGAAGGCCTAAGTTTTTTTTTTGATTTGCAGCAATTATAAATCTTCCTTTCTTTTTGACATTGCCGTAGTCGGGTAAAAACTGTTCTATGTCCGGGTTTCGTACTCCAAAATCCGGGGTTTTCAGGCGTCTTGTCCGGGGAGTCATATGTAAGAGATGGCAACCCTAACTTAGGTAGGTTTTGTTTACTAATTTGTCAAAAAAATATTTTTTTGTACTTTTTATATGTGTGTAAGTACTTACTAAACTATAAGTAAGTACTTACGTAAAATATTATATTTTTTAACATTTAGGAAGAAGCTTCAATATTTTTAATGAATTAATGAAACTAAAGATTTTAGTTGTAGTCGTACCTAAGTACTTCTAATATGATCTTTCCATTAATATCACAAAAAAAATACTTACTCTTTTTACTTTATTTTATTTTTTATTCTTACTTAAGACTTTTACCAAGGTTTAGACTTTAGAGTTTTTTAAACTATGTACTGACTGCTTGTATTTAAATCGAAGATTATCCGATTAGGTATGAATATGCCGTACGTCCTGAGTCCGTATGAATAAAAATCACGACCATCAACCTCCTCTTATCTATACAACAACAAACATCGAAGTAGGCGACGTGACGTGACGTGTGCTGTTGTCGTAAAGAGCATTATTTGGTTACAAGCGATACATGTACCAGTTTGTTTACTGCGGAGATAAGCACTTCAATCACGTAAATATAGGGCATGCAGTTGTACTGCCAACGATTCAGATTAAGCGCACGTCCACACTTCACACTGAGCGCCGTAGGCTAGTGCTTTACATAAGTTTTGTCTTTATTGTGAACTAGCTGTTGCCCGCGGCTCCACCCGCCTAAATACAGTGGCCCTCGGGAACACTGTACTTTTTCGGGATAAAAAGTATTCTGTCTTTTCCCAGGACTCAAAGTAGTTACCTATGTCTGTAATTTCATCAAAATTGGTTCAGCGGTTTAAGCGTGAAGAGATAACAGACAGACAGACATACAGACTTTCGCATTTATAATATTAGTATCTACTATCTAGATTGTGATCAGCACTTAACGTTGAGAACCACCTTGTCTTGTTCTAGCCGTGTGCTTTGTCCTCAATTCCTACTGTATCTGAGTCGTAGTAAAATATCTTTGACTGATCTTTAACTGTCTTCTCATGTAATATTTATGTTCCTAAAGTCCAAATAGTGACTCTGGTGTAGAATGAAGTTAAGGGCTAGTACGTCTCGACGTTGCGGTTGACCGCACTCCGTGTGTGGCTCCCGAGCAACTCGATACGTTGTAATTGACATTTGTTTATAAGTGCAGTCAACGGCTTGCAGTTACTGGCGAGCGATGAATGACGTGTAACCTAAATTGAAGTGCGCCGACTGCAGCTATGCAGTAATAAAGTAGTCTGCAGTTCGTAATGGGCCGTCTGCAGCTGGCCGGTCCTGCCTGCTAATGGCGCTCTGTCGCCAATGCACTTGGCGTCGCGACTCGCGAGGGTGGTCTACGGTCACTTGTCGCCGCGGATCAGCATGTAACTTATTGCAATTTACAATGTCACTGGTTAACTTAGTCTCACAACTCAATCGAGTTTGATAGGCAGTAGGCGTCGTATGTCTTGGACTACTAAGTTTAATGCATGCGGTCTCGTCTCGTCCCTATATTAAGCTAAATTTAACTTTGGCGACAAGAAACAGAGATGCACTCGAGTAACATAAATTGTCTTGTAAACAAATAACAAATTATCTGAGCTTCCTAAACTGGGGAATTGGGTCAGGGTGCTACCAAAATGTTTCTGAAATTAATTTAAAAACGCCATTAATTTCGCGCCTGTCACATGCGGCCTGCATGCGTCCGTGGCTACTGGCTTGTAACTTAATGTAATTAGTCTGTTTATAAGTGACTGGCTGGACTCTGGAGTGCAGGCAGCTATCGCAGGAGCAGGCTAGGAGATAAGACGTCAGCGGCTGTGAGTTGTGACAGGCTAAATATAGCGGCAGCAACGCGCCCGGCGCCAAAAGCCTCCGCTCTAAGTACAACCAATAAATCAAATATTAATAGCTTCGAGAAGAAACTTAGAATACGTTATAACAATTATTATAATATATAGTAACTCAGCTATAAACGTTCAGTTTAACTGTGTAGATTGTAGAGTTCTCGAACGGCGGCGCAACGGTAGAGAGTTTAGATTTGCAATGACTGTACGATAGTACATAAGAGATAAATGAAATTCTGAATACTTTAGACTGATTATATTCAGGTTTTACAAATGTTAAAATAATACTCAAAAAAGTAAGGCAAATTAAAAATGTGAGTGTCCACGAGTAGGGTTGTAGGCGTAGTGGGATTGCGTCGGTTATCGCCGCGAACGTTCTCGTGCGTGTGAGTAGGACGGAGGAGCACCGTCGTGCGCGCTCGTATAGGAACTCGCATATGTTCGGAGCTAAAGCGCGAACATGCACCCGGCCCTGGAAAGCTCACAGCTTTACAGCTTCCTCATAAGTATCTGGAGATACCTTTGGCTTGCTTTGATCGTTAGGATTAGGGAGCCAACATACTCGATTGAGAGCGCGGCGGACTACACCTCGGGAAGTAGTAATGTCGGCAACACGGGTAGCGCCATCTGGTCCAGGGAAAGTTCGCTCCACCCGTCCGAGTCGCCAATACAGGGGTGGAGTTTCCTCCTTCAATATCACCATGTCGCCGGCTTGCAAATCTCGCTTCCTTATGCGCCATTTGGTGCGTGCCTGTAGCTCGGAGATGTATTCTTGGCTCCAGCGATTCCAGAAGTGTTGTTTAATTTGTTCAATTCGCTGGAAACGGTCAAGACGATTGGTATTAGTCTCGAGTAGAGATGGAGATGGTAGCGCCTTAAGCGGTCTTCCGATCAAAAAGTGGCCCGGGGTTAAGGGGTAAAGGTCATTTGGGGAAGAACTTAAAGGAGATATAGGGCGGCTATTAAGGATAGATTCTATCTGAGCGAACAATGTCGAGAGCTCTTCGAAAGTTAAATGAGTATGGCCTAATATATGCGCCAAATGAAATTTTGCAGACTTGACGCCGGCTTCCATTAACCCATTGAAGTGAGGCGCATATGCAGGGGAAAAGCAAAATTCGAGGCCTTCTTTGGTTGCAAAATCAGCTAGAGCGTTCGCGTTAGAATTAAGAAAATCTTTAATTTCTTTAGCAGCCGCTACAAAATTGCCACCATTGTCGCAATAGATTTTGCGTGGAATGCCTCTACGAGCAATAAAACGACGGAGGCACAATATAAAAGCATCTTTAGATAATTCAGAAACTGCTTCTAAATGTATACATTTATACTTAAAACAAATAAATACGCATAAATAGCATTTTGTAATTTTACAACCACGACCTTTACGATCCGTGATCATAAATGGCCCAGCAAAGTCAGTTCCAACAACAAGGAAAGGGAAATCTGGCGTGATTCTGTCGGATGGTAAATTACCCATTATATTTTTAGCTATTTCACCTTTAAACCTTCTACAAACATTACAGTTTAAAACTGTCCGGCGCGCTAAGTCTCTATCATTGATAGGCCAGAAACGCGTTCGTAGAGATGCTAAAAGAGCTTGCGGACCAGCATGTAAGAGCTTGCGGTGTTCGTGTTCGAATAACAGTTTAGTAAAGTGATGTTTTGAGCTCAGTAACATTGGATGTTTCATATCAAAACTATAGTTAGAGTCTTGAATGCGACCACCTACTCGAATAATACCGTTATCCACAAATGGGTTAAGTGCCGCAACATTAGACTTAGGATTTAGTGATTTTCCTTTAATTAACAAGTTGAATTCTTTAGAGAACGACTCAGACTGGGAAATATAAATTAGATTTAGTAGGCCTTTATCAAGTTCTGAAATTGTTAAAGGACCTGTAATTTTATTTTTTGAGTTTTTACAATTATACGTAAATCTATTAATGTAAGCAAATATGTTTTGTATAGTTTTAAGTTTCGAAAATTTTTCAATGTTAAAAATAGAATTATTTAAACTATTATTCTGTTCTATTAAATTAACTTTAACCTCTGGTAAATCGTTCGTCTCAATATTAGTCTGAAACTGTGATGGAGGCCATTCATTCTCCGGTGATGACAGGAACTCCGGTCCAAACCACCACAAATTGCAATTAGCAACTTCCCTAGGATCTACACCGCGTGATATAAGATCCGCAGGATTGTTTTTAGTGGAGATATGATGCCATGAAGTAGTTTCAGTAAGTTCCCGGATTGCGGCTACTCTATTGGCTACAAATGTTTTTAGATTTTTAGACCCGACACGTAACCAAGCTAAAACGATACTGGAATCGGTCCAGTAAAACGTTCTCGTAATTTTACAACGTAAAGCTTGCGTTACAGTAGAGCAAAGCTCAGCTGCAAGTAGAGCGCCCGAGAGCTCGAGACGAGGTATAGTAGTTGGAGTAGATGCAGGAGCAACGCGTGATTTAGCGCAAAGTAAATTTACGTGTACCTGACCTTCCGCGTTTATCGAACGAAGATAAATACAGGCACCATAGGCGCGTTGTGAAGCATCACAAAAACAGTGAATTTCGTTGTTTATAGAGTTTGATATTAACACCGGCCTAGATATAGACAAGGATGCAATAGACTGGAGACCATTGATAAAAGTCTTCCAGGATTTGACAACCTCTTTAGGGGCTGGTTCGTCCCAATCAAGTTTTAGAGACCATAGAGTCTGTAGCAAAATTTTGGGAACGATAGTGCACAAAGATAGGAGGCCCAAGGGGTCGAATAATTTGAAAGTAGTAGAAAGTATGCTTCGCTTAGTCACAGAATTAGGAGACTCTATAGCGACTGGAAATTTTAGAATGTCCGACGAAGGATCCCAGCTCAGACCTAGAGTATTAGTTGTCTCGCTTACAATCAAATTATCATTGGATTGCAAAGATTTAGAAGCCAACAGTGTAGGTGAATTAGAGCGGCACTTACGTAAATTGAAACCTGCCTGAGCAAGATTTTTAGAAACCGCTTGTTGGATAAATCGGAGCTGGTTTTCATCATCATGGCCAGTTATAAGATCGTCGACCAGAAAATCATTCTGTATTATATTTTTTATAATAGAGTCGTTGCATTCCTCACCAACCTGCCAAAGACAACGCGTTGCAAGGAAACTAGAACTCGCTAAACCATATGTGACCGTATTTAGTCTCAGAGTTTGCAAAGGCTTGTCCTCCGCGTCACGCCAAAGGATTAATTGGAAATTACGATCAGACTCTTCTAACCATATTTGTCGGTACATTTTCTCTACATCGCTACATAACACAAATCGGTATTGACGAAATCGAAGTAGAATATTAAAAAGAGAGTCTTGTATTGACGGTCCTACCATTAGGATGTCATTTATAGATAAGTTAGACTCTTTCGTGCGAGCAGAGCCGTCGAAAACAACACGAAGTCGAGTAGACTCGCTGTTCTCGCGGATAACCGGGTGGTGACGGATAAAATAGCCATTTACAGTTTTGTCAATTTCTGAAATTGAAAGATGACCAAGTTTAGCGTACTCGTTTATGAAATCAACGTAGGCAGATTTAATTTCGGGCTGCTTTTTGAATCTACGTTCTAAGTTAGAAAATCGTTTTTTAGCCATGAAGTAGGTATCTCCTAAGCACTCAGGAGACTCAGAAAATGGTAACTTAACGCAAAAACGCCCGTCTGCAGTACGTTTAGTATTTTGTACAAAATGATTTTCACAATCTCTTTCTTTATGTGTAAGTAAAGATTTTTGTGGCAAACTTTCTAATTCCCAAAACTTTTTAAGATCATTGTGCAATTCTGTTAATTGATTATTACTATTTTCTAGAGTAATATTGGAATAATTACATTGTATAGTATTACTTTTATTATAGGTGTCATGAGTATAGCGCATGGGACCTGCAATAAGCCAACCTAATTTTGACTGCCGTAAGATGGGATTTCCGGTCCCTATAGAGTGCTGATTGGGCAGCAAAATGTCCCAAAAAATATCAGCACCGATAAGTAGTCCTACGTCAGCGGGCTTGTTAAAGCTGGGGTCTGCGAGCTCGAATGACTTTAAGTTTAGATTTTCAATATTAATATAGGATTTAGGTATTTTACCCGTTATTTCAGGGATAACTAAACATGTAATATTAGCTGTAAATGAATTTAATCGTGATTTTAGTGTAATATTGCAACGCTCAGTATTGATTTGCAAGGAAGTGTTACCTATACCTATAACATTTTGAATATTAGAATTGAATGAATTTAAACTTAATTGTTGTTTTAATTTCGCAGAAATAAATGAACACTGACTACCACAGTCAAGAAGTGCTCTAGTAGTTATAGAATTTTTTGTTGTAGGATTGATGACTTCAATAAGCGCGGTACATAAAAGAACCTCCGATGAAGTCATCGCGGACATCGCGATTGGTTCCGTTTGCTCGGAGTCCGTTTTAGACCTACAAAGTAGTGTACTGTGCCGATCGCGACATATTTTACACGAACCATTGATTCTGCATCCACGTAAATTATGTCCGACGCGTAGACAATTTGTACATAGTTTTAATTTAGTTACTAATTCAGTCCGATCATCAACCGATTTATCTAAGAATTGTGGACACTCATAAATTCGGTGATTTTTACTACACACAACGCATCTGTAAGCAATTGAGCTGTTAGAATTATTCGCCTTTTCAGCAAGAAACGATTTAGTTGATTGCGGTATTTGTAAATGTTTAGAATTATGAGAGAAATTAGGAGTTGATTTTACGTTTTTATTTTGGCAATCTTGTTTGTTACGAAAAACTGACTCGAGTACATCGGCACGAGCCTTTAAAAACGTCATAAAATTGTCAAGAGACGGCATCTCTGAAGAAGTAACGTTAGCATGAATGTATTCCTCCCATTTAATTCGAGTATTGTTGTCTAACTTTGCAGAAATTAAATATATAATTAATGTGTCCCAGTGTTCTGTGGGCTGGTTTAAATTATTAAGGGCACGCAAATTTTTTGTGACATGGTCAACAATAAATCTAAGTGACTTGTCAGATTCGCGAGCTTGCTCAATATTTAATAAAAGTTTTAAATGATTATTTATTAATTGCCTAACATTGTTATACCGTTCGCATAAAAGATTCCAAGCTTCAGGATAATTACTGTTAGTTACTTGTAAATTACTAATGACTCGAGCAGCTTCACCTTCCAAATATGAATTTAAATAATGAAATTTGTGTATGTTTTTAATTCTGGAATTGTTGTGAATTAGCGAGCTAAACGTGTCTCTAAACTCAAGCCATTTATAGTAGGTACCATCAAAGTTACTAATTTTAATTATAGGCAAACGAAAACCAATGACCTCCTGGTCATCGTCATCTGCGCTAATAAAACTGTTTTGACCTTGATCGTGGCATGATTTTTTAGAAACCGAATTTTGGTCAATAATTTCCTGAGCGGCAGCTATAGAAGTATAAAATGCTAGTTCTATAGATTCCCTGGTATCCAATTCGTTACTTAAATTCTCTGCGTCTATCCCCTCTATTTGACTTTGCACACCATCGAATTCAGCGAATAAAGCCTCAATTTTTACTAATCTTTGTGCTAATATGTTGACATCTGTTTGTGTGATTTTAGAACTAGTTTTTAAGTCGTTAATTTGATTAGCGAATTTAGTAACGCGACCTTTGATTGAGGCCCGTTTAACATTTAAAACTTTAAGTGATGCCTCCATTGCACAAAGTTAGCACGCAAAGTAAAGAATAGGTAAATTAATTATAAAAATAAAATGTATACAATACGGCCTCGCTTCAATGAATAGAACAGCTGGCTATACTGATAACGCAGGAATGCAGGATCAGTAGGTACTGCGCTGTAGGCAGCCGGCGTCAGTCGATGCACACTCCAGTTCGTATGCGCCCTCGGATGTGTGAGGTAGCTGTGACGCGCCGCGCTGTCACCCTGGAATAGAATGTTTCGATCTTTTGTAGTATCGAGTTATTATACTCGCAGGTATATACCTATAGTGAGGGAATGAAATATGAATGTGCAAAGCTTTTAAATCACTAAGAATTCAATTTTAGGATGTGAAATATATTTAAATAGTGGAATGTGAAATTATTTTGAAAATTATTAATGATTAATAATGCAAATTGAAATAAAATACGATAAGTGATTTTCTAATGCAATATAATGAATTGATGCGCGTGCGCAGGTAAGCATATATAACCTTAAATATTAGGCCAAATTGGTTTAGCAATTCTAAATAAATTTGAATGTAGGCAAATAGGTACGATTTTATTGTAATTTAGACTTTCAAGTCGCAAAAATAGGCATAAATGCAAGGGTTTAGGGAATCTGAAAGCGACAAATAAGGTCTTGACTTTCAGATTACAAAGTGTCAAATATGCAAAATAGGCAAATTGAAAGCAAATGATTGTTTGATAATTATGAATTTAGACTTTCAAGTCGCAAAAGTAGGCTTAAATGCAAAAAAATAGACAGTCTGAAAGCGACAATTAATAGTCTTAGACTTTCAGACCGCGAAAGTAGGCAAATATGCAATAATAGGCGCTTAGAAAGAAAATAAATGATTAAAAATGATGAATTAATGTACTTAAATGCATTTATGAGCTTCAACCATTATTGCAAACTCATATAGAATGTGGATGAATATGGAAATGAGTGAATAAAAAAGGAACGGACTCACTTTATTTCGGCGAAAATACCAAAATCTTCTTCTTAGTCCCTTAATTTTGTTGGATATTGTCATAAATCTCCAATAGATTCCAATTGTTAGTTGAAATATTGCCTCTTCGTTGGCCCAGAATGACTCAGCAAAATGGCCGGAACTTTCCAGTGACTTCGATCCGATATAATTTGTATTTGCTGAAAATCTAGAAATCTTCTTTTTTCACGGTCGCCACTTTATGTACGATAGTACATAAGAGATAAATGAAATTCTGAATACTTTAGACTGATTATATTCAGGTTTTACAAATGTTAAAATAATACTCAAAAAAGTAAGGCAAATTAAAAATGTGAGTGTCCACGAGTAGGGTTGTAGGCGTAGTGGGATTGCGTCGGTTATCGCCGCGAACGTTCTCGTGCGTGTGAGTAGGACGGAGGAGCACCGTCGTGCGCGCTCGTATAGGAACTCGCATATGTTCGGAGCTAAAGCGCGAACAATGACAGGCATAAAACGGTTGGGTTTTGGGTTACCAGATGAAAAAATCAAAAGTCCGGAGAAAAGGCCTGATTTCTATGGAAAAGTCCTAAAATTTTCTATGGCTTGAGAGTTTTCTCTCAAAAACGTATTATTATCTTGCGCACGCGTTTTACGCGACTTTTTTGATTTTAACTGCAATTGTTACCAAAAGAAGATTATTTTTAGTTTGTTTCACTTTGATAAATAAGTATTGATTTTAACTGCAATTGTTACTAAAAGAAAATTATTTTTAGTAGTTTAATAAGAGAGATCTTTAAAATGTAACCTGTGTTTTATTGAAAATCCTGAGCTATCACTAGATTTGCTAAATCCGGCCGGAATCCTGAGAAGAGTCGAAAAATCCTGAAATCTCAGGACAAATCCTGAGATATGGTAACCCTAGTTGGGATCAGCTTATGATTATAAATCATCGCTTTCGCATCGACAATTAAAACAGATTAACGACAGAGAGTAGATTGCAACGTACGGCGCGAAATAGCGCCTAATTACTGGAAGCTGTAAACAGTAAAAGGTGCCGCCCGGAGGTCGACTGTAGTCCGCTTACGTCGAGAACTTTCTACTCGTAACGGCGATGCAATGGCGGACTTATCGCAGGCTTTTACATTCTGTTATCGGATACTGCGGCGAAGTTTCTCCTGCCAATCGTCAACTATTGAGCTCGGCGATAAAGATCTATCTGATTCTGAATAGCATGCAATCAACTCAGACTTTCATCTCGGTCATGAAATATTTCGAGTCCTCGTATAAATTAACTTTCAACGAGAACGTTCAACCGTCAACGGACTTCGCCGACATCATTTGAACTCCGAGAGCTCTATAGAGGTATTTTTTGCTAGGTCCATCGATATTTATTGCATTACGCCACCGGATCGGGTATTGCTCGGCGCCCGACGTAGCGCACTAGACCGGAACACGCCGCACGCCGCACGCGTCTATTACAGTGCGGGAGTCAACGCTCGCGGTTTTTCTGCGGACTCCTGCGCCCGCGCCGGCTAAAGGTGGGCTCCGAGTAGGGTTACCAGATGAAAAAATCAAGAGTCCGGAGAAAAGGCCTGATTTCCATGGAAAAGTCCTGAGATTTTCTACAGCTTGAGAATTTTCTCTCAAAAACGTATTATTATCTTGCGCACGCATTTTACGCGACTTTTTTGATTTCATTATCAGGAATTATATTTATTTAAAATGATGAGATTTATGTATTTCACTTGCTCTTTCTGTTTCCTACTTACATAATCTAAAAGAACAACGTTTTATCTTTAATATGCCATTTAAATTTTTAAGTAAATTAGCTTGACGAATTTTATATGAATTTTTAAAACTAGTATATAAAACGAGGCGCACGAGCGTTTACAAATACTGTTGTAAACGCTCGTGCGCCTCGATTTATATAGTAGTTTTAAAAATTCATATAAAATTCGTCAAACTAATTTAGTTAAAAATTTAAATGGCATATTAAAGATAAAAGGTTCTTCTCATAGATTATGTAAGTAAGAAACAGAAAGAGCAAGTGAAATACATAAATATCATCATTTTAAATAACTATAATTCCTGATAATTTCGCATTATTTAAATTTTATTTTTATGAGATAGAAACGTATATAAAAATAATCTGACAAATAGATAATCTAGAAGAGGATCCAACAAGTTTGTAAAGATTTTTTGTTTTTAAAAAATGTGAGCGGTTTTAGCTATTATATGTTTTGAAATTGCCCCTGAACCTAATGTTGTAAAAACTTCTGGTTAGTTTTGTCAGTTTTATTCAAAAGTTTGAAATTATTTTAAAATAAATGATAAGTGAAAAATTAGAATACAATATTTTCTAGTGTTTTTCTACATGTAAAAATCAGAATAACCAGTGTTTGTTAGATATAGACGCATTTGAAAAGTAGCGTTTTTCGTGAAATCTGAGTCGCGCGCCGATCAATGCTCTTAATAAGAGAGATCTTTAAAATGTAACCTGTGTTTTATTGAAAATCCTGAGCTATCACTAAATTTGCTAAATCCGGCCGAAATCCTGAGAAGAGTCGAAAAATCCTGAAATCTCAGGACAAATCCTGAGATATGGTAACCCTAGCTCCGAGTGATGTGCCAAGTGCCAGCTGTATTAGGAATTAGGATCGCTATGAGGAAGCTTTCTCCCGATAAGAGTGACGAGTGACACGTCTGAGCAGTAACCAGTAGCTGATATACAAACAAACAGAAAATACATTGGTCGTTTTTACCCGCTAATTATTATAATACCGGAGATAATTAATAAATCGTTAATTTAATCATATTTTATTATGATTACTATACGTTGGAATGAGTTAAAATGTTTCAACAATGTATTTACCACACCGCCTGCGGATATGCGCCTATGCCGTTGTAATGCAGAAGGTATTCTATCGCCTATACCTACCTGAAGGTAGTCACACCAGCTGATGCCAACTGTTTGAATTGGTTTACTACTTAGATACCTAGTAGCGTTGTTCAGATTGAAGGACGTAGGTACTCCAATATTCCACAGACCACAACTGTTTGTTGCCTATTACAACTGTTAATCAGGAAGGAAAAATTCCCTAGCTAAATTCGAATAGATTACCTAATTCGGGTAGATTAGGTACTCATCACCACGAGTTGTTAACCACAACAGTTATCACTTTATATAGCCAAATACTGACAAAAATGACAATAAATAGCAATGTTTAAATCTTCAATAAGTACTTTCTGTACAAAACTACGACCTACGTATTTAATATTTTATGATTGAAATGTTGTGTTGTGGCACAGAATAAATAATAGTACCTACAGGTAGTTGTGGTCTTGTTATAATCTGGGAGCACGGTAGTGCCCCGCCAAGACGAGCTAAGCGAAGCGCAAGGGCACTACCAGACTACCTTTTCTCGAAGCGTTTCGTTGATATTTTGAATCCTCATAACTTGGGTTTGGATTATACCAGATACACAAAATTTTTAGGATATGTTCCCAGTAGCGGACTAATGAAACATGTAAAGTTTTGATAATATCAGTCTAATAATTTAGATTTTATTGATATCTAAAAACCCCTGATTTCGTCACTAACTCACTGATGATCAACAAAATTATAGGGTACTTCCGGATGTCATAGAAAGCTGAAATTTGGTCTGTCATGTAAAGTGATGCCAAGACGATACCATATAACTCGCATTGTCCAAAAGCTATTAGATCTCATGTGAAACCAAGCTTCTGACTCTACCAAACTTCTAACTCTACACGCCTTAACTCTACAAGCCTAACTCGACAAACTCTACACCTTAGTCAAATTATGTGGCTTGGCCATTTCGTTCGTACAAGAATAATATAACAGAAAAACAGTCCGTAAATTTTTCACCTTACGCTTAAGCGAATGTATCGAAATGGCCAGGTCACATATTTTAACTAAGGTGTAGAGGTTGTGGAGTTAAGCTTGTAGAGTTAGAAGTTTGTTAGAGTCAGAAGCTTGGTTTCACATGAGATCTAATAGCTTTTTGACAATGCGAGTTATATGGTATCGTCTTGGCATCACTTTACATGAAAATGTTTTTGGTGGGATTATTATTGCTATGAAACATAAGTATTTGGTACACACTTCACAATTACTGTAGGTACTTTCAGATAAAACTTAATCTAAACGTAAAAATATTAAATGCGTACAAACTAGTGTCATTGTACCTATTTGTTTATTGCACGGTCAGTAAGTGTCATTTAAGGCGCAAATAGCCCCTAAATCGCTCAGTTTGGGTCCTAACTACTCCGAAAAATAGGAATTAAAAAATTCAAAAAAATATACATTTCACACTTCAATCCTTCGTCTTTAATATCATCGTTAATTTTTTTAATACGACGAAGATTAATATTAAATAAATTAAAATTAAGTAGCCCTGTTTTCAGATTTCTTTTTCTATCTACTTACTACCTACTACGGCTATAAAGATGGTTATTTTACGAAAATGTGAAGAATATATTTATCTAACATTTCATCGTTGGGTTTTTCGAAATACCGTTTTGTTTTCAAAAAATACGTAGTTAAATAACTATTATTTTGTGAAAATATTCGTAAGCGGTGCGTGCGCGGGCGCGCGGGACAGTGAGCCGTTGACTTTCGTACGAGGAGGTTGTGTCACTCTCCGCGGTGCCGCTATTTCGCAATCGTTTATTTTACTCTTGAAATAATAGGGAACAACATGTCGTAAAAAAATAAATTAAGAAAACCTTAGCGAGCACTCTGCCTGTGATAGAATGAAAATGTTCGATTGTTGAATGTACTTTTTTATTCCTTCAACTTCTTACTTGAAATTATAATAATATATTAATATAATATTATATAGTATATTTTATAGTATAATATTTTATTATATAATATGTACTTGTAAATTTCACAGAAAGTGTATAGTTCTATTTCTATGACGACCTCTGTGGCTCAGTTGGTTGAGCGGGTTCAAATCCCGCCGACGGAACAAAAAGTTTTCTGTGTTCCTGGGTCATGGATGTGTATTAAATATGTGTATAATATAATAGAAATTTTAATTATGTGTACCTATAGTATAAAAGTATTAAATATACTTCCGTTATCTGGTACCCGTAACACAAGTTCTTCGAGAACTTACCATGGGATCAGATTGACGTGGTGTGTAGCGTCCATAGATATATTATATTATTTCTGTTTTAATTGTCTATTTAGTATATCAACGCTTTGAGGTATATAGTATATGAGGTAAAAATGCCTAAGCGACATTTATTTATTTATTTATTTATTTAACACACATACAACTACCATTACAGACAAAATCCAATTCGATAGCGTAGGAAAGCAAATTCATATTTTATAATATAATACATATTATGATATTTCCAGTTTAAATAATAATAATGGATAAAAATAATAATTAAAGAAAGATACATATTATGACGCATAAATTTAGTAAACTTTATAGAAAAAAAAATCATTAAAAATCACAAAATAGTCGGATTTAGATGGTTTTAACATACATCTATATATCAATAAAATACAACGTGTATCTTATTTTTATAGAAATTTTTGATATTAAAACGAGTCATAGAGCTTTCGAATTACATGCAGTTTATGTCGCTTAGGTAAAAAAGTCCTAGTTCGAAAAATAGGTAAAATTATCTAAGCTATCAACGAAAGTTATGTAATAGCAAGTAAAATTGCCTAAATTTTATTTTAAAGGTTTTCAGCAACACGTAAAAATAGATAAGCTATAGATACATTTTCTGTAGTAACAGGTAGAAATAACTAATTCCAAACACTTAAAAAAAATTATAGGAGTATTCATCTAAATGGCCTAAGAGTTTATAAAATAAAACAAGATAATATAAGTTACATAAATGTTGCTTTCATTAAGAATTTTCTACGGCTAAAGTTATCTTAGTAAATTTATTATTCAATGTCATTGTAAATTTTTGCTCCTTACTGACAATATTTTTCTTCTTCTTGTTTATAAAAATTAATTGCAGTTACTAAAACGATCTAATTTTGATCTTGAAATAATAAAAAGTATAGAAATATAAAAACTCAAGGCCTAGGATTGAAGCAAAAGGCAAAAAGTCCCCATCCTTGTAGCACTATAAGACATAATATATCAAATGAAAGGGCTTAAAAAAGTGTCATTTTATTGTATGACAAAAACCTCTAAACCATGGGAGAAAAAGTTAATGAGGGTTAAAGGTTAAAAAAGTAAAAAAAAAATCATTCTGTATTATTGCACCGTTTCATAGTGTTGCTACTATGGAACAATTTTTGGAAAGTAATGGTATACATTAAACTTTAGAAAAGTGTTATATTTTGATAAACTGCCTCATATTTTGATGAAATGTATAGAATGATAATAAAATACTAAAAATAAGCTCTTTCCTCAATTTTTTCGCACATAATTACTTATGGAAATTGTTTCTTACTTGCAACGCTATCGAATGGCGCAATAATACAAAATGTTTTTTTTCCTAATTTGCGGGTTCGAATCCTGGCCTGGAAAAGTGGTTTATGTAAAATCAAATAATTCAGATAAAACAATTACATTAAAATACTTATAATTAAATAGCAAAAATAATTTTCAAACGATTAGGTACAGAAAAAAAAGATATAGTCCATGGTCAATTATTCTTCTGGGCGTTGTAAAAGAAGTAAAAAAAATTAGCAATAGCAATTTAGCCCTACGGAATATCGAGTCCGACTTGATGAAAACTTAAACTCTTGAAACATGAAAATTTTTAATAACTCAATTTTCCTAGACAGGATTCGAACCCATAATTTATGAAAAAAATACATCCTTTCAATAGTATCGCAAGTAAGAAACAATTTCCATAATGTAATTATGTGCGACAAAATTGAGGAAAGAGCTTATTTTTATCATTTTATTATTCCATATTCCATACATTTATCAAAATTTATCAAAATATTATAAACAGAGGCAATTTATCAAAATATAACACTTTTATGAAGCTTGCTATATACCATTACTTCCCAAAAATTGTTCCTTATTAGCAACACTATGAAATGGTGTAATAATACAGAATGATTTTTTAACTTTTTTTCACCTTTGGGTTAAAACTTTTTTCTCCCATGGTTTAGAGATTTTTCGTCATAAAAAAAAATTACACGCTTTTTAAGTCCTTTCATTTGATATATGTCTTGTAGTGCTACAGTAGTGGGGACGGGATCCATACAAAAATGCCCCTTCTTCTTTCTGCTGCTGTCAGTGCCTTCAGCGCAGTGTGATTGTTTTGATAGACTGCGCTGAAAGCATTGACAGTAGCAGAAATATCATCTAAATTATCCTAATCTTCTCTATAAGATTAAGATGTTTTATGGACAAGGACAATCTGTAGGCTCTATATCAGATATCTTCATCTAAACTGATTAAATTTAAGTCTCTATAACTCCTGAACTTATGAACTCTTTTGGACCGTTATAGTTTTCGTTCAAAGTTTATTACATGGATTACCATCATGAATTTTCCACATTTTTAGAGCCAGCCGTTTGGCTTTTAGAGGGGGGGACGCCGTATTTTAACAAGAAATGCGCTTAAAAGTGGAATATCACGCTAACGGAATGTACGTATATCAAAATATAATCTCAGAAACCTCTTAATGTTCTTAAAATGTCTATGTACCTAATTATATCTCCCCTTTTCGTGTAGGTGTACCCAAAAATTATCTTCATTTATTTTAGCATTGTGTTGACGTGATAAATAAACTTACCCATTCAAAGTTTTATATTTCAAGCACCACCGTTTGGATAGACAGACGGACGGGCGGACGGTCGGTCGAACGGAAGGACATGACGAAACTATAAGGATTCCGTGACATGAACTACGGAACCTTAAAAAAGGAATAATAATGAAACCACGCCGATTTCAGTGACTGTTGCCAGTTTAATTGAAAATAGACCAGCTATAAGAGCTTTTTTATTATGTCCAAGTATGTGCGCAAAGTTTACTCCCATAATCTAGTATATTGATATTTACTACTACCGACAGGACTAACTAGCGAAACATTAGGCGCATAAATATAGAAATATATATAGCAATGTTTGCGTTCATTTATGTTCCCACACACTAAATTTAATACTTTTAGTTACATTTTGTCAGTTTTATAAACACTCAGATCATTTATTCTTGTCTATAAATCATATGTATTGGAATTTATTGATACTCAAGCGACATTTTTGATTTCGTATTGTACCTTAGCGACGTAAGATAATATTTTGGGAACAGGAAAAAATTACATTCTTTTTCGTCATTCTTAAACATTTCCATAAGCCGCTAACATGTTTAAAATAATTAATACAAAAGGTTATTTAATGCAAAAACAATACCTTATCTTTAATTGTATTGGGCACGTGGTTATGGCTCGGCATGTTCTTAGATAGCAGTTCGTGTTGTTTGTCCGAGTTTAATTTCGTAATCAGTTGAAAATTACAATTATAATTGTTATTTCGTCTTAACTCACACACCCAGTAGAATTTACCATTCATTAGTACGTGAAAAAAAAAGAAGTATGCGTAAATATATTTATGCCTTTTAATATTATGCATAAAATATTATTCTTAATTAATATCATGCGTATAAAAAATTATGCCTTTTATTAAGTATGTCTAACAATTATTATGCTATTAGTAATTATGCGAAGTGCCACGAAAGTTATGCCAAATGAATACTATGCGAAACTACTATTAGGTCAAATGAAATTATGCCAAGTAAAATTGTGACATATGATTTTATTTTATATATATTTATACATATATAAAAAAAATATCTAACCGACATAATTAAAAACAAAAGTTTTCAAGTAAAAATATCTACATAGCACGAATAGTTATTGTGTCAAATATGTAAAACTATCTTTACGCGAATATTGTTTTATTTTACTATGGGTAAAATTCTACAAGTTGCACTTTCGTAAAATAATGGTATCAAATTAAATGCACTGTAAGGACAATTCACAAATAATTTGTATGGAGAAAATGTACAAAGTGTTCACGAAAAGAATTTTTTAAACAAGTAAAAATATTTTTGTGCAAACAAAAAAAAAAAAGTAAAAACATGAAAAATAGACTAAGTAGATTTTTAAAATTCTTCAAAATATCCAACTGATTTTTTTTTATAAATCGCTTCTTTTTGTCGCTTAGTGAACATAACATTCATGATTTTGTATAAATTTTACTATATCTAAGCGACAAAAAAATCGTCGTAGGAAGACGACGATTAGACCAATCGACGCAGAAAAAAAACACAAACTCATTGATATTTAAACTTATTTTCGGTATTTTTGTCGCTTAGGCATTTTTACCTTTCAAGCGTCGATATGAAACTTCTTTTTTAGGAAAGCGAAAAAACACCTATCGGATATTTTAGTGATTCTGTCAATAGCACTAAGTATTGCATTTTGGTGGGCGTAGAGGTGGAAAATGAAATCAAAAGTGATAGGTTGGAAGCCGCTTTGCCTACCAAATAATTTCTAGATTTCGAGAATAACCTCGACCGGCTTCTACAGAAGAAGGAGAAGCGGTTAATACATTCTACGTTTTTTCTTTGCTCATAGACCAGAAATAAATTATAATAATAATAATAAATAATAATAAATAATAATATTTTCAAGTTGCATTTAAATCAATCCTAAAGTCGTATAAAAGGGCCGTTCCTCAGTTTATAATTTGAGTCGCGGCGCGGAGATCGCTAGCGCAGGGGGGTGTATGCGGGTGGCGCGGCGGGAAGTGTTAGGTTAGGTTAGTAGAATCTGTGACGTCATCTAGGTATATTTTCGCCTTAAGTTGGTAGCACTATATTGTTATTGTCCTCTATGTTTACGTTTTAACATGAAATTGGATCTGAATAAAATATAGCAGACGAGCTGATGTAAGTATGTGGACAGCGTCGAGTGACGGGTATAGACGGGTATCGACGGGCCGGGAATAACTCTCGGCGTCTGCGGTGAGTGGTGACCCGCTTGTCTGCCCTATTCCTGGCCGAATTCCCAGTCGGCTAATGTACTGCAAGGTGCGATATATCGCCTGATGTCATGGTGCTCAAGGCGAGCAGGGATTCAGAGGGTGGATACTGAAGACACTGAGATAGGCATCAGAGGACAGAAGGATTAACTTGTTAAGCAAGTTCCTATACCTATCGTATAATCTAGCTTCACATCAATTATGTTTCTATGCATTGGTGCAGCCGCTTAAAGGAACATCGGCAAGTACTATGCAGCAGGGCTGTCACGGTACATTGGGGCGCGCGACCGTGACGACCACCGCGACCGCTCAGCCGCGACCGGCGACCGCGCGGATCGCGCAAAACGACTGATGGAGCCCTGTGCTAGCAGTTAGCAAGTAGCTAGAGATAGCAGATCAATTTATTTTATGTATTCAGTATTACGAAGTGAGACTTTTATGGTGACAATTTGTGAAACGCATTGTAGTTTATGGAGAAGACAAAAGTCACACGGAGGCCAGCGCGAGTGCGGACAGCTATGGCACTCCATGTCAGCCACAAATTAATAAACACTCGACAAGTGCTACCTGGTACCTGCCCGGCTCCCGCGCTTTGCAATTGTCTCTGAAGTGTCAAGCCGACTACAGCCCCGCTCTTGACGAGGGTGCTCCGGGAAATCAGAAAGCGATGACTATTAAATAATTATATTGAGTAGTTAATAGAATCGGACGTTACTTTGCGGAAATTCTAATTAATACCTATTATAATGAGGATAACATTACATACCGGCTATATTGAAACGGGACTTGTTGTAAGTTGTAACTGAACTGTATGTGCAGTGAGCAATACAATGTAAAAACTTTTTGACTCTACATTTTGTACGACGCTGGATGGCCGGACGCACAAGAAATCTGTTGGGTAAGGTCAGTGCCAGGCCCGTGTTTAATGTGAACGTCCCATAAATTCTGTACTTACTGGAGAGTTTTAACCTTACCAAACCGGCTCCGATCACCGAAAATAGGTAATCGTTTTGTGATGTAAATGAGGTTTCGGTGCAGCAGGACGCATCGCCAGTCCTGTTTCATACAGCCCGGGGTAACACGAGCCCACGTAGACCATTAAACCTTGACGCTGTGTGGTGTGTGTTACGGCCTTACGGGGACGGGTGACCGCTGAGATTGATACTGCAGTATACAGACTAGTGATGTGCCGGATATCCGTATCCGTATCCGCGGATATCCGAGGCAGAAGAAAGATCCGTATCCGTGTTCGTATCCGTTACTATTTGGCGGATCTTTTACGGATCTATTCACCTTATTAATTTTAAAATTATACATGAATTCTTTACATAGGTGATTACTGATTAAAGTAGCAACTAGCAATAAAAAACTATGTAATTACTAATTCTATACAGATATTCTTGAGGATGTTTTCGTTGTAAATTATTTTTTAAAGAAGTTGTGCCTTTACCCTTGCGGAAATACTTTCCATCACAAAATTGTACACTTTGCACATTCATCATTTACTAACACAAAATAATTTCAAATTACACTAGTCACTACTAAACTTCTTTGTAGACATTTCAAACTCATGTACCAATACCAAACAAACGTTATCTATGCTGTCCAGTGTCAGCCTAAACTATAAACAAAACAAAAGAAAGAACCACCGTGCCATGCAAGTCGAAACATGTTTGAAGGTCGCGCGCACCGACACCAACTGCGTAAGAAAGTTAAGATCCGTATCCGTATCCGTATCCGCGGATCTTGACACCAAATATCCGTATTCAGATCCATATCCGCTGATATACATTTTTAACGATCCGGCACATCACTAATACAGACCCACGTGTGACGTGATACGGCACACATTGTATTTGAGTGGCATTTAGCTTGAACTTGTAAGTTTATACTATAGCTTGAAGTACCACTAGTGACGTTTACGCTTATGGAAAGGGCGGTTGGGCATCCACTGTAATTTACAGAGCATTCAGCATGGTTACGAATTTGGATACAAATTTCACTGTGTAGGTACTCGGTACAAAGTGTTACAAATGAGGAAGGAAAAACACTCAAATTATGCAATTATGCAATATCAATAGGATAAATAAGAGTAATAAATATAATGTGACAAAAATTAATTATGAAACAGCTATTTCCCGCGGCTCCGCCCGCGGAAACGTACTATCGGGTATCCCGCGGGAAAACTGTATTTTTTCGGGATAAAAAGTAGCCTGTTTTAATCCAGAGCCTAAACTGCTACCATACTAAATTTCATCAAAATCCGTTCAGTATTTTTGCGTAAAATAGTAACAAACATTCATCCATCCATACATCCATCTCTCCATCCTAGATATGAGCGCCGATGGGTGGTAGGTCGGCGGCGGCGCGCCGGCTTTTTTGGGTCGGTGGCGGCGGCGTCGGCGGCGTGACCTTGAAATGGTTGAAGTTTTTACTTGGTAGTAAAGAACTGACGTCGAAGCCATTTATATAACTGACTGCGTAGGCTCTCTATTTAACAACCAATAATAGCGGAGAACTCAGCGTAAAACACGGTGCAAAATCTCCCAAACAAGCATATCTGCCTGTAGTTGGCAGCTGGGACGTCTCTGTAGTCCAGCGCCATCCCGGTTATCTTTCTTAGATCTGTCCGCGGACCAAATTATGTCCTTAAGGTGAACATTAATTTGGACCCAGTCCTCCCTAGAAGTTATGAAAATTGGGTATTATAGCTTCTAGAAGCTATGCACCTTGATTATGGCTTCAGATGACTAGGTCATAACAGGTATCTCAATAAGAAAACCCAATGCGTTTTTGGTTCCAACGTTTTTCTGGAAATTTCGGCCTATAGAACAAGCTCCATGGACGGCCGGAGACCAAAGTTGATACTGAAGAACTGAAGGCTATTGTGGAAGTGGATCCATCGCAAACCACGTCCGAGTTAGTTGCAGGCTGTGGTGTTAGTGATAAAACTGTTTTCATCCAATTGAAGCAAAGCAAAATGGGAAGGTGAAAAAGCTTGAAAGGTGGGTACCTCATGAACTGAGTGCAGCAAACCGCAGCAACAAAACGCGCGTCGACTGCTTTGTTACATTACTCAACCGGCACAATAATGAAGGGATTTTAAATCGAATCATTACCTGTGATTAAAAGTAGATCCTGTACGATAATCCTAAATGCTTATCGCAAAGGTTGAACCATGGCGAAGCAGCCAAAGCCTGTCCCAAGCGAAAATTGACTCAAAAATGTTACTTGTGAGCGTTTGGTGGACTAGTGCCGGTGTCGCTCACTACAACTTTCTTAAATCTGGCCAGACAATTACGGCATATGTCTATTGCCAGCAACTGCAAATCATGATAGAAAAGCTAGCTGCTAAACAACCGAAGTTGGTCATTCGCTCTAGGACACTGCTTCTTGAGGACAACGCTAGATCACACACTGCACAACAGACGGCTACCAAATTAGAGGAGCTTCAATAGGCAAGCGGACTGATTTTTTTAATTGCATAAATGAATAGTACTCTTAAATATGAGTAACTTCTCAGAAGAAACCGTATATCAAAAGTCAATATTTTCAAAGGTAAAGCGATTTGTATACAAAATTTCGCGAATCTTTATACCAAAAAAAATTTTTTTTTGTGAAATTGGTAAACAAAACCTACATCATTAGTTTACTCACATCATATACAAAAACATTCATTACGGTAAGTATGAACTTAAACGCACAAATATCGGAGATATTTACAAATATATTCCTGCGGCCATATACTTCATATACTACTTCATATACTATAACCTACAAGTGACGTCATTTGTAGGTCGACTTTACTATGGAGCGTTTTTAGGAGGCTCGCGAAATTTTTTATAAAAATCACTGTACCTTTGAAAATATTGACTTTTGATATACGGTTTCTTCTGAGAAGTTACTCATATTTAAGAGTACTATTCATTTATGCAATAAAAAAAATAGTCCGATTGCCTATTGGGATGTCTAAGACATCCACCGTACTCCAACAGATTACCATTTTTTTCGAAATTTGGATAACTTTATGCAAGGGAAAAAATTTAAGATTTTATTGATTCCTAATGAGAGAGAGAACTACCTATGAGAGTAAATACTTTGATTAAATAAATATATTACGTTTAAAAAATCGACTTGATGTTCCTACTTTACAAAACGCCAATTTTATATGTACCTAATAACCTAATATTTCACCTCGCTTGCAAACGTGGTAGTTTTCCCGAAGAGTGTCGGGGGTTTTAGTCTCTTCTACTTCCTCTTATTGGTGTTAGGTATCAAGACTGTCTTATTAGCATTGACAACTAGCTTGACCCTTTTGCACCAATTTTGCACCTGATTGCATTAGTCCAGCGACTACTTATGCGCATTAGCCCACCACTAGTATCGCTAGATCGGATTAGAGCTTGGCTCACGACTCGGAGGTCGTGGGTTCGATTCCCGCATTGGAACAACAAAAAAATGTTGTTTTCAAGTTTGGTTAGGGTATTGCAGTCTGATCACCTGATTGTCTGACTAGAAAGGTGTTCCATGCGTCTAGGGTTACCAGATGAAAAAATCAAAAGTCCGGAGAAAAGGCCTGATTTCCATGGAAAAGTCCTGAGATTTTCTACAGCTTGAGAATTTTCTCTCAAAAACGTATTATTATCTTGCGCACGCGTTTTACGCGACTTTTTTGATTTCATTATCAGGAATTATAGTTATTTAAAATGATCATATTTATGTATTTCACTTGCTCTTTCTGTTTCTTACTTACATAATCTAAAAGAACAACGTTTTATCTTTAATATGCCATTTAAATTTTTAAGTAAATTAGCTTGACGAATTTTATATGAATTTTTAAAACTAGTGTATAAAACGAGGCGCACGAGCGTTTATAAATACTGTTGTAAACGCTCGTGCGCCTCGATTTATATAGTAGTTATAAAAATTCATATAAAATTCTTCAAACTAATTTAGTTAAAAATTTAAATGGCATATTAAAGATAAAAGGTTCTTCTCATAGATTATGTAAGTAAGAAACAGAAAGAGCAAGTGAAATACATAAATATCATCATTTTAAATAACTATAATTCCTGATAATTTCGCATTATTTAAATTTTATTTTTATGAGATAGAAACGTATATAAAAATAATCTGACAAATAGATAATCTAGAAGAGGATCCAACAAGTTTGTAAAGATTTTTTGTTTTTAAAAAATGTAAGCGGTTTTAGCTATTATATGTTTTGAAATTGCCCCTGAACCTAAAGTTGTAAAAACTTCTGGTTAGTTTTGTCAGTTTTATTCAAAAGTTTGAAATTATTTTAAAATAAATGATAAGTGAAAAATTAGAATACAATATTTTCTAGTGTTTTTCTATATGTAAAAATCAGAATAACCAGTTTTTGTTAGATATAGACGCATTTGAAAAGTAGCGTTTTTCGTGAAATCTGAGTCGCGCGCCGATCAATGCTCTTAATAAGAGAGATCTTTAAAATGTAACCTGTGTTTTATTGAAAATCCTGAGCTATCACTAGATTTGCTAAATCCGGCCGGAATCCTGAGAAGAGTCGAAAAATCCTGAAATCTCAGGACAAATCCTGAGATATGGTAACCCTACATGCGTCGGATGGGCATGCAAAAAGTCGGACCAGCGCCTGATCTCTCGCCAGTCGTGTCGGTTATCCGTCCCACTGGATTACTCTCGTAAAGGAAGAGAGAGTGCTCTTGTGTACTGCGGACATACTAGGGCACTATAATAATACTGTTGGCCTGGTTTAAAAAAAAACCGGACACCGTCACCGAAATCGGTGTGGTGTGTTCAGTTCTTTTAGCAGCCCATTCACTATCAGGGACCACTCGAGCGGCGACAGTACCGCACGCCTCCCTGTGGGCATCCTTGGGTCAACCTGCTCCTGAGCGTCAACTCCATAATAGTTGATGATGCTACTTTGTTGTTTCGGGTAGCTTTGATCCACTCTTTTATAGTAATTCTTGAAGCCAGGCTATCAGGGTAATAGATCATTTTGAGTTTTTGCCGAACGCGTCTTCAATATCTAGGAAGGCGCTTAGCGCACACTTCTTATCCTCAATGGCTTTATCAATGCGATCTACTAGCTACATCAATTCAGTAGATCTGCCTTTCTAGTAAGCATGTTGTCTTTTATGTTAAGAACTCTTTCGATGAGATAGGTGTGACTTATGTGGATGTTCTCCTCGTTTAAAGCATGAAAGAAGTAAGGCTTATATGGGTATATATGACTAGGTTAATATGAATGCTCATAGTCACTGACTGAAATTACACATTATGACTATCCCTCTCGCTCACTCGGCGCGCCGATGTATTTTCGCGGCGACGGCGGCGTGGCAAAATCGGCGGCGGCGGCGGCGCGCCGGCGCGGCGCTCATATCTACTCCATCCTCACAAACTTTCACATTTATAATATTAGTAGGATTCAATTTACCCCTTCCAAGTTCCAAGAGTTTAACAATACCCTTCATTTTATTGTGTACCTAGTTACCTACTACTTATTAGGATTCGCTACTTTGTATAATTAGCGAGTCGCCACTCGCCATACAGCACAGTTGGCGGCGGCAGCTGGCGATAACCCTGAACTGGCAGCTGGCACTACTCCTTAGTGCTTACTAGTTACTAGTTGTCGATAGTTAACGATACTATCGATAGTTGATACATATATCCGGGCCTTTAGTCAAGATGCATTCGATAATTTCGACAGCGAAGTTCGAAAACTAAATTTTTGATTTCGAAGTTCGCCGTCGAAATTATCGAATGCATCTTGACTAGAGGCACAGGAGACATTATCCACCACACAATGTTCCGATACACTGTTATTATTCAATATTTATCAACGAAACCATTCATTTTGTCGATGTTAACATAATAAGTAATAACGAATATGCCTGAACCCGCGTACCCGGCCTGGTGCCCACTGCCCGGGTCACATCACACATGTATGTAATGACATAATTACACATAATGTGCCGTTGTGTCTCATGTTTTAATATTGTAATAACCTCATTAAAATTATTATTATAAACGTATTATGTATAAATATTCATAGCCGATATTAATTATCCTCTCTGGCAAGCGCTCGTCAGTATTTTATCAGTTTTGATTTTATTGTTGCGAATTATTTTCGTTTGTAATTTGTATAATATTAAAGGGTTTTACTATGAGCTTGATCAGGTGGAATTTAATTTTCTTTGCTTAGGTACATTTAGATTACCTTGAATCGGAACGGAGTACTAACTACTAAGTACTGTGTAGAGCTGTGTAGTGTGTAGTATGCGGCGATAACGGTACTCTCGCGGACAGTTATACCACTATAGGCCGTGTATTTGCGGACCTGTTGCGACTTACGCCCGTTCAATTACCTACCTGTATGTAGAGTGTAGTAGCTGCACGCCACATAATATATTATATGCATTTCTACGGTCCACAGTAGTATAGCAAATATTATTATGCGTGTCACCCAAATGCCACCATGTGGACTATATGGGCATTACGTGCCGTTGCACACGTCCCGGTTGCCGGGTAGCCGGTCGCGAAGTGTATGGACATGTACGAGTACGATAGCTTTAACACGTACCGGTGTACATGGCCATACACTTCGCGACCGGCTACCCGGCACCGGCTACCCGGCAACCGGGACGTGTGCAACGGCATTATCTGACCGGCTGGCGGCAGGCAGCGACGACACTCCTCCATTACGCTCATTAGACACATCAAAAGCGTTTGATTTAGTACAGCAAGTGAAAGCTGCGTTTGTATTATCAATTTATTAATTATTTTGTTATCAACATTAACATAACAAGTAGGGTAAATACGCTAAATGTCGGCCCCTTACGGTTTATCTCACTTTAAAACGCTCCGGATCCATCAGTTTGCAACGAAAGGATAGTTTGTTATACGGTTTTAGATAGGTTGATAAATCTATTTTATATTTATAGGCATATTGTTGACTTTTCTACTAAACGGAAAGAGTATTAAGGTTTAAATGCGGCGAGAACGGAAAAACCTTAAAGTCGGCCGTTCACGGCCCAATGGTCGGTCGCGTTTTTCCCAAATGTCGGCCGGGCATAGGTTGTAACCTCTTATAATATTAATAAATTATAATAATACATAATTCAATTTTGAGACAGCAAGTTTGATAAATAAATTGAAAAATGACTATCCCGTACCTACACAAACAATGAAAAATACAAAAGTGATCAGCCTGTACAGTAGCACTCGACTCTTAGGCTGGCCGACATTACGATCTTTAATATTTCCAAAGTCGGCCCCTGTTTCATATAGCTTATTTCTCGAGATTCAGCTAATACCACCCCGGCTGGTATTTGGCGATTGAACGTAAAATAGATTTATTAACATAAAAGCGTTCCAAATTTTACTATTAAGACAATGGAATTCGTAGTATTGGACTTTATAAAACATACTGCATTTACCTTAAGTCGGCCCCGGCCGAGATTCCGATTTTCAGTCGAACGAAACAGGTATTCTAATGGCGTTCGAGTCGAAACAGGTATTCTAATGGCGGCCTCCTATTTTTCCCTAAAACCAATACGCAAAACGTTGAAAAAACTATCTCAAAATATACTAAAAATACCTTTTCAGTCATAGCAAAGCTAAAAACCAAAAAAAAAGAAATGTCTTACCGTTGTAATATCAATCCCCGAATCGTGCGTATTCACAGCAAGTAAGCTGCTTTGACTACGAACTTCAATGTTTCAACGGCGCTATCGCTACTGACGCTCAGTGTGCGAAGAGCAAGTGACGTAATCGGATAGTAACGGTTTGCACTTAAAGAGTATGAACTAAGCTTGCTATTTCAGTGGCAAAATTACCACTTAATTACCTTTTGAATGAATGCAAGCTGAAAATGTGCAGACGGCCGAGGATTGGAGGGGGGCCGACGTTTGGCGTATTTACCCTAACCCCGAATTGTCAAGCAGCGAGCGAGCCGATTATGAATTATAGCTAAGAACACTCTCTAGCTTTCAAACAAAAAAGCTAGTTTAAAATTGGTTCATCTGTTTGGAAGCTAAGATGCCATGAATAGACCGACAAGTTATACACCACTCTTTTTTCGCCGCGGGTTAAAAAAATAAACCTACATCATACATGGAATACAAACATAGCTTTCCCATAGAGCTAGGCACTAGGCAGAGACCGAGACTACATTTTTACACAAATTTATAAAGCGATCTTCACATTTTTCACGTCATGGTGGGTTGTGAAGTTGTTGTCGCTAAGAATATATAAATAGTTAGGTACGTTTAATCTCTCCTACAGGCTACACGGGCAGTGTTGCCAGGTGCCTTGCACAATTTATCCGTATAATAAACCGTTAAAATCTGTATAAAATCTGTATGCACATTTTGCAAGAAATCCGTATAAAATCTATATAGTAAATGCCTATTTTGCAAGAAATCTGTATAAAATCTGTATGATTAATGAAAACTTGTATTAATATAAAGGACAAGGGGATAAATAATGTGATGATTGTGAATTTACAGTAGGTATACATGCAGTGAAAAACACAGACATTTAGTTCAAATGTTGGTTAGATTTATGCTAGGGGTAATTCTCGTAAATACTATCAGTTAATAAATCCTGTTATGATTTTAGGCTGTCCTACTGGTGCTGTAAGGAGTCAGCGCGTGGCCCGAAACGGGATTATTATCGAAAATACATAAGAGAATTGGGCTTCTGTTAAAATTCCGTATAAAAATCCGTATCCGCGTCTAATCTGTATAGCACATCGAAAATCCGTATAAATACGGAGAAATCCGTATATCTGGCAACACTGTACACGGGTGTGACCGTTATGTGGGCGTGTAAAATGGTCAGTCCCCCGCCTGCAGGACTGCTGTCTCCGTGTCCCGTGATCACTGATCTGGGTACAGCCCTGGTGTACTACAGCAGGTAACTACCACTATCTCTAACAGTAGCGGCGCGCGCCGGATAATGGTTCCAGTCTAGTCTAGGACCTAGGTTGCACTTAGGTATTTACAGGTACGGTAAAGGTACG
Source organism: Glaucopsyche alexis (assembly GCA_905404095.1). NCBI lineage: Eukaryota > Metazoa > Arthropoda > Insecta > Lepidoptera > Lycaenidae > Glaucopsyche > Glaucopsyche alexis. The sequence goes on along the minus strand of FR990053.1, from coordinate 25,470,841 downwards.
TAAGTAAATGTAGACACGTAGAGTCGAGACTCGTGATACAGACAGACGGCAAAACTACATTAAGTATATGCAGCCAAACTTTACGCTGGTTTATTCGACAAGGAGCAAAAAATTTTTGTTGACAATATTGTATTACATTATTATAATAATATTTTGAAAATATTATTATAATAATAATTGGAAAATATTATTATAAACAACAAGTGAAGTTATACAATCTACATCCTAGCCTCTACAATCTACATCCTAGCAATACAAAAACAACTAAAATATAACACGAGATAAGGAAGATAAGAAAGCTCAAGAAAGTGATAACCAAATTTAGACGAAAACAATGTGCAACAATGGGTTATCGATTATTATCACTAAGTGGTCGCAACTAATTACATACTAATTAATATTTGATAAGCGACCAATTAAACAACAATAACTGTCAACATAAAAAACATCAGCTATTGCGCCGTGAATCATGATGATATGACTTGTTCAGGAAAACTTGGTAGATTCAAGCGCAGAAAATTACCAACAATTAATTTTAGACGTTAAAATTAGAGTAACGGAAGCGATTCGCGGTACTCGCACACAAAAACCGGTAGCTTCTAGTGGAGCACATTACATACACCGAGAAAATAATAAATACGACGACAGGAAGAGAAATGGACGGCCGAGCGCGGCCGGCTATTTCGAGATAATTATATAAACGAAAAAAATATCGTTTATATTAACGCAGAATATAAACAGAGCTGCCAGATGTGAAGCTACACAGAGCGAGTACCGACTACCGACTAGGTAAAAGCGATTCTTAGTAACCACCCAATAGCGTACAATAATACGGTTTTTCAAACCAGTTAAAAGTTTTAAACAAAGTTAAAAAATTAAGCGTACAAACAAAAAAAAACTAGATCAAAATCAGTTAAGTTGGGAGCTCCGATGCCACAGACAGACACACACATACAGACACCTCAAACTTATAACATCTGTCTGTTATCGTGGGTGTAAACACAATAAACCCTTGTGCACACGTAATTTACTGATTCTTGTAATACCCATATAATATATAACAAAGTAAACCTTTCTTCAAGCTTTGTAATAAAGGTAACGGGTGCAATTTGAGTGGAGTGGGCTATAACACTAACATGAAACATCTTACACAACGGGCCAAGCGTGACTCGGTCGAATAGAAGGTACTCGTGGGTAGGGACGAAATGACAATCGACCGGCGACACGGACTGCACGGATCCTGCAGATGTAATCTCCGGCCGACACGCGAGCTGGATCGTGGACGACGCGATACTTAGACTGTACTCCAAATGCTTCCGATGCTCCACAGTATCCAGAACATTAAAGTGAAATGTTTACGTCATGTAAAACGTTGCATATTTACAGTCTTTATCTCTAATAGGTGTTCATGTGTCACAGTGAACATGGAGAAAGGAGATACAACTCAGCAAAGGAGAAACGGACAGAAACCTGCGGAGATCGTCGCGTCAGTAGTTGCAATTCATCTGTACTTTAGACTTTATATTTATGATGAATTGTAAATACACGCTAGCATGTAAGATTGTACATAATACATATGCACACACACTTAGAAATAATAATTAATATTGTATAAATAATAAGATAAATTATAAATAAACTCTCTTCACTTTTAGACACCGACGCTGTTTCATTCAGCACATCGTTCTTCCTCTCACACCCTAAAACATTATTACTTACGATCAGTCGTATGTGAAGTGAGATAATCCATCCATAAACCAATATCCATCCAACTTTCCGTCTGTTACCTTAGGGCTCACGGTGCAGACATCCTGAGCTTATTATATATATTTATTTATACATAAATCTATGGTTAGGGCTAGGGTCTGTAGGGCGCTAGGGCATTAGGGGTTAGGATTCATAGTGTTAGGATACAGCTCTCCCCCATAGTTTTAGTAAAATCTAATCCTTGATTTTACAATAGGCGTAAGAGAAATTGCTTCCAGAAGTAAGGCTGACTCAACACTTCTCTTTTTTGAGCTATTTGTAAAAAAAATATTTTTTGGTATAAATTGTGCAATTTACTCGAGCAGTCAATAAACGCCTAGCTTCATCTTTATAATGATGACATTCGTATGCCAGCTCGTGCGACGTGCACAGCCAGTAGACTCTACCGCCACCGCCCCCTCACCGCCCCTCTCACCTTGTCTAACCCCTGAAGACGATCCTGTCTCTTTGCATTTAACTTTAAATGTCATCGACATAATTCTTGTTTTATCTGATATGTATTTCTTATAATAAGTACTTAAAAAGTCCTACACAAACAAAGTTTTAGACTTGAATAGCGCAGTTGTGCTCATAATAAGTTGATTATGGAAACACTCAGTGTAAATATTCTGAGCTTCGCAGTTCATGTGCAGACGGCAGACATATTATGACGAGTTTATGCAGAACTAGTCTCTAGTCTCTACAATACGGCACGAATATGGGATGACGATATTTACCTTACTAAACGTAAATAACATTTTCAGTAAAAACTCTCGGTGTTGCGATCTATTTAGGGAGTGTAATTAGCATCACTCCTGCGATAACGAGCTGCGCAGTCCACGGTCCAGCTGCAGCGTGATAAATGATCGCATGCATGCACTTGAAGTGTGACGGCAATACGGCATGCATGTGCACGCGCAGCCCGCTAATGGGTCGCGCCGGTCGGTAGTGAGTTAGTGACGTCATAGTCGGTGTGGTATCAGCTAATGCGGTGATAAGGGTCCACTTTCACACGCCGCACGCCGCAGCTGGCGCCAGGCGGGTGTGGCACCGACAGTATCATGACAAACGACCACTTTCCGTTGGGCACAAGTCTTGCCAATTTGTCTCTTTACGGTCGTCGAAAGAAATTGCTCCACTGTTATAATTAGAAACAACAGAGCTCTATTTACTTTTATCATTTCAGTATCAAATATATGTTAGTAGATCACTAGTTCTATTTTAGGCTGCGTGCTGCACCGATATGAGTTATCACCAGCTGCAGCCGGCGCCGGCGCTGCGAGGCCGGGACAAGGCTGCTGCCGCCGGCGCCGGCACGGCTTCCTGCTGGGACGAAGGTCCTGTAATGGATTACATATGTCCCGCGATAAAAAGTAGCCTATGTCCTTTCCCGTGGTCTACTTTATATCTGTGCCATGCCATTTCATGATAATCGGTTCAGTAGTTTTTGCGATAAAGACGGACAAACAATCACACTTTCCCATTTATAATATTAGTATGGATTTGTTATGTGGAAGGTAACTTTACGATGGTGGTGCGGGAAATGGTGATCGGTGAACCTAAACGGCAAAACCTGATATCCTATCAGGTTTTGCCGTTTAGTTGCCGTTTGCAGTATGTTTGTCCGTCTTTATCGCCAAAACTACTGAACCGATTTAAATGAAATTTGAGTTGCTATAATTGCCGCAGTATTGTCGTATTAGTTAACAAGGTTAAGTAGAGACTTTGGACATCATACTGTGTTTTAGATATAAAGGAGGTCGAGGTTCAAATTCACCAGCAACAAGCGTCCGATTGACTGACAAGAAAGATTAGATAGCTAGAAATATGATTTTCATATAAACGAGCTTTTCATTATATCACTACATATTTATATGTATATAAGTAAGTCACGCGTGTAACATGTTTATCATTTGTTTGTGGCGAGTACGAGCTCCTAACAAGGGGTCTGTGTACCCCGGAGCAGACAACGCTTGTCCCGGGGTGTGCAGGGGTCAAATGATAAAAAAGTCAAGATTATGTCGTCCTTATTTGTAACCTCATTTTTTCTTCGACAGCAACTTGAAAAAAAGGTTCTAATTAGTGGACGACGATGCTTTGTCCTAATTATTTTCTTTATATGTAGAGACTAGCTGTTCCTTGTGGCTCCGCCCGCGTACATATAGTATCCCACGGAAATATTGTACTTTTTCGGGATAAAAAGTATCCTATGCTTTAAAACAGAGCTTAAACTACCACCATACCAAATGTCATCGAAATCTGTTCGGTAGTTTTTGCGTGAAAGAGTAACAAACATCCATCCATCCATACATCCATATTTTTTTTATGAAATAAGGGGGCAAACGAGCAAACGGGTCACCTGATGGAAAGCAACTTTCGTCGCCCATGGACACTCGCAGCATCAGAAGAGCTGCAAGTGCGTTGCCGGCCTTTTAAAAGGGAATAGGGTAATGGGGGAGGGTAGGGAAGGGAATAGGGTAGGGGATTGGGCCTCCGGTAAACTCACTCACTCGGCGAAACACAGCGCAAACGCTGTTTCACGCCGGTTTTCTGTGAGCCCGTGGTATTTCTCCGGTCGAGCCGGCCCAATTCGTGCCGAAGCATGGCTCTACCACGTACATATAGCCAATGTTATTTCTAATACCTCCAATAATATGTGTACAAAGTTTCAAGATGGTAGTTTTCTCGTGAAAGCGTAACAAACAAACTTACATTCACATTTATAATATTAAGTAAGGATTAACTAGAGGCATGTATGTGTTATAATTATATGCAGTGTGTCTAGTGTATACGGTCCTAACTTGTACATTTTATCTAGGTACCAACTACCAGTTCAGTGTGTCGCCTCACGCCTGTGAAACTAGTTCCCGGTCCACCTAGCCACTAGTCAGAACCTCAATTCCCGTATTTACAGTAGACTTTCATTTTACTTTGATTGCATTGTAAGTGAAGCGATATGTTATCACAAACTGATTTTGTGAAGTTTCGACCAATCAGAGCGCGTTTCTCGTTAGCTTAACGTTTACGAGAATACCGTTTGATAGTTTAAGCGTATCGGGACTTGATTGTTATTTTATTAATGCAGGTTTTATTTGGCAGAATTGACCTCAAGAACAAGAGCTTCCAGTGCATTAGCGAACAACACCGATCACGGATAACACGTAGTTATTGAAACAAACACGAGCTTACCTAATACAACTTACAAGTCATTCTCTAGTACTGATGTAAGCTAAACAAACAATACTTGTAGAGTAAACATTTCGAATTGTATGAATATCGTCTATGTTATTCGTCGACCATGATTGACAATCCATCGTTTTCCATTTTCCAATCAGGTTTAGAGTGAGCAGAGAGGATAAGACATATTATAATAGAATCCGCTACTTAACATGTTTTATCTTAACCCTTCTCCTTCACATCGGGTCGGACAGGGTCATCCGACCCTCGTCAGGCGTCGGACGGAGTAGGGTGCAGCGTAACCATGACGCTAGGTGTCCCTCGAGAGTCGAGTGGCATGTGTGATATCGACACTAGGCGCTGCTGGAGCTCGGACAGTAGTCGAGGCTGGATGTGGTAACTGGTAACTGGTCGTTCGCTAGACCATAGACCACTAACTACCTGTGGTCTTTATGTAGTACTTACTATTTATAAACGACCTGCGACACAAATACCGCGGCGCGTCGCTGTCTGCGCGCCGGCCGAGTGCCGCCCCGAGACTTCGGCCTGCTGCTAAGTGCTGACATAAGACATTTACTAATTAATAATACTGTATACTGTTGTGGTACTATTAGTTATTTCTATGACTGCTGTTTTGGATACACCATTTGTTAGAATGTGGTTTTGTCGTAACTCTTACATTTCTCAGCTAGTGGCACATCTATCTATCTATCTTCTTATATAAAAGGCAAACCGCAAAGCTGATTGTCTGATGTATCAACACACAGGCCAAACCCCTAAGGCCAGATATTTAAAAATTTCCACACGTATTTATCATATGACATAGACATCTAATAAGGAAGGATTTTTCGAAATTCAACCCCCAAAGGCGTAAAATAGGGGATCAAAATTCGTATGCAATTTTTTATTCCTTGACCATAATATTTGCATGATATTTGGTATGAATTGAGTACGAAAAAAATAATGAGTTACATATTTCAGCCTGTTCTAAAATTCAGCCCCTAGGTGTGTAAATTAGGGGGTGAAAGCTGAAAACCTAATTTAACGCGAGCGAAGCCGCGGTCAATAATTGCTAGTATGACATAAGTACACATCAAATACGTAGAATCCGATCGCTTTCTGTAAAAGTGTAAAACTTATCGCATTTCGTTCCATCTGCATATCTATTGGATGCGGTATGCCGTATGGGCCGGTTCTCAGCGCGCCATTTCCCGTTTCCGCGAAGCGCACAATGTCGCGGCCCGGCTACCGGTAGCTGAGTATTGTACGACGTGCGAGCTACAGACAGATCGGGTTTCTTAGCAGGAAAGGTGCCGTTGCGAATATAGTTTACACAATTCGCTCTCCACCTGACTATGCACGACTGTGTGAGGGGTTCCTTGACCTTTTAATAGCGTCTGACAAAATACCGAGTGAATTTTATTTCGCGTCTCCAATCTAAGTAGTGTGCCAAATTAAAAAGCATCATTCTAATAATATTTTCTTACAAGAACTAATATTAAGAAATTGTATCGATAAGACGGGTTAGTTACTGTATTGCGTATCCAATATCCATCGCGCTGCGTTTGTGGTCCCGAAATATGACGCAACCTGTGAATACAGTATACCGTATTATGTAAAGTCATTAGTCATATAGTTGTATAGTATAAGTATTGAGTAGGTACCTATATTTATCATTCGGTAATATCTGGTGCGATAACCTTCACCGGGTAATTCATGGCGGCGGCGCGGTGACAAAATGTTGCAGAGAATATGTTTTTACATGATCAAGAATCAAGCGGAGCGGAGCCAAGGCGTTTTCCGGAGCTTGTCCAAAACCCTGTCAGGACTCTGAGCCTGGAGTTGCCTTTGGTGCCGAGCGAGCACCGTACACAGCGTGCTACGCGCGTAGAGGACCAGCCTACGAGAAAATACTTCAGTATAATATACTGCATGTATATTGTATAGATAATAAATAATAAAAAAAAAATCTATCGATGCAGATCAACAAGATTGTCCACTCATTCCATCTCCATTCTGTGTTGAAGTCAACCCACGACACTTATCGTTATCACGGAACGGCCGGCGCCACCATAAGAGCATTCCACGGCCGATACGTGGAGCTGTGCTCGCGCTCGTAATTGTACACCACATCAGGCTCGGGGCCCATGATATGGGCAAGATATGGCTTTAGATATAATATACTTCTAGCTTATAATATACTTTAAAAACACTAAAGATAATGCCACTTGCGTGTCGTTATTAATGGTTTTGTAGTTAAGCTCTATGATATTATGATATCCACGTGACAGTTATGTTCTTTATTATTACATTAAGCCTTTACTTTCCAATAAATCTTTTTCCTCTAAATCTTAATTAGAGGACGAAAATAGGTCGTTAATCCTTAAGTCTCCGGGATGAGACGGAGCCGGGTGACGGGCGTAAACAATGTGTGATGGATGTGTGTCGGCGGACGGCCTTGTCCCGCCGCGACGCACGCACACGCACGCACACGCACGCCCGCGACGCACGCAGACGCACGCCCGCGACGCACACGCACGCACACGCACGCCCGCGACGCACACGCACGCACACGACGTGACACTTTCCTCAACGCGGCGAATTATAATAATAATAATAATAATAATAATAATAATAACCTTTATTTCAGGCTGCATAGGCCCATACTATAAATACCTTACAGACTAACATACATATTATTTATATACTTAAAAACTACACTTTGTCACGTATAGACAGCGACGTGATGCGCGCTTCGTTCCGGAGCCTCCCCCGGAACCTCCGGTAAACCACACCCGTCGGCCAGAAATCCTCCACCTCGAAGGTCGACAGTAGATGCGTCGGTACTCTCACCACAAAGGAACTGAAGTTGACCTTGTGGCGAGACTCCAGACGCTCGACCCTTAAGGCGAGGGACGTCTTCTTACGGATGTAGTCTACGACGTCCTCGACCTCCATCGACCAGAGCAGGCGGGAGACGTACAGCGGCGTCGCGGGTACTTCACACCGCAGGCGCAGCTCGGGTACGTAGGGTGCGGTGCCGCGGTGGTTGCGGACGGCGGGCTTCTTCTTCTTTTTTCTCTCCACCAGTGTGAAGCCATCCTCATCGCACCTCCTGCTCTCGTCCTTGCCAGATCGAGGAGGCTCAGCCTTGCGGCTTTCCGTAGCCTTGCGGCTCTCTGTGGCCTTGCGGCTCTCTTCCTCCCCCTTTGTCTTAGCCCGCAGGGGAGGTGCGGGGCAAGCGGCTACACTCGCAAAATTTCGCTGCTGAGTTTTCGATTGACTCGGCGTCGGCGTGACCCGGAGGGGAACGCATGCGGCGGGGGCGGCGGCGATCGCCGACTCGACGGATTCCGCTGACACGCAAAACGATGTGTCAGCACGCGCGCCACCACGACGTGTGTTTACAAAGGCAGTTGAATGCTCGGGTGACCTACTTAATGAATTATTAAAATTTAATTTTAATAATTCATTACGCAAATCACGGATGGTAGATTCCGATGCATCCAATCTACCTCGCATCTCGTCCAGCTCTGCCTTCATGCTGTTGAAGTTTTTCAGCAGGCTGGAGACGTCGACGTGGTCCATCGTAACCACCGGCAGCTTGTGGAGATCTTTCGCCACAAAGGCCGGCACGTCGTCTGGATCCGTCTGCTTCAGCAGGGAGATGATATCCTGCACGCTTCGTTCGCCGCCATCTCTCCTCCGTGATGGCATGTTCGCGCTCTGGCCGAGCGTCTCGTACAGCAGCTGCTTACCCTTACAAATCTCTTCATTAGTGAAGGTTGACTTGCAGATCTGCATGATGCTGACCTCGTCCATGGTGTCGATGACATGCTGGATGAATGCCAGCAACTCATTGGCCACCAGCGCCATGACTGACGTGCAGCGGCAAATCAACCGCGCGATTCGCAAAAAAATAAATTTTGCTTCGAGAGTGTATTACGGAGCGCGACCGATCTATAGCGCTCAACGCACGACACTTGAATTGCCGAGCTATTTATGGTAATCCTCGGCAGTAAAGTGACACAACGGCTGATTAAGTATCTGACATTTTTAAGGCTTATAGCGACAGGGACTGCAACATCAAGTATCATGTGGAATGAACTTTCAAGTTTCAACGAACTATTAAGGGATTAAGAAGTGAGTAGTGACTATAGGTGTACCAGAATCTCATGGCAAAAAGGGAAATAAAATTTTGTAGTGTGCAATATTGGGGAAATTGGATTAAACGATCTTGATACTGGTTAATATTTAATTATGTCTTTAGTATTATTGAACATGAATTATAATAAGACTGTATGAAGAATGTTCGGTGTATAATATAGAAAACTAGCTTTTGCCCACGGCTTCGCCCGCGTGGAATAGTGTTCTTGGAGAAAAAACTACTTCGGCGAATAATTCTCTACCTACTTACAGCAATATACTACTGATACAATATTAAAAATGTTTTTAGGTTTGCCCAATGCAAATTGTTAAAAATGGGACCCTATCACCTCGACACGACATGCGCGACCACTTGATAATATACTTACATAATATTATATTTATCGCACTTGAATATAAATTTTACCATAATCTTATAATATCTTAAAGACTAAATAGGTACTTAAAGACTATTATTTTAAAAACTCGCATCAAAATCCGTTGCGTAGATTTAAAGATCTAGGTAAGCATACAATATACTATACCTACATGCATAGGGACAAACAGATAAAGCGACTTGTTTTATACTATGTACTATGTAATAAGTAAAGTTATTTGACCAACAAAACTGACAAACCACCTCTGGATATTCCATAAGAATTAAGAACTGCAGTTACCATTATACGTATTCTGTGCTGCAGTTCAAATATGTATACTTTTTCTATGAGTTCAAAATATTCGTGAACCTCTATATACTGTATACATCTCGCGTTTTCGATAGCGCGATGTAGAAACGCGAGAGCCCGCGCCGCGCAGCAACACTATATCCCTGCATTTTAAATCTGTAATATCTTCGAAAATATTCATTTAAATTACATGACGTAAAGGGCAGTATTGATCTATCTTAATTGCACAATGTATTTAAGGTACTTAATTGGATAAGGATTAATACTGTATTGCTTAAAATCGCTTTGTAAATAAGCTTTTAAATTAAAATCAAAGTAAAGGATAAAAAAATGGTTATTGTGGGTTATCCCTAAGAGATAGACATAATATGCCATCGCGGAATTTTTGTAGGCTTTTTTAAGATGAATAATAAAACTGTAGTACATAATTTTGATCTATCTCGTAGTGTTCAGCCAGCATTTTCAATATAAGCGCAAAATATGTGATTTTTTAGGACTTTAGAAACCTCTACAATTATCTGTGTACCTCTACTATGTTATGCATGTTATATACCTAAAAATCTTCCCGTTAAATCACTTTATTTGTTTAAAAAAAAACGGCATCAAAATCCGTTGCGTAGTTTTAAAGATTTAAGCATACATAGGTACAGACAAAAAAGGGACTTTGTTTTATACTATGTAATATGATGATATGAATGATATTTCATGAAAAATAAATCAATCGTGAATTACTTTATATTCTTATTTATTACGAATAACATACAATTAAACTGGCAACAGTTTATTTAATGTTGGAATTTCCTTTCGAACTGTATAGAACTCGTTTACTTTATTCCTAATCAACTATAAATCGAAACTGTCTTATGTTGATTTTCTTTCTTCCTCCTCTCCTCCTTTTACCAGGCATGGAAAACAAACCATCATTCAATGTGCCATCAGCTACGATTCACCGTATAGTAATACTGGAAATACCTTTAAAGAAGTCACAATAATTACCTAAGAAAATATAAAAAAACTAAAAGTATCAAAACAACTCACTCAACTTACCGGTCAACTCTACCACGAGCTTTAAATTTTAAGATTGAGTTCGATTTACACCTTCTTCTTATGTATTTTAGATAGAAAACAATATTTCTCGCTTGAGATCGAATTGCCTTTTTGGATATTTTCACAAAAACAACAAATTCCAAGAACATAATCACAAAATTTTAGCAGCGGTTGACAGATCACGTACTTTGATTTGACGGGTCATACTTGACATTGCCATATGAAAATCACATTTTTTATTTTTTTTAAATGCCATCAGATTCTGGTAGACCTATAGTGAGCAGAGTATTAATGAGTGCTGAGTGTGAGTTTTTCTATTCGCATTCGTTCGTTAGCACGTTTGGCGTTTACTAAGAATATTTTGTATGAATATTGAATTGTATGTGATTTGTACAGCGCCACCTAGTTGTCACGTTTGTAACTAGGTTCAATCACATACAAATTCCTAGTAAACGCCCAACGCGCTCACGATCGAATGCGAGTAAAAAACACACACAGCACTCTGTAGGTACAGTACAAAACCATTTATTTAAAAGACGCAGTATAATTATAATACTTTGCAGTACACTTCTGAATACGTCTTAACCTCGGATAACGGGCGCGGAGCGGAACGCTAAGGTACCTTCCTTATAAATTATTGTTTCATCAGATACCTACAGTAAATATTTGAGGAGTATTGCGGGGAGAGAGGGGAGAGGGGGTGGTTGATGAGTCAGTAATTATCGAAATGAGTTTGTTTGTGGAAAGTGTTGTGACTTGTGATTTACCATGGCTTGGCGAACGCTTAGGTGCCTCATTAATTATTATGTAATAACAATTGTTCTAATGTCTACAATGATTTAAAAAATAATTATTTTTAAACAAAAAATTAAACCGACTTCCAAAGTAAAAATACACAAAAAAGTATGAAATAAAACTTAATCTCTAAATAATTCCCCTTTCAAATTCGGCTAAAATTTTTACTATTTCTCTACTCAATCTTCTTAATTTTGAAATCGGCACCAGCCCAAACAATATTCTACAATATTTTATACAACTTACGTTCATATTTGCTGGTACCGACTTCAAAATTAATAAGATTGAGTAGAGAAATAGTAAAAATTTTAGCCGAATTTGAAAGGAGAATTATTTAGAGATTAAGTTTTATTTCATACTTTTTTGTGTATTTTTACTTTGGAAGTCGGTTTAATTTTTTGTTTAAAAATAATAATTTCACCCTTTTTAGTGATATATTTTGTTAAGTTATTAATACGTCTTAAGAACGTCTAAACTAAACGATCGAATGTATAATTAAATACTCGCCAAGCTTCCATTAGGTATTGCTATTAAGATGATGATGATGATTACTGTAAGTTATAAAGTGGCATAATTATGCTTGCAGTTCTTTAAACAATGCCGAAATTTCCAAACGCACATCTTTAAAGACTGAGGAGTTCTGTACAGTGCTTTTGGATCCAGGGTATACCTAGGTACAATATCTTATTTTTTTTGTAGTATATGCTTGTGTTATTTCAGTTAAAGTCAAAATCACTATATGTGTGGATATAAATTTTGAGGAGTTCCCTCGATTCCTCATGGCTCGCATCATCAGGTTTCCACTTTAGTGACTAAAGGACTAATTTCGAATTAAACCCTTTACAACAACAAAAGAATTTTGCAAATAGGTTCATAAACGGCAGAATAATGTTCAATGATCTCCGTGTTAGTGTAAAATACTATGAGAAATACCTTTTATATCATCATAATCTGATGATGTATGGTGTGATAGTGGTGATGATGATGATGATTACTCTAACTGACAAGGTGGCATATGCTTGCAGTTCTTTAAACAACGCCGAAATCCCCAAACATGTATCTATAAGGAGTCAGGAGTTCTATACTGTACTTTTGGATCCAGGGTATACCTTGGAGCAAAATCTTACTTTTTGGTAGCATATGCTTGAACTACTTCAGAAAAAGTCAAAATCACCATATGTGTCCATATAAATTTCGAGGAGTTCCCTCGATTCCTCATGGATCCCATCATCAGGTCACCACTTTGATATCAAAAGGACCAATTTGGGATTACACCCTATACATCACAGAAAAAATTTTGAAAATCGGTCCACAGGCGGCGGAGTAATCGTTGAACATACAAAAAAAATAAAAAAAAAAATATATATATACAGCCGAACGTATAACCGCCTCCTTTTTTGGGAAGTCGGTTAATGAGTAGCTTCAAGGTTTGCTTAGGTTTTCTGTAGGTACTTACTCCATTCAGTAGGCCTAACGTTATCGAATGAGAATTTTATGTAAATCTGTCAAAATTATGGCAGCTCCCATACAAATTTCATTCCACTACGTTACGTTTATGCCGCTGCCAAATGCTCCTGCTAGGCCCCCAGGTTCAATTTGAACTAAACATACACAAAGAGAAAAAAGAAAACGTAGTGCTACTAATTTAAATGTCACTTATTTACCGAGCAATAAAGAAATAGGTACAATGATAATAATCTTTTTGTTCACGTTAAATTAAATTGGTTTTGAACGGAGTATACTTTAAAGTTAAAGTCGTTATAACGAGAGTGGGACGGGGGTAATTAGCGTAATTATTGAGTGACAGTTGAGCGGTGACTTCGTGAGTTTGATTGATTCGCTCCGGATTGAAGTTCCGGGTACAGCGTGCGACGGCCGTGTTGTCAATTCCTCGAACTCAGCTACGCGGTGCCGCTAGTAGAGCAGCGAATGTCAAGTAGTAAAGGCTTCGATATTGAGTACTGACTTAATGACTACTGACGATGATTATGAAAACTGGCCAGCAGATCTCAAACGGCCGCATGAGGTGAATCCTTCTATAAAACATCAACGTTTGCAGAAGTTGCTCTTACAGAAACTTCTAACAACTCTATTTCGACAGTTATCAATTAAAATGTGTAAAATGGTATACATGACAAGAGTAACTTACATAATTGTTAATTAAGAGAACTATTAGAAGTTACTGTAGGAGCAACTTCTTCAAAAGTTAATGTTTCATATTTCAAGGCCATTTTAGAAGACCTGCAGTTGTTTCTAATACCAGTAGATGCATGGACGTAGAAAAAAAAAGGCGGGCGGAAGGTGAGCTAAGCATCGAGTGAAGCCCAACAATGGCGACGACTTACTTGTGTGAGATTACGGATATTTACGGATTGCTGTGAATGTGTGCGTGCCGCACGTGTCGCTACGATACGGCCGTCTTACTTTCATTGCTTCACTATTCATATTACTGAAGCGGTGTCCGCTTTTTTTTCTACTCTATGAGTAGATGATGATAGTCTTAATTAGCGAAAGTGACTTAAAATATTAACATTAATGTGAATACGTGAGCTTGATAAAAAGCCTTTTGTTTTTTAATGTGAGATGGAAAGTCAGTCCGCATTCCGCAGTAGCTGCATCGCGTCTGAGCTGCGCCCTGCATAACGTACTTAGAATAGAATACAATAAGAATAGAAAAAATGCTTCGGTTAACCCACAACACTACGGTCACTCAGCACTCAAACGGCGGGTGTTGTGTGGTGTTGTGTTGTAGTGCGACTCGCGAGCACTTCACACTTCACACCGCAGCCGGCTGTACACTCAGCTCCAAAAGAACCCCTGAACAGAGGAGGCGAATGAGCAAACATTGTACAGAGTGTACCAACTACAAACTTACTGGTTAGTGGTTAGTGGTTACTGGTATCACGCTGCTCTATCACGTTGCTCTACCGACTACCGCTATCGACTACTGACTACCGACAAGTGACAACCGAGCTGCATACTTATTGACTAATCCGTCAAATTAAAGTATCAAATAAAACCAAATATATTTATTGAAATGTAAGAGTAGTTAGTTCCTTTCTGTTACAAATATGTATCTTAAAATATAAAAAAAAGTTTCTATACCTGCATTTTGCCATACATTTTATGTAAGGTTATTTAAGCCTTATTAACTCTATTCTATAAAATCAAGAGTTGAAACCAAAATCAGATTCCCAGCCCATTTAAAAGCTGTTATACAGCAGCTGTATTTCTATATGTTCTTGTTTAAAAATTAAATTAATTGCTATTTTATTATTGAAAATCGTCTTTACGTTTACGTCTTGTAAAATCTTAGTGCCAAGGTTCAGACTTCAGAGCCTACGGTCTAGTGTCTACACTGAACCTACTGGAGCTGTGCAGCTGCTGCAGCTGACTGTACAACCCGATCAGAGTTATTTTACCTCGGAGTTTGTACGAGAGTGATCCTTATACCGTCGGCATAAAGGTCCTGTAAGAGGTAAATTAACTCTGTACGGCGTACTCTCTACACCTCGGCCGCACTTTCTCCCGGCCCTGCGGAGGGCCCACACGCCTCCCGCGCCCCTCTATCGTCCGCGCCGAGACGGCACTCTGTAAGCTCAACACAAAGTTCAATTGTGATTGTTACAGCTTACACGATTGTTCATTGTTACATTCTTATTGAGACTTTAAAGAGCTTTAAAGCTTCGTGAAACGTGTACTTTGCGAAGCTTTAAACTTTGAAGCTTAAAAAATATTGTACGTACAGACACCACGACTTGATCTGGCTATTGCATATTAGATGTTTGAACATGTTGTGTAGTTTTAGGGAGCATACATTTTAATTTTGGTAAATCAAAAAGAGTTTCCTTCTCAAGACTGCAGATTTATTTATACTGTACTAGTTTGTTGTGGTCAACATCGAGTTACATTTAGCAAAGCCGGCGGTCGTGCACCAGTTTAGAGTAATTAAATATAATGAGCGTCTGCGCTCGTCCGCGTCGGTGAAAGTGAAGTGTTCCCGCGAGTGGGCGACGAGTGCCGACTGTACGGTCGTCGTCAAGCCGTGCACCACTCGTGACCCTTATCGCTACAGTAATAAGGTCGACAGGAGGTACACCGGCTCGACGGCGGCTGTACCTCCTGCAGACTGGCTGGACTGGTTTCTGTCAAGCCGCTGACGGGGCCGCCGCCCGGGGCCGACACGACATCTGCACAACTACACACTAATTAGCACTTAAATATTATGCAGATTATTCTGTAAACCAAAACACAGTCGATATAATGTGAGGAGATCAAAGAGGTGGAAATCGTGTGGAAATCATTAATCATATATTTGTCACCGTAAAATTGTAAAAACCGTTAGATTGTAAAATAACTAACGAGATTATAAAAATATATGTCACAAGATTAAAAACTATATATTTATAATCTAACGCAAAATCATGTGTGAAATTATAAGCAGCAAATTCGCGTGGGAGGCTATCAACATTTTACAATTTCAATAGTTTTATTACAATACTAGCTGATGCCCGCAACTTCGTTTGCATAGAACTAACGGAAACGGAACTCTATTTTTTTAAACGGAACCCTAAAATAAAAGTAGCCTATGTTAGACCTTATAACGTCAGCTATCTACCAGTGAAAATCCCGCGAAAATCGGTTCAGCCGTTTCGGAGATTAGCCGGAACAAACAGACAGACCGACAGACAGACAGACAGACGGACAGAGAAAAATTTTAAAAATTGGTATTTCATTTTAAGTACCGAATATACTTTCATATGCATTATGTGAAAAGCTGTTAATTTGAAATTACAAACAGACACTTCAATTTTATTTATCTGTATAGATATAGATAACGCCACCCCGCGCGCCGCAACTCGGCAGACACAGGGAATAGGTAATGCAGCTGGTAACTAATATTATATTAATTGTTAAGGCGCTCTTACCCTAGAAATACGCTTCTTTCAAAAATTTTTTGAGACGAATGGATACATTTTAGTGCAGCAAAAAAATATATGTTAATTTTGATCATATTTGCTAGGGGACCTTCATTTTCAAAACACGTTATCTGAAAAATTTCTCGATAAAAAAAAATCATAAAGTAACCATTAAAATAGAAATTCTTGGAGTTGTAACTGTATTATTTGTGAACAGAAATGAGAAAATTATTTGCAGTTTCGTAAAACGTAATAAAAGGAAGGGAATTGTTGTTTTGATTTTTCGTATAGAATGTGATATTTGTTAGTATTAATTTATTTCAATCATTAATAATTCGTACGAGTCGAATGAAACATCGCGAAATGGCGACCTGTCATTCCTTCTCTTTCATATCTATTGAATAAGACAGTACCGGCTTAGGCCTCTTGCTAATGAGACGTATGTCAAAATTTTCCCCTCTTTTCTGCTCAAAAATTATTCGAATTTATTGTAGAAAGTCCGTTCAAATTTATTTTACCCCCGAATGGACCTTTATGTCGTCTGCATAAAGGTCAAGTCGGGGGTAAATATTAGTTTTTCTTTCGTCGTGTAATACTTATGATATATACGTAATTTCGCTATCTGACGTAAGACGCTTGGTAGCCCTTTGGCTTTTTGCGTTGTTGCGACCAAATGGTCTCGGGTTCGAATCCCGGTCAGACGATTTTTTTTTTTCTTTTTTTTTTGTCGCACTATAAAACTCCGAGCGATGCTTGTTTTCCCAGTAATAGAAGTATATGGTTAATTATGTACTTATTTATTATTAGTTACTTTAAGTTGTTGTTAATATTAGTGTAGATTATATTATATAAAATATGAAAAGATTGTATTCGATGAATGTCCAAATTTTTAATTCAAAGTTTTAAGATGGAGGTACAAAAACTCTTTATAAGTAGGTACTAGGGAGACCGAGCTTTGGTCGTAGTTTTAGTACAACGATAAAAATTAATAAAAAATAAATAAAAAAATATTAAAGAATCACAAAAATAATATTATTTATCTTACCGGGATTTGAACTCACCACCAAAAATCAAACGGTACGCAAACCGAGCTGCCAGTCAGACTGACGTAAAACAACCGAAATTATTGATATAATTTATTACACGACGAAAGAAAAAACATAGGTATTTGATTCATAATTGACAACATTGATTGACAACAGAATAAGGGCCGATTTTTCAATCGTCAGATAACTCTTACCTGAGGAATAAATATGTGACATTGACATATTTTTCATACAAAATCTGTCAAAGTTACATATTTATTCCTCAGATAAGAGATATCTGACGATTGAAAAGTAAATACAATATATATACCTAAATATTATTATTATTCTGTTGGTTTGTAAAGTTTATACATATAATTATATCAATTATTATAATCAATTCTAATTCTAATCACCATGAGCAGATATTAGGAACATGTACTTATTCAGTAATCTACGTTTATTTTTTACTAGCTTTTGCCCGCGACTTCGTCCGCGTAAAGTTCGGTTTCCATACAAAATTTTAACCCCTTTGTTACACCCGTAGGGGGCGAATTTTCAAAAATCCTTTCTTAGCGGATGCCTACGTCATTACAACTATCTGTATGCCAAATTATAGCAACATCTGTTCAGTAGTTTCGGTTGTGCTTTGATAGATGAGTCAGTCAGTCAGGTTTGCCTTTTATATATTTAGACTAGGTGTTGCCCGCGACTTCATGCGCGCATAAGGAAATCTCGATGGAACCGTACATTTTTCGGCAATAAAAAGTATGCCTATGTGCTTCCCCGTTGTCTATTCTATATCTGTCCTAAATTTCATCAAAATCATTCCAGTAGTTTCGGAGCCTATTCAATGCAAACAAACAATCATACAAACAAATAAACCTTCTCTCTGTATTATATTAGTAATAGATTAAATAAAACAATATTTACAATTAATATGATGAAGCCGAAGAGACTATTTGGTTAAACCACAAATGTCAGAAACTAGGTATTTGAAATTGTATTTTTTTTTGCTGTCAGTGCAAGTTTCATGTACCTATGTAGAAGGGGAATATTTGATATTGAATTTTATTGTGTATTTATGTATTGTATAAAATCAGTCGACAAAATTTAGCTTTGTGCTACGCGAACAAAGTTGCGGGCAATAGCAAGTTTAGATTTTATAACCGCTGAAAAATGCGAATTAAATAAAATTTTGAAATGTCGTTCTAGGAAGAAACGTCAATGTGTGTAATGTCATAATGTGTATCCCACCAAAAACATTCTGTAAATTATTTTTAAACAAAAAATTAAACCGACTTCCAAAGTAAAAATACACAAAAAAGTATGAAATAAAACTTATTTTATAAATAATTCCCCTTTTAAATTTGTCTATTTCTCTACTTAATCTTCTTAATTTTGAAGTCGCTACCAGCCCAAATGATATCCTACAATATTTTATAGAACTCACGTTCATATTTGCTGGTAACGACTTCAAAATTAAGAAGATTAAGTAGAGAAATAGACAAATTTAAAAGGGGAATTATTTATAAAATAAGTTTTATTTCATACTTTTTTGTGTATTTTTACTTTGGAAGTCGGTTTAATTTTTTGTTTAAAAATAATAATTTCACCCTTTTTAGTGATATATCTTGTTAAGTTATTATTAATACGTCTAAAATAAACGATCGAATGTATAACTGAATACGCTCCAAGCTTCCATTAGGTATTGTTATTAAGATGATGATGATAATTACTGTAAGTTACAAAGTGGCATATGCTTGCAGTTCTTTAAACAATTCCGAAATTTCCTAACGCATATCTTTAAAGACTGAGGAGTTCTGTTCAGTGCTTTTGGATTCAGGGTATACCTTGGTACAACGTCTTATTCTTTGGTAGCATATGCTTGTGTTACTTCAGTAAAAGTCAAAATCACTATATGTGTCGATATAAATTTCGAGGAGTTCCCTCGATTCCTCATGGATCGCATCATCACGTTTCCACTTTAGTGACTAAAGGACCAATTTCGAATTAAACCCTTTACAACAACAAAATAATTTTGCAAATAGGTCCATAAACGGCAGAGTAATGTTCAAAGATCTCCGTGTTAGTGTAAAATACTATGAGAAGTACCTTCTATATCATCATAATGTGATGATGTATGCTGTGATAGTGGTGGTGATGATGATGATTACTCTAATTGACAAAGTGGCATATGCTTGCAGTTCTTTAAACAACGCCAAAATCCCCAAACATGTATCTATAAGGAGTCAGGAGTTCTGTTCTGTACTTTTTGATCCAGGGTATACCTTGGAGCAAAATCTTACTTTTTGGTAGCATATGCTTAGACTACTTCAGAAAAAGTCGAAACCACCATATGTGTCCATATAAATTTTGAGGAGTTCCCTCGTTTCCTCATGGATCCCATCATCAGGTCACCAATTTTCTGAAAATGGGACCAACTTCGGATTATACCTTTTACATCAAAAAAAGAATTTTGAAAATCGGCCAACAGACGGCGGAGTTATCCGCGAACATACAAAAAAAAAAAAAAAAAAATATATATATACAGCCGAACGTATAACCGCCTCCTTTTTGGAAGTCGTTTAAAAACTAGCCAAGTCTCGATGGAGCTGCTTGTTTATCTCTAAAAAGTAATGAAATCTAGACAAAGTCGTGCCAAGTCTAAGGTTCCTTACTGCGATTTCTTTATTATTATAGTTAATATTGTGTGACTTGGCCGTTGAACATTATTTATACGTTAGTGGGTACAAGTCAATTTTGTTTACACGTTATATCTGTTATATCTATTGTAACTACCTATGTTTGTTATGCGAGATAATAGCCCATACTGGTATTGGTAATTGGACGCTAGTGTCTCGTTTTAGGCTGTTGTTGATTGTACAACACATGTATTGGAGCAATGGTGTCATGGAGCCCCTTTTGTACCCTTCAACGGCCAAGTCACACAACATTAACTATAATAATAAAGCGACCTATGCGTAGAACAAAGTCTGATGTGATCATAGAGTAAAGTGCGTTTTTTGGATAAATGAAATAAGGAATCAAAGCTCTACAGACTGACATTTTAATTTTTTTTTATCTGGCTTATTTTCGGAAATACAGAATCGTACAACGTCTTATTTGATGTAAGCTCCATGATAAAATGCACGTAGTGTTCATAGGACGGAGAAATTGAGGCGCGCACGCCGCGGGCGCCTCGCACGATCTTCACTTCAGGCGTTGTCGAGCGGAAAGAAGGGTTTTTTGCGTCATGTGTGTGATTTTTTTTCGGTTTGACGAAAATTATAATTTTACTAATTATTGCGTACTAAAAGTATTTCTGAGATGTCATTCTTACGGATAATGCTGGATATTCTTTAAGAAGAGAAGAAAAAGAGCCTGAACGTAGTCCTTATTTTTCAAATAAGCAATATATTTTTATGAAGAACGGTGTATATCCGGGTAAGCTGATTTTTTTACTTAAATTATTCTTCAAATTTAGTATTATCATGCTTTGAAATTATAGTTTTTTACTATTCCGCTTTTTAAGCTCATAAATAGAAACGGGAAATCTATATTCATATAAGACATTTTTTGACGGAAAGTTAGAAAAATACACTTTAGTTCGAAAAGTATGATTAGTTTCATGTTTATTTATTAGGTAAATATTTGTCGTGTTACCAATAAAAGTTGACGTACCAAATAGTTGAGATTATAAGTAATATTAGAACTATGTAAGACTAATACTTTAGAATTTCTAAAAGTTTCATGTAACTATAGGACGTTTTTTTACGGAATCACAGAATAGTTACAATACAATTTGTCAGTTCGATATGCAGATGGGACGTTATAGCCTGAATAATGACATCAGTTAGGACGTTGTTCTATTAAAAATATCGTTAAATATAAATATATTTCATATTAAATAAATAAAAATAGTTTAAAGCTGCGTTACCTTACAATATATACACATTTGTACCCTACAAATTCGGCGAATCATATAACATTATGATCGACAGTTTTTAGTTCTGTACTGCGATGTTCATTAAACCTTGTATATTCAAACTTTTTCTCATAGCGACGCACCTCCTAATCGATGGATTCTCTCATTAGTAGATGAATAATGAGAGAATTTATGGCCTTCGACCATCAATACTTTCTTTAAAAGCTACTCCTAGTTTCGAAAAATCACCTTTAATACAACTTAAAGACTTAGAAAATTCTGACCATAGGTTCTGATCATCAGTTGATCAAGAAATGTCGGTACTAACTCCTATGCAGTCTCCTGCTGATAGTCATTCCACCTATGACAGCGTTTTCAGGTCCAATCAAGTAGATAGTAGTATACAATTTAATTAATATTATATCTAGCAATATCTCGAAAGTATAATCTAGAAAAATATCCAAAACCTGCAAGCAAATGTGTGAGTTTTCCTTTTTACCATGCATAATGCAAGTCTATTGTTGCTCTTTTATTTAATTATTTCTAATAATTATTCCAGCACGCTGGGTCAAAAGCCTTTGACCACTATCTAAAAGGTGTTTTGCAAAATGTGATCATATGTAACTCTGAAACGGGGTACAAAGTTTGACTCAAACTGGACGTAACTTTGAGAATCGGTACAAAGTTTGACTCAAACTGGACGTAAATTTAAGACTCGGTACAAAGAATACATCGCGTCTTATAAAAATGGTTATCGTGATAAATCACATACTGCTAAACACCTTTTAGATATGTTAAATCACTATAGTGTAAGTACCTGAGGCCATTCCTATAAGGTGTTACAGAAAATATGATAATGTATACATAGATATACACTACCACATTCAGGATAATCGATTTTATAGACACTTGATTGATACTTTAAATCAATCCGAACCTTATTATGACAAAATTGATTTTGTATGTATTATTTCTCCTGAATGCGACATGCTTATTATAACGGGATTATGGCCATTACAATATTATGGTTATTTTTCATTATTTTGGATAAACGTGCAGATACCTCCCCCCCATGTAGGTTAAACTGAACTTGTACCTATCTAATTACATTATACAACATAGCTAGAAAGCTTAGATACAGTACCAAAGCAGTTTAATTTATAACTACGTTTTAGAAAGGGTTAGGTGTTAACATATCGAGCGAGGTCAGTTCCGATATCATCTGGAGGGCAAGGCCAAGTTAGCCTCCAAGAAGCTTGGTGTTCTGAACAGGTCAAAGCAGTATTTCAGTCCGGTCCAAAGCCAACTCTATAAGGCGCAGGTTCGGCCTCACATGGAATACTGTTCTCATCTTTGGGCAGGGGCGCCAAAGTACCAGCTTCTCCCTCTAGATCGTATCCAACGTAGAGCCGCTCGAATTGTCGACTGCCATAGTATTTCAAACAGACTTGACTATGTAGCATCACTCTGCATCCTCTATCGGTTATATTACGGGGAGTGCTCCAAGGAATTGTTCGGACTTATACCTGCTGCAACTTTTAGCCACCGTTCCAAGCGACAAAATATTTATCATCTTCATCACCTTGATGATTGATCACCCGAAGCTTTCTGCCGCGCACTGTAAAACTCTGGAATGAACTATCGCCAGCAGTATCCGGACCATTACGACCTGCAAACCTTCAAGAAGGGAGCATATTCCCTCCTAAAAGACCGGCAACGCACTTGCAACTTCTCTGATGTTATTACTTATGGTAACGGTACGGTACCGTAAGCACTACGGTAATCGCTTTCCATCAGGTGATCCGTTTACTAATTTGCCCCCTAGTTTAATAAAAAAAAAAGTTTTAACTGTTTATAAGTTTAAATTTTGTTTTGGGCTTGATGTATTTTTTCAAACAATATTTATTTTTATGGGCATATCTTAGAGATTTTAATTTTTTTGTAGGTTTTAGACTATGGTAACTAGTATTTTAATTTAATTTTAAGTAAGTCCCTAGTACTGACTATGGATTAATTATAGTTCAAAACACCACCTTTTTGAGATTTTTTAATGTAAATAAACGATTTTTAAAAATAATTATGTATTATAATTCATTTATACGTAGTGTGGATAGTGCTATATCAAAATAATAGATTATGATTATTCACATAGGACTTAAAAATGTCGTATAACTCCAACAAAAAACGAATCATATGAATAAAGAACCGCGTTTCATTCAAATGTCTCCGTAAAACAACGTAATATGATCACTACGAACTCTCGCTTCTCCGCTGTAAAACGTCCTAGCTTGATATAGAACTCGTTATCTGAGTAAATATAATAATTAGTAATAAACAGTATAAAGTGGTTAACTAGACTAGGATGTCATAATAACATACCAAAATTTCAAAAATAAAAGTCTCACCGTTTATAAGTTATTCAAGTTTTTCAATTCGCAAAACTTGTTTTGCCTCTACTGAAAAGTCGAAAGAAATCGCAGTAAGGAACCTTAGACTTGGCACGACTTTGTCTAGATTTCATTACTTTTTAGAGATAAACAAGCAGCTCCATCGAGACTTGGCTAGTTTTTTACAGAATGTTTTTGGTGGGATTTCACTTCTTTTTGTAGAAACGTGGGCTTATTGATTTATGTTACTAGATTTTAGTGTAATTTGTTTATTTAATGTTCGAGTAGAATAAAGTTAATCGTACGACTATTTCTTCTTGTAAACTTGTATAAGTATAAAAGACAGTCTAGTCTTATCCAGAGTTTTCCTTTAATTTTATTTATATGCGTATTAAAAGCAGAAGGGGAGGCATTCGCCCAGTAGTGGGGCGCTACGGGCTAGATTAAATTAGAAGATGTGTCCCACTTCGCTGGATTTTTGCAATGACAGTTGATTTTTTATGTACCAATAGTAGAAGGGGGGAATTACCATAATAACTCTAAATCAGTTGAGACCAGCTGAGGGTTCTTCATCAGATACTTCTGACCTTCGATTTTTGACATCAAATGAAGCGGCCCACCAAGTTGAATATTTTTTGTAAAGGCGGTATGTCGATCTCTAATAGTTTGGTTGGGATCTTGTGTTTTCTAATCAAGGTCACCAGGTACTCTAGATCTTCGATTATCCTAGTTTTTATAGTTTTCCCTTAATGTTGCCATTAAACCCTAACTCTGTACCAAATTTCAGCTCTCTGAGTTTATGGGAAGTACTAGTTCTATTCTGATGATCATGAGTGAGTGACTGAGTGAGTGAGTGTCATAAATGCGAAACTTTGCTTTCGCTTAACTTTGGAGCTAAATTTTGGATTTTAAGTATGTGATTATAGTTTACTGGATGACGAAAATTTTTGCGTTCTGGTCTTATCCAGAGGTTCTCAAATAGAGGCCTGAAAATGCGGCGAAATGGTTCCAGTAAAGAATGGTACGGCAGTGTTTGCTTCGCGCTCGACTTGGCGGGGGCACTGCCGTGCCCCCAGATCGACGTTCTGGTCTTATCCAGAGGTTCTCAAATAGGGGCCTGAAAATGCGGCGAAATGGTTCCAGTAAAGAATGGTACGGCAGTGTTTGCTTCGCGCTCGACTTGGCGGGGGCACTTCCGTGCCCCCAGATCGATTATCCTAGTTTTTATAGTTTTCCCTTTATGTGACCATTAAACCCTAACTCTGTACCAAATTTCAGGTCTCTGAGTCTATGGGAAGTACTAGTTCTATTTTGATGATCATGAGTGAGTGAGTGAGTGAGTGAGTGAGTGAGTGAGTTTCATAAATGCGAAACTTTTCTTCCGCTTAACTTCGGAACTAAATGACCTACAGACTTGAAATTTTGGATTTTAAGTATGTGATTATAGCTTACTGGATGACGAAAATTTCTGCGTTCTGGTCTTATCCAGAGGTTCTCAAATAGGGGCCTGAAAATGCGGCGAAATGGTTCCAGTAAAGGATGGTACGGCAGTGTTTGCTTCGCGCTCGACTTGGCGGGGGCACTGCCGTGCCCTCAGATTGTGTAATGTGTTACATGTTGTAGTGCGTATTCCGCAGTACTTCGACCGCATATTATAATAGTACTAACTATCCCGGGAAACTTCGTAGTCTTCGTACCGCCTTAGAATTAAATTTGTTGACGTAGTGACTACTGACAGCAGCGCCACCTACCAGGTCCAATTGCAAATTTAAACCATTCTCGAATCAACCTGAAGACACATAATTTTTTTTATTAAAATCGGTCCAGCCGTTTAGGAGTTCAGTGACTAAATTGAGCATTTTTTTAGATTTTTTTACCCTTTAACTACTTACTAAAAAGCTTAACTTTCTCGAATCGCAATGGCTAAATTTGGCACAAAATTAGGAATTAGACTTATTATAATTGACCTAGACAGAAAATAGACATTTTGAAATTGTAATGAGATTTGAACCTAGACGCTACGCTTTGCTTTAGGCGGGCAAAATACCGCTAGGCTATGAAGCACATTACAGTTTTATCGAAATTACGCTTTTGTACATTATAAACACATCACTTTGACGTAAATCGCATGAAGCCCCCCGCAGTAACGGGGGCGGCACGTCCCCCACTCATCTCCTTCACCCCCTCGAATACTTCATAGTTGACTACTCACAGCGCCTTAATATAACCCACACAACGCGGGCCCGACGCGCTCTACGATAGAAGTCGGTAGTTTCAGTTATCTTCGGGCTCCGTTGAGTTTCAATGGTCGTAACTCGTAACGTTCGTGCCGTGAGTCGTGACTAAATACTCTGTTACTAATCTTCAAGACGTTATGTCGATTCGCTATATTGTCGGGCCTAGAAAATTTATTGTAAATCATTGTCAATACAAATTAGAACCCTTAATTTATACATTAAATCGTATTATTTCACTCCACACATTATTATCTAAGAGAACGGGGAACCCGTTCATTCATAAAGCCAAAGGACTAAAGGTACTGGTTTGGTACTGGTGTATTACAATTATAATACATTGACAGCCCAAACATTGTTGAAAGTACGAGTTGGCGGCCAATATATTCTGGGCCCATATTATGGAGTACGGGGACAGATAAAGGGTTATTGGGGAACATAGCTCAGCTAATAGTGTAATTATTGTATCTGCAGTTCTCAGCGCAGTGCGACGGGGGAGACGCAGGGGAGGGGGGGGGCAGGGTTGAACGACCCCTGTATAGCGCGGGAAGCGGGATGCAAATGCACGCGGCCGCAGCACGACCGGATCTCAGCTAGGCACGAGGCACGCGGTCCCACGAGCTGGGCAGAGTAGGCTCTATCCTATAGGCTAGCCGCACACGTGCAATATTATTGGCAATAATGCTCATATTGACAGTAATATTCCTCATGTGCGGGCCATATTGCCGTATTGTTCAATATAATTGAGAAATTTCCGGAAATTATGAAATACGCCGTCAATATCGAGGGGTGGCAGGGTTATTGCCAAAAAAAAAAATTTTTTTTTTTAATTTATACATGACAAATGACAATGGATACAATGTCTTTCAGCCATATACACTTTGACTTAATTTAAAGACATTAAAGAATCGACAAAAACCGCTATCATAAGAAGTGGAAGAACGCTCTTAACATTACAAAATGACATTAAACTAAATTACACACATCCATAGATATATAATATTAAAAAGAGGTAGATATGTTATAAACGCGTAAAAATGATGACTCGAATTGGCCCGAGTCGGGTCAATTTTGGTTAGTGTGCTCCGCGAGTAATAGCAGTTAGTAAGTTAGTAATATATATTAGTAATATATATTCTTTGGTAATAGCGTGTTTTGTGTTACTATGCGACGTTGACACATTGACACGCGTCCCATGTCAATGTGTGTCGTGGCACAGAAATATTGTCAGTTTTGTAAGGATATAACGTATCTATGTAATAATTAATCAAAGCACACATCTATCTTAATATTATATTTCTATGCATCTATCTTTTAAAATACAATTCTTTATCCATCGTTTTATTATTGTTTGCTTTTTTTATTTATTAAACTAATTTCCTTACACATACAATATTCTCTATTTTGTCCATACTTCTCTTCATTCTGATTTCCTATTTAATTTCCGCGCAGATAAAGGAAATGTACTTAACTGAACCTTTTCAAAAAATATAATATATTAACCTTTTATTGATGGAGAAATTGACAAATCTATTATATCAATAATATTGCACGTGTGCGGCTAGCCATCGATGGTATGTTCAGTACGACACTTCGCGACCAAAAGATATTGGGAGAATTTAACCCAATTTAATCCCAATATCCTTTACGTAATGGAAGATAGACTCATTAGTCTATCTTCCATTACGTAAAGGATATCTGTAACTACATATACCGTAAGCTTGTTGACTGGCAGACATGCTTGCAACTTGATATATTTCTGGGCAGCTACACATAGAACCATAATAATATTGTTATTCCTGTGTGATTGAAGGGTTTATCCTATATTATATTATGTATGGAATAGTATAGGCTAGAAGCACATAATCTACAGTGTAGGTGTAAAGTTCTTCAATCTAACAGAGCACTCGTTTGAGTCATGAGTGTTCACCTGTTCAAGCGTTTGGCATTCAATATAATTAACTTCTTATAGTAAATCTCAGCACATACAGATACAGTTAAGCACTGCATCCAACTTAGGCAGTAGCCATCGAGTGGCATAACTCCTATACCTCACCCCATATGTCACTGACGGACACCGTCCTAATTAATTCCTTAGATAGATCATAGAACATCGCTTCTACGGCAGGTAAGTCCATATAAATCAAGTGACCTGCTCGTACAAAACATGTACGGTCGAAGACGAGCGGTGTACCACTTGTAAACATTATCACCATAGCGATAAGGTCGACAACAGGTACATCGGCTTGTCGGTGACTGTACAACATACATGTAGTACGGTACAACTACAGGTTTCACCTCGACAAGTTTGTATAATTTATCACTATTACTCATAAATGCTGCAACGAGTAAGACATGTATAATTGAAGGTACAAATTTGATTCTTGCCAGTTGCCAGCAACATGAGATCTCAGATCAAATAAATAAATATTATTATTTGATCTGAGCATGAGATGCGACTCATGTGACAGATACATCAGGTACAACATTTGTTCAGCCTCGAACGACTCTCAAAACAACACTCGAATCGCTGCAACAACTTTTACATGCATGAATAGAATTTATTATAACTTGGGTACCAGATAGTTCAAGTCATTTGTGCGCGCGGCTCTATGTGTGTGTGTAATGTGTATGTCACCTAAAATTGTAAAAACCATTAGATTGTAATATTATAACTAGCGAGATTTTTAAAATCTGTCGAAAGATTCGTTGCATATACACCCACAGTTTACAAACTAAACGTTTCGCCACCTCATCGTCACACAAATTAAGGCTGGGAATCCGGAATCCAGAATGCCGGTGAAAATTCAGAGCACTAAAAATGGAACTCTGTTCGATTTTCAACTCTATTGTATTAGTGCTGAGTTCAATTTTTAATGGTTAGAATTTTCTACGGCAATCCGGATTCCATATCATAGTACCAGCTTAAAGCATATTATGCACGCACACATAGTGCCGGGAGCACAAATGAGTTGATACTTTTGGTCGAACTATCTATACTAGGTGCTAGATAGATGCGAATGCGAGTTAGAACTTAGAAGGTGCTGCTTGCTGGGTTATCTCCTATTACGACAATTTATATGGCTTTCTAAAGAAAATTTCCAAGGAACGGTGCAGAATTATAGCTTTACCACATTATAATTTCGAACAATCTGAATTCCCTATTGCGGGTCGCGAAGTATTTATGTTTGATGTTTGAAAATACCGCAATATCATAAAGCTTTCTGTTTGAGAACACTTCAGAAGTGAGTGTCTGTTGTGGCGACAGCCGTCAATACGCTCCACTCGATATTGGACAGTCCTCGACTCCAGGTGTGCTGGCGACGCGCCCGGCCCCTACAACCCGGGTGTAGGGGATTCCCGCGCCCGGGACACGCATTCCCCATGCATTAGGGGTGATTATGGGATGCAGCGGGCGGCGCACTGCGGACTGCGGCACAATAATGTGCGATAACGTCCTGTGAAATGACGTGAAAGGATTCACCGATCTTGCAGTATGATCAGCACGGTACAGGTTAATTCGATGAAACTTTGAACTTTTTTGTAATAGCAATAAGGTCTAAATGTACATGGAGTTTGTAGAGCTTCATGGCCTAGTGGGTGGACCGTTTGACTCTCTCGAGTGCAGGTTTGATTCCCAGATTGTGGCGTGTACCAATGAGAAATTTTCAGATCTCAAGTACATTATACGGACGCCCTAACGGTGAAGGAAAACATCGTGAGGAAACCCGCACATGGTTGGCCCAGACGTATTGACCAGTCATTCCTCTGGACTAGGCTGACTATGTTGTGAGAATGCCGTATGTGCTTGGGCAACCATACGACATTTAAAAACCAACTGTCCCAGGCACTACAGTATTTCAAGAGTGGTTACTTCGCTCGGAGAATACTGTATTAATCATCCATTAACGTACTATGTAGTATGTACGAGAAATGAGAATACAACTAGCATCAAAAAACAAGATCATACGGTTTATAATCTAGGTAGATTGAACAAAAAAGTGAAGACAGAGCTTTGTTTTATGTATGTAGTACGCGTGTACTTACTCACTACATAGTACATAGTTTCTAGATGTGACTTGTGAGGGTCTGTAATTGGGTTTCTAATGATTAGAATAGTTTCATATTGTTATTACTGATAGCTGTTGGTCTTCCTAACAAAATAAAATAAAATATTATTACATAGAAATTATGCACCTTATAAGGTAATGTATATCCCACCAAAAACATTCTGTAAGAAACTAGCCAAGTCTCGATAGAGCTGCTCGTTTATCTCTAAAAAGTAGTGAAATCTAGACAAAGTCGTTCCAAGTCTAAGGTTCCTTACTGCGATTTCTTTATTATTTTGATGTCGTGTGACTTGGCCGTTGAACATTCTGTATTAGCACAGCCTATAGAACTATTACCTACAGTCGTCCAACGGACACGTCTAGACAGAGCAATCGTGCGGGGCATGCGGGGTGAGAGAGGGGCGGTAGCGAGCCCAAGCTGCCATACACTCGCTTGGGACACGTCAGCCGGGGTTGACGCTTTTTAATTTGATTGTTTTAAGTGGTTTGCGACAGTGTTTCGTTTGAGTTGTATGTAGGTACTTATTTACAATGGTCAATTATATGAACAGCTAAAGAAGATTAATTTTAATACAAAACCATGCGCCTGTTTCCCGTCAGAATTTTTAATAAAATTGTATTTACGTATGAGAATTTACTAACTACATCGTCAAATTCAACAATCGCAATCTAAAAACTAGTAAATCCAAATGTCGAAAATACCTTTCAGTTTCGCATTTGTGGCTTTTGCAGGGTTCGTAAATATCCGATATTTATAACAAATATCAAAATATCAGATATATTTGATATATATCCGATACTTTTGATTTTTTGATATTTTCAAAATTACATACAAATCTCATAGGTACTCTGATATGTTTTTTCGTAATAGTTGAATCGAAATAATTTGTATGTCTGATAATTTGAAGATAGGGAAGTAAAATTAAACTCATTTATTTATTATTGATATTAAAAGTTTTCAAATCAATTAAAAATCAACGATAGATACTTTTGAGTATCAATTTAAATAAACCATAAAACCATAAAATGACTTTTGTTTATAACCAGAAGAAAAAAAAGTGTATTAATTTTATCAGTCGAATTAATTTGACACATGGTATAAATGGTATAACAATAGTATAATAACAAACAAGGAATTTTCTTCCGAAAAACAGGGGGTCACGTGGGTGTCATATGCCGTTACAAGCCGCGTCGACGGCTATGATTAGTAATTAATGTCGTGTCAAATAGCAAGTTTTTGATGACCTAGGCTTGTGAAACTCTCGGAAAATAAGACCTGTGTTGATGTAAGATTTTTTACATTTAAAACATTCTTTTACATTTTTAAATATAAATATCAATTTTGATATAATATATCAAGCATAAATATCAATTGATATATATCATGCTAACCCTGAGCTTTTGTATACGCATTTGTATTTTTTATAACAAAACTCTTCATTAATACTTCTATATTTTTTTTTGTTTTATTCCTAGTACCTACTCTACATACGCATACTACGAATACCTACACAAAATGTAGAACAGATTATAATAAAACACATTATTGTGACAACCCTGCAGCAATGACGAATACCTACACAAAAGCGGCATTTCGCGCGACTTCAAACGCGTTGGACCACTGTATCTCTTTATTACACTGTGGTATTAGATATGAGCGCCGCGCCGGCGCGCCGCCGCCGCCGCTGATTTTGCCGCGCCGCCGCCGCCGCGAAAATACATCGGCGCGCCGAGTGAGCGAGAGGGATAGTCATAATGTGTAATTTCCACATATCCAAATACCCTGGTAGAGAATTCGAGAAAAGAGCTCACCCATTCGACTTGCCCCACCCATCTGAGAGAAGTCCCATCTCCTTCCAGCTAATCACTGAAGAAGCAGACGTGGATTTGCTGCCCAAGAACATCCCAACGATCTACACTGATGGGAGTAAGCTGGAGGGAAAGGTCGGAGCTGCGGTAAGTTGGTGGGAAATGGGAAGCGAAAAGCGAAAAAGCAAATTAAAGCTAGCAGGATACTGCTCCGTGTACCAGGCAGAGCTGGTGGCGATATGGCAAGCAACCCAGATACTAACAAGAATAAAACAAGCTGACAAACGAGTGAACATCGTGTCAGACTCCAGATCGGCACTCCAGTCACTCGCTGACCCAGACAACCTCAACCCAGTAGTCGTGGCTATAAAAAAACATATAAGAGAAGAAAAGGCCACGATTAACTGGTTCTGGATCAAAGCCCATATAGGACTGGAGGGAAACGAAAGAGCCGACACCCTGGCTAAGGAAGCCACGAAAGCAAAAACCTCAACAGCTTACGACGCAGTACCACTTAGCGCTGCCAGATACCAGATAAGAAGGAGCTCAATTACAAAATACCAGGAAGAATTCAACTTGACCCAAATAGAACAAGAAAAAACCATTGCACACTTCTTCATCGACGTCCGGCAAGCTCACAAAATCATAAACACCCTAACACTGGATAATCAACTAGCACAAGTCATCACGGGACATGGAGGCTTCGGTTATTACTTGGAGAGATTTAAAATAAAGAGAAATTGTAGAGCATGCGATTGCGACGGGACAACAGATCAGACAGCACTTCACTGTTTGTGCGAATGCGTAAAACATCAGAATATCAGAATAGAAGCAGAACACAAACTAAATAAGAATATTAACAGAGATAACATCATACAAATAATGAATAACAATAAACAAAGAGAGGTTTTTATAAAAATGGCAAAGAAAATAATAGCTATTGTCAACAAACACAACAAAGCATTATGACAATACTCCGGACATCAGCGCAGACTTTGAAGAAAAAAAAAAAAAAAAAAAAAAAAAAAAAAAAAAAAAAAAAACAGGTTTAATAATCTCCTAATGTTAATTATAAAGAAATAAGGCTGTTAGAAAATCAATACCAACAGTGTTAAAAAAAAAAAAAAAAAAAAAATGTGTAATTTCAGTCACTGACTATGAGCATTATACATAATACCCAAGTCATATATTCCCATATAAACCTTACTTCATTCATGCATTAAACGAGGAGACGAACGAGGATATCCACATAAGTGATAACTATCTCATCAAAAGAGTTATTCATAAAAGACAACGTGCTTACTAGAAAGGCAGATCTACTGATTGATCGAGTAGATCGGGCCAGTAGATCACATTGATAAAGTCATTGAGGAGTTTACCTTATGCGCCTTCCTAGATATTGAAGGCGCGTTCGGAAAAAAACTTCACCTGATCTATTACCCTGATAGCCTGGCTTCAAGAATTTTTATAGAGGATCAAAGCTACGCTGAACAACAGAGTAGCGTCATCAACTATCATGGGCTTGTCGCTCAGGAGCAGATTGACCCAAGGTCGCCCACAGGGAGGGGTGGAGTATTGTCTCCGCTGGAGCGGTCCGTGGTAGTGAAAGGGCTGCTAAAAGAACTGAACAACAGAAGGTTTTACGTTTAAGGATACGTTGATGACCTAATAATAATAGCCCTCCATACCGATTTTAATGTCGGTGGCCGGTTTCATTGGAACCAGGCTAGCACATAAGCACTCTCTCTTTCTTTACTCTCGTAATCTAGTAGGACGCATAACTGACACGACTGGCTAGATATCAGGCACTGGTCCGACTTTTTACTTACCCATCCGATGCATGGATCACCATTCCTGTCAGACAATAATAATAACTCCCCACACCGATTTCGGTGACGGTGGCCAGTTTCATTGAAACGAAGCCAGTTACGCAGGAGTATTTTATAGTGCTCAAGTGTGTGCGCAGTACACAAGAGCACTCTCTTTTCCTTTTCTCTACTACTACGAGATAACCGACACGACTGACGAGAGATCATGCGCAGGTCCGACTTTTTACATGCCCATCCGACGCGTAGATCATCTTTCTTGTCAGATAATCAGGTGATCAGCATGCAATGTCCTAACCAAATTTGAAAACAACTTTTTTTTGTTGTTCCAATGCGGAAATCAAATCCACAACCTCCGAGTCGAGAGCCAAGCTCTTATCCGACCTAGCGATACTAGTGGTGGGTAAACGCGCATCAGTAGTCACTGGGCTTATGCGATCAGGTACAAAATTGGTGCAAATGGGTCAAGCTAACCGTCAACGCTAATAAGACAGTCTTGATACCTAACACCAATAAGAGAAAGTTAAAGGAACTAAAACCCCCAACACTCTTCGGTAAAACAAGCGAGGTCGAATATCTTGGAGTGGTACTAGATATTGTGGGACCTACTTGGAATAAGCACATCGAGGACATTATGAAAAAGACTAGATGTGCTCTGTGATCCTGCCCAAGACTTGTCAGCTCTAAATGAAACCTTCGGTCGAAGACAATGTTGTGCTTGATTATACATAGCTATAGTGAGGCGATTATCACATCGCGATTGCCCAGAAAAAAGCTGTACAGGTCAACTGCATCAAAACATTAAATGGTGCGCTCTCTTCGGCACCCATCACTTTACTTAAACCCTGATTCACCTGACTTCGCTTCCTCTGTTCCTAGTTCATATTATGGAGGCTAAGAAGGTTGTTCTTAGGGCCATGACGGCAGGTAGGATAAAAAGGGCTTCCACCCTACACTTGGACAACTGCAACAGTATCTTCTTGAGAGAACCTGTCATGGCCATGCCATCGGACGCCATGATCAAGGTGCATAGTTTCTAGAAGCTACACCCAGTTTTCATAACTCCTAAGGAGGACTGGGTCCCAATTAATGTTCACCTTGAGGACATAATTTGGTTTACGGATAGATCTAGGAATGACAACCGAGATTGCGCTGGACTACGGGGGCGTGCCACCTAGAGGCAGATAATGCTTGTTTGGAAGATTTTGCACCGTGTTTCAGGCTGAGATCTACGCTATTATTAGTTGATCACTAGAGAGCCTATGCAGTCAGTTAAATGGCTTTGACGTCAGTTCTTGAAAATGTGGACGTTTATAAAACTAAAATGGAAAAAGAATACTGTGACTACGCTCTTTGGAATCAAATCACTGTTAACTGCCAATTCCAAAGTAGTTCCTACTTTGAAACTGTATGATGTCTTTTTCATCAGTATAAAAAGTTCCATAAATTTTATTGCATTGTAGTTGTATGTTACCTAATAAATAAAGTAAACTACACTTTTATTTACTACCAAGTACATACTTCAACCCTTTTAAGGTCACGCCGCCGACGCCGCCGCCGCCGACCCAAAATAGTCGGCGCGCCGCCGCCGACCTATTACCCATCGGCGCTCATATCTATTCTGTATATAGCTGGAGAGCTACTAAGAAATTTAGAGTAGGTATTTGAGGCACGTTGAAACCGTGTCCTGTACTTCTCCTATTGTACCTCAACACGAGAATGCAGGCCTGGCTAGTCAGAAGCGGAACTTAGCCAAGTTACAAATTTTTGAAAAGTCCATTTTTTAATGCCAAAAATCCATGTTTGAGGCGCTTTGAAATTTGGATATACAGTTAGTATAATGAATAAGAAGTTGGGGGAAAAAAAGGCCATGTAATTTAGTTGGAACTTTAACCTAGCCATGTCAGTCTAAAAGTAAATAAACTGGCTTTCGATTCATGATTTTCTGACATCTATTGGTCATTTTATGAACTGCAATATACGTACGGGCGAA
The DNA here is from genome assembly GCA_905404095.1 of Glaucopsyche alexis. Lineage (NCBI taxonomy): Eukaryota > Metazoa > Arthropoda > Insecta > Lepidoptera > Lycaenidae > Glaucopsyche > Glaucopsyche alexis. The sequence goes on along the minus strand of FR990053.1, from coordinate 25,435,053 downwards.
AATGCGACATCTATGAAGCCCTCAAAGAACTACGTGGTCAAAAAATGAAATAATTGCGTATTGTGCAATAAACTTACTCGTCAAAATGTATTTATAAAACAAATAGGTATTAATGAAATAGAAATGACATACGAACCAGCATAACCTACCATCTACATGTTTTAGATAATAGTTTAGTTAACTATAAACGTAAAAGCGACATCTAGGCTTGGCTTGACACACTACCGCGTGTCTAGATTTGTTTTTTATATACAATTTGTCGAGTAAATTAGACTATTGCACAATATATAATTTTATTGCACACAATATTGTATAAACAACGAATGGATGTCTTCGATTTTTATAGGAAAATCAATTAAAAACGACTCATATCGACTTTGCGAAAATTATTAAGACCACGTAGTTCTTTGATTCTTCCTAGATGTCGCTTTTACGTTTATAGTTAACTAAACTATTATCTAAAACATGTAGATGGTAGGTTATGTTGGTTCGTATGCCATTTCTATTTCATAATACCTATTTGTTTTATAAATACATTTTGACGAGTAAATTTATTGCACAATACGCAATTATTTCATTTTTTGACCACGTAGTTCTTTGAGGGCTTCATAGATGTCGCATTTTCGCCCGTACGTATATTGCAGTTCATAAAATAACCAATAGATGTCAGAAAATCATGAATCGAAAGCCAGTTTATTTACTTTTAAACTGACATGGCTAGGTTAAAGTTCCAACTAAATTACATGGCCTTTTTTTTCCCCAACTCCTTATTCATTATACTAACTGTATATCAAAATTTCAAAGCGCCTCAAACATGGATTTTTGGCATTAAAAAATGGACTTTTCAAAAATTTGTAACTTGGCTAAGTTCCGCTTCTGACCAGCCAGGTCTGCATTCTCGTGTTGAGGTACAATAGGAGAAGTACAGGACAAGGTTTCATCGTGCCTCAAATACCTACTCTAAATTTCTCAGTAGCTCTTGGGCTAATACGTTAGTGGGTACAAGTCAATTTTGTTTACACGTAATGTATATCTGTTGTAACTACCTATGTTTGTTAAGCGAGATAATAGCCCATACTGGTATTGGTAATTGGATGCTAGTGTCTCATTTTAGGCTGTTGTTGATTGTAGAACACATATATTGGAGCAGTGGTGTCATGGAGCCCCTTTTGTACCCTTGTGTACCCTTCAACGGCCAAGTCACACAACATCAACTATAATAATAAAGAAATCGCAGTAAGGAACCTTAGACTTGGAACGACTTTGTCTAGATTTCACTACTTTTTAGAGATAAACGAGCAGCTCTATCGAGACTTGGCTAGTTTTTTACAGAATGTTTTTGGTGGGATTTCACTTCTTTTTGTAGAAACGTTGATATTGATTTATTTTACTAGATTTTAGTGTAATTTGTTTATTTAATTTGTGTAATGTTCGAGTAGAATAAAGTTAATCGTTCGACTATTTCTTCTTGTAAACTTGTAAGTATAAGTATAAAAGCCAGTCTAGTCTTATCCAGAGTTTTCCTTTAATTTTATTTATATGCGTATCAAAAGCAGAAGGGGAGGCATTCGTCCAGCAGTGGGACGCTACGGGCTAGATTTAATTAGAAGATGTGTCCCACTTCGCTAGGTTTTTGCAATAACAGTCGATTTTTTTATGTTTAAATTTCTGCGTTCTGGTTTTATCCAGAGCTCCTCAAATAGGGACCTGAAAATGCGGCGAAATGGTTCCAGTAAAGAATCGTACGGCAGTGTTTGCTTCGCGCTCGACTTGGTGGGGGCACTGCCGTGCCCCCAGATCGACGTTCTGGTCTTATCCAGAGGTTTTCAAATAGGGGCCTGAAAATGCGGCGAAATGGTTCCAGTAAAGAATGGTACGGCAGTGTTTGCTTCGCGCTCGACTTGGCGGGGGCATTGCCGTGCCCCCAGATCGACGTTCTGGTCTTATCCAGAGGTTCTCAAATAGGGACCTGAAAATGCGGCGAAATGGTTCCACTAAAGAATGGTACGGCAGTGTTTGCTTCGCGCTCGACTTGGCGGGGGCACTGCCGTGCCCCCAGATCGACGTTCTGGTCTTATCCAGAGGTTCTCAAATAGGGGCGTGAAAATGCGGCGAAATGGTTCCAGTAAAGAATGGTACGGCAGTGTTTGCTTCGCGCTCGACTTGGCGGGGGCACTGCCGTGCCCCCAGATCGACGTTCTGGTCTTATCTAGAGGTTCTCAAATAGGGGCCTGAAAATGCGGCAAAATGGTTCTAGTAAAGAATGGTACGGCAGTGTTTGCTTCGCACTCGACTTGGCGGGGGCACTGCCGTGCCCCCAAATCGACGTTCTGGTCTTATCTAGAGGTTCTCAAATAGGGGCCTGAAAATGCGGCGAAATGGTTCCAGTAAAGGATGGTACGGCAGTGTTTGCTTCGCGCTCGACTTAGCGGGAGCACTGCCGTGCCCCCAGATGTGTGCGTGAGCGTGACACCGTGCAATTACACGGCGAGGCATAATTTAGACTTTAGACTAGCCTCGCAGTGTGATTCGCAGAACTCTGACTTTACTTGGTCTGAGGGTAGGATGTATAATGTACTCGTATATTGTTTGCAGTTCCACAACTATCTTAGCAAATATATCAAGCATGGATGTTGTATGTAGGGGATCGAAGACCGGCCATATTTTAAAAAACCGGGTTTTTCGGTCCCAGTCATCTTCAAAACCGGGTACCCGGGTTTTTTCGGGTATTTCGGGTTTTTTGTTGATTTTGTAGAATTTTGTTAGGAATGTCCTAAAATTAACTTTTATCAGCTGCTTTCTGTTGTAACTACGTAATACTGGTAAAATGTGATCCCACCATAATCATTTTCATGTAAAGTAATTAATAATTTCACAAACTTTACACCTTAGTCAAAATACGTTGCCTGACGAAATGGCCATGCCACATAATTTGACTAAAGTGTAGAGTTTGTAAAGTTAGGCTTGTAGAGTTAAAGCGTGTAGAAACAGAAGTGCCTTTGCGGCCTTTTAGGAGGGAATATGCTGCCTTCTTGAAGGTGTGGTCGTAATGGTCCGGAAATACTGTTGGCGACAGTTGGTGATGAGGATGATAAATATTTTGTCCCTTCGAACGATAACGAAAAGTTGCAGCAGGTATAAGTCCGAACAATTCCTCGGAGCACTCCCCGTAATATAACCGATATAATATGATGCAGAGCGATGCTCATCTCTACGTAGCTCTAAGGAGTAAAGCCCGTTTGAAATACTATGGCAGTCGAAAATTCGAGCGGCCCTTCGTTGGATACGATCCAGAGGGAGAAGCTGGTACTTTGGCGCTCCTGCCCAGAGATGAGAACAATATTCTATGTGAGGCCGAACCTGCGCCTTACAGAGTTGTAGGCGTTGGACCGGACTGAAATACTGCTTTGACCTGTTCAGAACACCAAGCTTCTTGGAGGCTAACTTGGCCTTGCCCTCCAGATGATATCGGAACTAGACCTCGCTCGATATGCTAACACCAAGTATTCCAATGTTGGAGGAGACAGTTATGGGTATGCTTTCAAAACGAGGACATACGACCATCGGTAACTTATAAGCGATGAACGGGCAAACTTGTGTCTTACACCCGTATCATTAGTTGTTTCCTCAGATCCGCCTCGACTCAACCTCATCTGAGGTATCCTTGAGAAGTTCCTCGAGTTTGGTATTCTTAAACATAATTTCTACCTCAGCTGTTTGCTCCTCCAGTAAGGTTGAGTAAGGGTATGACATCATAAATAATCATGGAAAAATATATTTTTTTATGTTCACACCAATAGTAACCATTAAAACTCGATCCAAATCTTACAGAATGATGAATATGTATGCGCTGTATAATTATACGTATTTTCGTAAAGGCAGTGGCGGATTTTCGTAAAATAAAGGTCATCCAAAAAATCCACCATGCTTATCTTTAAATAAGTATCCCTCTATAATTGCGTAATTGCTTCAAAAAAATCCACTCTGTTTGTGAAAAGAATTGATATAAATGTCGGAAATAGACGCTCGAGGGAGCCTCAAGGTACGTCCTGAGGAACCTTAAGTTTGACAGTTGATTCCTCGACTCGAGTAAGGAAATTCCTCAAGTCGAGGACATTTTGTTGAACTAATGATACAACTTTCGTGGATTGAGGTTGAGTCGAGTGGAGGAAATCTCGAGGTAACAACTAACGATATGGGTGTTAGAGGTGTTGAATTGGACTAAGTTAAGTCTACCCCATTCAGAGATCTTCTCCAATGAATTCTTAATTTGAGAGACAAGTTCGTTTCGACTCTCAATGACGTTTTGCCGAGAGATGTTCGGGCGACCTGTATATAAGGCATCACCCGTACTGTCGTCATCACATAATAATATTATCATTGATATGCAGTATGAACAGGGCAGGCGATAGCACACCAAAGCTGTCTACTAAGATATGGACCAGGACTATGCCATAAGAGCAGGTGAGCCGAAAAAGATGCGTTAAGACCGGTGCCAACTCTGGAGCACACATTTTTAACACAATGGGACGGATTCCGTTAGGCCCACTCGATTTTTGGTATCATGGGAACGGAGAGCAATTCGCACTGAGCGCTGATGGAACCGAATAATAAATTATACCAAGTTATGAAGGTCCAAAAAATCGACGAATCGCTTGCGCTTCGCTCACACGTCCTGGTGGGGCGGGGACACTGGCGTGCCCCCAAATGTACTACATACAACATGAAAACATTATAACTATTGTTCTAAAATTCTACATTGACAATCACAAGCCACTATAATGTTCGGTTTGTGACTGTAACTGTTATAAACTGTTGTAGAATTTCATAATGAAAAAAAGCTCGAAAAAACCGAAAACCGGTTTTGTTGTAGGCCCGAAAACCCGGGTTTTCCCGGGTTTTCGGTTTCGGGTAAAACCGGTCTCGATGCCCTAGTTGTATGAAATACCTAAGGGAAATTATACCGAGCGGGCAGCGGCTTATTGTAAAAGTATTAGCTGTCTATAAGGGCAATGACTCGGAAAGCTTACGGCCGGAGGGCCCAAGGCCTACAGGACATTCCGTAAGTGCGACCACCGACCACCGATTACCGAATAACATAAACGGTAAACGATATACCTGTCAACGGCGGATCCAGGGGGGGGGGGGGGGTCATGGGGGTCATGACCCCCCCCTGAGCTGGTTCCAGGACTTAAGTGGACCACACTTGAACATAATGATTTTATTTATATATTTTGTCACCAGAGTTTATGTAACTACCTTCAATATTTAATTAATTTAATATAATATAATAACTTTTTTTTATGAAATAAGGGGGCAAACGAGCAAACGGGTCACCTGATGGAAAGCAACTTCCGTCGCCCATGGACACTCGCAGCATCAGAAGAGCTGTAAGTGCGTTGCCGGCCTTTTAAGAGGGAATAGGGTAATAGGGGAGGGTAGGGAAGGGAATAGGGTAGGGGATTGGGCCTCCGGTAAACTCACTCACTCGGCGAAACACAGCGCAAACGCTGTTTCACGCCGGTTTTCTGTGAGCCCGTGGTATTTCTCCGGTCGAGCCGGCCCATTCGTGCCGAAGCATGGCTCTACCACGTAAAGACTTTGTATGATGGCAAACGTTTGGGAACGAACGCATCGAAAATTTAAATCGTGTCTAAGATCTTCAATGGTTGAAGATCTCCTAACCGGACTGGCATTTCTCCACGTTCATAAAAATGTACCCATTGACTTTTGCGGAGTTTTGCGTCATATAGTACGATTCAAATGAGAATAGGAACGAGTCGGCGCCATATTGTTACGAATTTAGACTGTTATGATAGTTAAATTTATGTTTAGATTACTATTAGATTACTATTTGACGTTTTTTTTTATTCGATGCAAGAATGGGCCGAAATGGGCCGGCAAGTCCATGCGGATGACCCATATACAGAGGCGTATTTAGAAATTTTGCGCCACAGGCCAATTAACATATTTTGCCGCCCCATTATCCCTATCTGAAAGATGATTTTTTAAAGTTATTTTAGAAAAAAATCAACAGCTTAAAACAGAACTTTAATACTAACTTGTTCTATATGTATTTGTGTTAAATGCGTTGAAACTGAGAAAGCGAGCGAATGTTTTTTACGCTTTAACCTGTTAAAATCTAAGCCCTGAAAGAATATTGTACTTTAGAAAACAGGGATCACGAACCAATGGCACGCGTGCCATCGAATCCTCGAACGTATGTATAGCATGCGACACAATATTTTGGCCACGTCACTTATCCTAAAATTTTGTAATTAATTGTATAAAAAATGTACTACGAAAAAAGTATAAAATAGGTATTATAATATGACAAATCTAACATAATAAGTTACTTTTCATCTAATTTACAACATCAGAAATTACACTAATTTTACTTTAATTTAAATTACAAAATAATACTATTTTCAGTCTTTTAGGGTGTAAAATTTGAGCAGATTTAACATATTAACCTATTACATAGGAAAAAAATTTGCTTTCTCGCTTCGCTCGCTCGCGTTTAACATAAAGAACATAATATTATATTATTTAGTAGCGATGTTCTGTTTTAGCCGGTTCATTTTATGATATTTTTCCGAAGTACATCGTTATTCAGTGTTTAAGTTTAACGATTGAATAGATTTTAACCTATAGAATGGGAAAAAAAATTATGCTCGCTCGCTTCTCTCACTTGTGTTTGGCTTATACAGACATATTACTATAAAATTTAGTACCAACGTTCAGTTTTTGATATTTATATTTTTCAATTTACAGAGTTTTTCAGGGTAGCAGTCTTTGAGGGTTTAAAATTTGAGCAGGTTTTTACCTATTATATAGGAAAAAAACTTTGCTCGCTCGCTTCGCTCGCTCGCGTTTAGCATAAAGAACATATTATATTATTAAGTAGCAATGTTCTGTTATATTATTATAATAGCCGATTATATTTTTCCGAAGTTCACCATTATTCAGTGTTTAAGGGGAAACCCTGAAAGACTGTGCTTTAAAGCATAAACAGGTAAAAACTAAAAAAATATTCTAATGTATATTATAAAATGATCCCTATTTCCACAGTATTTTAGGGTTTAAAGTTTGAACAGATTTAACTTATTAAATAGGAAAAAAATTTGCTCGCTCGCGGTTAACATAAAGGCCATTACATTATTTACTACCGATGTTCTGTTTTAGCCGGTTGATTTTATGGTATTTTTCCGAAGTTTATATAATTTAGTTTAACGTTTGAACCAGTGTTGCCAACTCTTTCAATCAAAATTATCTGATTTTGGGCTCAAAATTATCGTACAATTATCGTACATTCATGTTTATCTTTCCGGGGGGATTTCAAGATAATAAAACGACTTACTGTTAAATACGTATGGCATGTTGGCAATGGCAACTTGCGACAAAACAATTAAATTTTGGATGTGAAAATACCCAATATTGAATACTAAATTACCAAGTTGGAGAAAGAATGTAAGGAACAAAAAAATTACTAATCTGGTGACTAAATAATAACCACTGAATTTTCCAAACTGGCAGACAGATTATGTTTTAGCGACTAAATAACCATCTTGGCGACAATTTGTGAGTACACATTTAATTTAAGAATAGGCACATATATTTTTCCTGATGTAGGTAACTCAAAAACCATACAAGCAGCGAAACGAGCGCACACAAAAAAACCATAAAGGAGCGTACAAAATTCCCAATTTTTTATTTTTCTCGGTTTTAGGGAGGTGTAGATTATTGTGTAGATTAATTTTGAAATTTAAAAATGGCGGATATTTATTTTTCGTAAAATTGATATGGGTGTCGTTTACCAGGTTTTTGGGAGTGCTGGATACGAAAATGACATTCGTTTTGAAATTCCAATATGGCGGACATACTTAATTTCATAAAAATAATATGGGTGTCCTTTTATTGGTTTCTGAGGGTGCTGATTACAACCTCATATTTTCTTCATGATGGGAGAAAAAGAAATTTGAAAATCCTGAATTTTCCAACATTTCTATAGCTTTATACATCTAGGAATGTATCTCAATGTAGAGCATTTACTATGTTTTTATAAAGTTGATTCTATCTCGGAAACGGTGCATCCTATTGAAAAAATAATGAAAATTTCGCCCCCCTTTGGAACCCTGCAACATCATATTTTCTTCATGATGGGAGAAAAAAAATCGAAAATCCTGAATTTTCCAACATTTCTATAGCTATAAACATCCGTCGTATCTCAATGTACAGCATTTACTTCTTTTTTTATAAAATTGATTCTATCTCGGAAACGGTGCATCCTATTGAAAAAATAATGAAAATTTCGCCCCCCTTTGGAACCCCGCAACATCATATTTTCTTCATGATGGTAGAAAAAAAAATTCGAAAATCCTGAATTTTCCAACATTTCTATAGCTATAAACATCCGTCGTATCTCAATGTACAGCATTTACTTCTTTTTTTATAAAATTGATTCTATCTCGGAAACGGTGCGTCCTATTGAAAAAAATAATGAAAATTTCGTCCCTCTTAGGAATAACGCAACATCATATTTTCTTCACGTTGGGAGAAAAAAAAAACGAAAATCTTGAATTTTCCAACATTTCTATAGATTTATACATCCGTCGTATCTTAATGTACAGCATTTACTTCTTTTTTTATAAAATTGATTCTATCTCGGAAACGGTGCATCCTATTGAAAAAAATAATGAAAATTTCGTCCCCCTATAGTCGCTTCTATCTCAGAAACGGTGCATCCTACTGCAAAAGTAATGAAAATTTGCTCCCCCTTATTAATCTAGAAATCGCATATTTTCTTCATGAATGGCAGAAAAATTCATGAATCCTGAATTTTTAAAAATTTCTATACCTACATAGCTGGTACTTTGAACTACATAACATACTATCATCAATCCTAATTAGCATCCCAAAGATCTTTTAATTTAGTATTCATATTCATTTTCCGAAGATTGAATATTCTCCATTTTGGAAAATGAAATTGGAAGACAATTTTGTAATCAGAACCCCCAGAAACAGGGAAAAGGACAACCTTGTTAATTTTAATAACAAAAATTTACGCCATTGTGGAATTACGAAACAGATTTTATTTTCATATTATTCTGTACCCCCAGAAACCTAGAAAATGACACCCATGACAAAGAAAAACATACTCCAACAGTATCCAAAAATAGCATTTTCCGTAGCCTGCAAATTGAATTTTTAGCAGTCATTAATTTATCAACCAAATCTGGTTTTATAGCTGCTTATATGGTATAATGGTCACCAACTCGGAAATTAAGTCACCAACTTATAAATGTCGGTGCTAATTTGGATTAAATTTCGCCTCTTTTTATCTGCCGACTTTAGAATTTTTTGTCACCCGAGTGTGTTCGCCAGTTTAGTAATTTAGTCGCCAACATATTAATTCGCTGCCAAATTCAGTAATACAGTATGCTCACGTGCAGCCGCCAACTTATTTTTTGTTCGCTCGATTAATTATATCCCAATACGTATCGACGTACTGCTCTTTAACCTATTAGAAGCTCTGGGCCTCTAGTCAAGATGCATTCGAAAATTTACTCATAAGACGCCGAACTTCGTAATCAAAAATGTATGGGATTTGACATAAGTCAAGTGACATGTCGCTTGCGATGCAATATGTCAAATCCCATACATTTTATTGTCGAACTTCGTCATCGAAATTATCGGATGCATCTTGACTAGAGGCCCTGGGCACATTACTGGGCCCTAATTTTTTTCGTTTTTACCTTTTTTAGCTTTAAACCCCGAAAGACTGTAATTCGAAAAAATACAAATATCAATACCCTAAAACTGAACGTCGGTACTGAATTATATAATATGTTCTTTAAGCCAAACACGAGTAAGAGAAACGAGCGAGATTTTTTTTTCCATTTTACAGGTTAAAATCTGTTCAAACGTGAAATTTCAGCAAAATACCATAAAATAAACCAGTTAAAACAGAACATCAGTACTTAAATATAATATTATGTTTTTCATGTTAAACGCGAGCGAGCGAAGCGGGCGAGCAAAATTTTTTCCTATTTAATAGGTTTTAAAATCTGTTCAAACTTGAAACCCTAAAAGACTGAAAATAGGATGATTTTGTAATTCAAATTAAAGTAAAATTTGCGTAATTTCTGATGTTGTAAAAAAGATGACAAATAACCTATTAAGCTAGGTTTGTCATAATTATAATGCCTATTTCACGCTTTTTTCGTCGTACATAATTACACAATTTTGTGATCAGTGACGTGCTCAAAATATTGTGTCACATGCTTTAAAAAATTAGGTTCGAGGATTCGATGGCACGCGTGCCATAGCTTCGCATTTTCTGTTTTAGGCTATTGGTTTTATTGTTTTTTTCCAAAGAACAACAATTTAAATTTTAAAAAGATTTTTACAGGCAAAATAATAAAAAGCATTTGCTCGCTTTCTCAATTTGAACGCGTTTAGCATAAAGATTATACCTAATATCATATACTTAGTATCAACATTTTGTTTTAGGCTGTTGATTTTTTTTCTAAAATAACTTTAAAAAATCATCTTTCATATAGGATTTGAAGTATAATCAGATGTTAACCTGTAATAAAGATAATAAAAAAGTCCGTCTCTGCTTGACGGGGCGGCAAAATATGTTAATGGCCTGGGGCAGCGCAAATTTCTAATCTAAATACGCGTCTGTATAGGGGTCATCCACATGGACCAGCCGGTTCAGCACCGCAAGCTTGAAGCAAAGTAGTAGAATAAAATGATTGTCACTTTTGCCAGTTGACACAAATGGCGGCCATTTTTGTATGGGTGAACCCCCTGGCTATGCCCATGTGGTAGAATATTTAATAAAAGTCTCATGTCTTTCAAAATTATCGTATGAATTAAAAAAATATCGTACGTAGTAGTGAAATTATCGTACGATAATACCTAATTATTTTTTATCGTACCGCACCTCAAATTATCGTACAAATACGATAATTATCGTACGGTTGGCAACACTGGTTTGAACAGAGTTGAACGTTTGAACCTGTAAAATAGGAAAATTTGCTCGCTCGCTTCGCTCGCTCGTTTTAGGCTTAAAAAACGTATTATAATTTTTTTTTTATTTTTCCGAAATACAGTCTTTCAGGGTTTAAAGTTTAAACAGGTAACGAAAAAAAAATTCTAATATGCCCAGTAGGGAATATTATTCGAATATTCGAATATTCGTTTTATTCGAATATTCGACGATTTTATTATTCGAATATGACTGGGTTCAATATTCGAATATTTCGAATAAAACGAATAATAAAAATGTTTTATTTATTTTTCAAAAATATGTTAATAGTAGTAATAAACTTGTATATAAATCGGAAAAGTTTCGTTATTTAATACATTATTTTTATTATTTATTAATATTGTCGTCAATAATATCGTAAAACAGATTTTAATACACTGTTTGTGAAAGAATACAACTGTTTTTATATAAAAAAAAATATTTAAAGTGAATACTTCTTACAGGCCTCAGCGAAAGAAATCCATACTCACACGCTTTTCAAAATAACTTAACCAAGAGCGTGTTAGGACGTGTCTAAGGAGGGTTCTTACTATAAAGTGTAATAAGCTTTTAGTTTCTTAATTTTACTGTTCGTTTTCATTCAAAATAACTTTCCTAAAGAGAATTTAATTAATTAATTTATTTATTAATATTTTATAAGAGAATGATCTAGCATGGAAAATTGTAATATCCTAATCTTCATAGTTCAGAAATGATAGAGGTGTGCGAAACCAATTTGGAGGACGATTACTTGGAAGTTCACTTTGTAAAAGTCATGTATAAAACTTTTCGTTCACTTTAAAAGACATAGTATTCAACACACACTTCAAATGTATGGAAACATGTATGGGGTGGCTTTCCATACATGTAAGATGTTAACTATATAATAAAATTATATTTAATATCAAACCACAACCAACATCTAGATGCAATATAGCTATAAGAGCAGATAGAAAGAGAGACAGGCGGACGAACAGAGTGAAACGATAAAGAATACCTAGATAAGTTGATTATTACAGTATTACACTGGCCTGCAAAACTAAGTACAAATCTTATTTAAATTTAAAATTTCATATTTTTCAAAATATTATAACGATATTTATCAATTTCCTTTAAAAGTTATATATGTCAGTATATTATTTTTATATTTAAACAAAAATTAACCATTTTAATCTTAGTTTTAAATACTTAATTTACATGTTAAATTGCGGTTTTGAATAAGTCCTCGAAACTTGACAACAGTCCTTTGTCATACTAGAAACGTTTGTCATACTGAAAACGAGGTTTAGGAGCCGAATTATGCAATATATCTCCTATTCTTATATCAGGGCGTGTTTTAGTGTTGTGAGGGTACTAACTGTAGGTGACAATTTGCGGCTTCTGACTATCCTTCTGAGCTCTTCTCAGGGTATACTTAATCGGGTTGAGATGAGGATATTAAAGATAATCTTTAAGAATCTCTTGACCATAATATCTTTCTCCAGGTAGGGGTCCAATTGTCATGGCCATACTCAGCGCGGATTCCTGAAGGTATGCCAGCCTATTGTATGTGTACTCTGCCTGAGTATACTGGACTCTATCTGAAAAGTAGGCTTGAATATATCCCCTACCAGATCACGTTTACTTAGCCTCCCTTTATAAGCTCACTTTAATTTGTGAAGTTATAGTGAGTCAATCCACTCATCTGGGACCAAAATTCTGGACCATTCTCGTTCTACCTTTTGTATGTGTTCACGGACGTATCACAGTGTTGATACTCGATACTAGGGCTCTCGAATTTGGTCGCGAGGTGAGACCACTCGCCCTTCGCCTCGGTCTTTAGGGTTTCAGATTTACTTAAGCAAGTTTTCTTCACTGTGCTGTCAGTAACATAGTCCCTTCGGGTCTGAAGAAGCTGTTTCTGAACTTAACTGCATCTAAGTGTTGATTTTCAACAAGTGGAAACATTTTAACGGTCTTGCCGAGCGCTGAGTCTGCCATTAAAGTCTTGCACGGCCTTGTCAAATGTTTTTCAGTCTCTTTGTACCATCGCTTCATCTTCTGAACGGTTCGTAACATGACACACTCCGTTCTTGCTGTACAACGCCCGATGCCTACTTCTGCAATGATGCTTTCTGCCTAACTTCCTTTTTGTAATAAAAGTCATCGTTCAAGAAGAAAAATGAAAACATAGAGACCAAAAACAAAAAGGAAAAAGGTTATTTTTGTTAAATCTTAAATCTCGTTAAATCTTTAAAGATTTTCCACTCACTTTTTACCGACTATGAAGTTTTTTGTTATGTTAACGTAACATTAAAATCTTTTTTGAGTGTTTTTTATTTTGACGGTTTATCTTGTTTACAATTACATAAGTAAACTTACTACGGTTTATATAAACATGTACCGATTACGTCTGGAGCAGACCATTATGACAGCACAATACTCGTGTGTTTAGAGTTTTCAGCTGCATTATATTAGAACAGAGCACTATTTACAGTGCATTCCGATTTCTTTGCAGTATTCCAAAACTGCAAATATATTTCTCTCCAATCTTAAAGAAACTGATATATAAATAATAAAAAAATATATTCTGTAATATAAGTGTTCCATAAAGGCGCATTAAATTTTACTACCAAAAGCTTAATTTAAAAAGTCAGACTGTAGGTCTCTTAGACTTAGTTGGCAACCAAATCCATAGTCTGCTCCAGACCTCAACCGTTCATATGTTAATAGTTTTAAAAAGTTATTGCAAATTAGTATTTTAAGTTTCAAACTTAAGAGAAGATTTTTTTTATTAAAAAAACGTTAATTTTTTCAGAGTAATTTGTGAAACACTTCACATTTTAATATTATTAAATATGGAGGTATATATAAACGCGTTATATTACTTGTATTTAAAGTTTATTACCAATATTCGTATTATTCGAATTATTCGAATTTATTCGAATAGTGTTTAGCCATTATTCGAATTATTCGAATAGTAAAATTTGTCGAATAATAACATTCCCTAATGCCCAGGGCCTCTAATAGGTTAAAGACGGCCCTGATTATTGAATGTACTTGTAGTCGTTTTATTTTCTTGGACTCCCCCCCCCCCGAAACTAAAACCTGGCTACGTCCATGATGTGACCCCCTCCTGGCCCCAAAGTTGGATCCGCCCTTGATACCTGTTCAGTATAAAAGTAACTTAAATATGTAAAGGTATATTAGTTCACGTAACTAAATAGAAACATCTTCCCCCTTTCATTGTAAAAATATTGACACCCCGGATACGGTAATCCATGCTGCTGACTTTGTCTGATACGTTGTAAAAGCCGCTTGACAGACAAAGACAGCAATATGGACTCGCGTATCCGTGCCCCGTGGTGTCGATATTTTCGCTAGTAAGGAAGTTTAAGTTTGTGAATTACGTGGAAATTAAACCTTTTCCAATATCGTTGTGAACTGGAATATTTCATTGTAATACAAAGCCTAGCTAATTATTTATTATATAACTATAGGAAACCGAATCCAATTTTATAAGCGGAACTCTTAGATAAAAGTGTTACACTTCATAGCATCATCTAGGTGAAAATCCCGTGAAAATCCGTCGAGCCGTTTCAGGGATTAGCCGGAACAAACAGCCAGTCAAAAACGTTAAACATTGTCAATATATTTTTATTGTAAGTACCGTACATCCTTTCATATGCATTTAGTTAAAAGCAGTTAATTTAAAATGTCAAACATACACTTTAATTTTATTTATTTGTATACAGATGTATTAAGCGGTAATTTGGTCGTCGAATATTGCAATAACCGTAAATATCGCGAGAGGACCCGGAGCTTCACTGATCATTCGTGTCACGGCTGCACACGGCAGTCTGCACATACTATATTTATACCGCGAGTGTGTTAGGAGGTCGAAAAGCACTTGTGAATTCTCTGGTGTTGGTGTAGGTAATAGGTACTTATGTTATGTATGACGATCTGGCCAATTAGCAACCTACCTAATACCAAAGAGCTCCGAAAAAGTACAGGTTCAAATCCCAGGTTGTGGCGTGTACCAATGAGACTTTTTCAGATCTCAAGTACATTATCTAACGGTGAAGGAAAACATCGTGAGGAAACCCGCACATGGTTGGCCCCAGACGTATTGACCAGTTCATTCCTCTGGACTAGGCTGTCTGTGTTGTGAGAATACCGTATGTGCTTGGGCAACCATACGACATTTAAAAACCAACTGTCCCAGGCACTACAGTATTTCAAGAGTGGTTACCTCGCTCGGAGAATACTGTATAAATCATCCATTAACGGATGCAAAGGCCTAAGTTTTTAATACCAAACAAAAATTGTAAATAAATTCAATTGTTTTTTTTTGTTGACTATAGTATTAACGGCCGAATTCTGAAACGCCAATCAAAATTAAGAGCCCTCCTATTCACAGGCTGTCTCTATCTCTGCTAGCCGAAATGACAAGGACATCATGTGACCCATAGGCCATATAGCTCGGTATATACCATCGATGATGTTAACGACCATGCTAATGCTGTAACAAAAAGCCGATGTAACAGCACGAGACTGAGCCATCTGCAGTACCGGGCGGCGCGCAGCTGCGGCGGGCCGTGCTCTCTCGAGCGGACTAACGAGCAGGCGCATGCGCACAGTGCCCGCCTTCATGAGGACGTTTTAGGGTTCCTCGACGATAAGTATAGTTTTCAGTTATCCATTATCTTCGAGAGTATATTCTGAGACATTAAAAGGCAATTATTGCAAGGAACAAATAACGTACAAAAGCTCTAAAGGCTTTATAATAACACTTTACTTTTTATCACAATATAAACCTAGATTAGAGATAGAAAAAAGTTAACAGTCCTGAGCCAAGAGCCAAGATTACGACGACGAAGTTCGAAAACGAAAATGTATGGGATTTGACATAAGCATCGCTATGCCTCTTAGTGATGCTTGTGTCAAATACATTAGCGACGGCAACTTGACTAAAGGTTCTGTTACCATGGTATTATGGTCTTCGAAAAGCAGTTGGGTACTGCGGAACCCGACGCAAACATTGCGCATGTATCGGCTGATGTACTGCTCGTTTATTAAGTCTGGCCGTCGCTCAATCAGCGCGCATTTGTTCTCGTTAAGTGTAACTAGCTCCAGATGAGAAGTCCGCACCCATACAGCCGCCCATCTCCTCGCAGTACCTACTCAGTATCGAGAGTCTCCCGGCTCCAGACAAAATAGGAAATTGCGGAACGTCGCGTACTCGCGTCGCCGAGAAACTAATTGAAAAACTTATTCGTAGTTTGTAGGGCTCTCTTTTATTATAATAAGTCGTATGTACTAATGTTTTTCTTTGTGTTTTCCCTTTTATTATAATAAGTCGTATGTACTAATGTTTTTCTTTGTGTTTTAGAGACCCAAAGTCACGAATTGAATACCAGGCACCATTATTCTTTTTGGATTTGCAGTAAGTATAATATTTTGCGCTGATTGTCGCAAAGCATATCTGCATTCCGTGTTAAGGTCAATACGAAACGTGTATCTTGTGTAGTCAAAACAGTTCAATTTTGAATAGCTATGTTTAAAAATGCTGCACGTAGCGTCGCGTATCGTCCCGGTGTGAACTGATCCTTAATTATAGAATACTGCATAATATTGCTGCTATAGATGGTTAATTGCATATTTGTTTAGTTTATCTGTTAAATACTTTAAAAAATGTCATGTTAATTTCACAAGTGTTACTAGTTATATTTTAACTAATTGTTCTCATTTTATCACGTATATGAGCGTTTTTATTTTTATTTTTGTTTGTTTGTTATAAACTGAAAAATCAGCGTAGCGATTTTGCAAGAATATGCTGAGTAAGCACCAATTTGGTACAATTTTTGTTGTTTTTGTTTTGTTGTTATTATTTTGTTCACTGTGTAATTTTTTTACCAAGTAAATAATTCTATTCTATTCTTTTCTAATTATAATGAAGACTGTTGTCTACGAGCTGCAGTTGTCTTCACTCTACAGTCGTCGCGCAGATGTAACTGTTACAGTCTAGTCGTGTGAGTTGAGTGACTTTGTTAGTTAGTTTGTGAGTCGGCTCACTTTACTAGGAGTCGGAACTAACTTATTACTAACTCGTGTATAACTGTAGTAGAAAATTGTTATCGTCGTTATTCGATTGCAAAGTTGAAAAGAATAGTTAGATGTTTATTTGACCTCTTTACTTATTGCTTACTCTATCACTTAATACCTTGTCTCCGGCTGCGAATACCTGAATTCGTTTATTTGTTTCGCTTCAATGTGGCATGCTCTTTAAGAATGCAGATAAAACTACAGGCAAGGTGTTGTTTAGGTGGCCTGTAATTCTCGATCAAAATATTAAGTATACTAGGTATTGTCTGTGTAGGTATAATCAACAATGGGTACTTCAGAATGCCCCTAGAGAAAGATTGCGTTCGGACTTTAAAATCGATAGTGAATAACAAAGAACAATTTCATTTGTAATATTTATCGGCATTTAGCATTGGTTATTGAACAAACGGCTGCGGGTTACTAATTATTGCGTAGTAGCTACCTATATAGCTGGTACCTAGATAGATTAGTGTTAGATCACGAGTTAGGAATTTGCACCGAACGTTATTGATGAGCGCATCGTATTGTCTTCAAAATATAAACTTCGAAGACAATACGATAACTAGCTAAGTAGCTACGGGGGGGGGGGGGGGGGGGGCAACAGCTAAAACAAGGATTACTGCGGGGGAGGCGGGGGTAGGACAACGGCTGCTACTGCTAGGCCGAAGCAGCCGAAGACAAAGCTCGTGAGATATGGATTGTTGTGATTCAACAGACGTAAGCGGTGACCGGTGGGCGGTGAGTAACCGCTGACGCGTGTATAGGTTTAGGTACGGTGTACTCTACTGTATGCAGTTATCGCACAAAGGATCCACACACATCCCAATGCCGATACTTCTGGATATCGCGAGTACCTCGAACTGCGAACATAAACATACAACCGCGTAACAGTATCGAATATCATCGAATTGTATTGTCATTTGTTGTACCCATCTACGTGTTGTTTCTAGCTTTTTAGTTTCAGTTGCTAGCGAATCGGCAACCTTTGGAAACATTGATGGCCTCCTACGCAGTGGCGGTTGTAGGTTGAAATTCCGTCAAAGGTCAAATATAATTTCCATCTACTCAAGATGTAAAAACGTGTAAGTAGGTACTCATGATGAAAGAAAATGAAAAAATTGTACATACCTACCTAATAAAAGTATGAACTTAAGAAAAATGCATTTATTTTATGCATTTGAGATGCTCTTTTCATTATTTTTTTTTTCTAAATATTACAAACAATATAAAGTAAAGGAAGGTAAAGAATTCAAATATTTAAGTTTGTAAAGTAAGGTAGAGCATTCACACATTTTCTTCACGGAACTCTTTCAATAGGCTGAATAAAACCTTGTTGAAAGCATGTTGGAAGGATACAATTTCGATTGAGCGAGCTCGTTTGAGAAAGTCATTAGCTCACAGACTCGTAACGAAGTTGCAGTCAAAGTCGAGTACCGACTAGTCCGAGTACCGAGAGTGCAGAGTTATCATATAGCTTGTATTGTGACTTGCATACCAATTACTATCCAGCCGGTAGCCCCTGTCCGTCTGTCTGTGTTGCTGTTACTGTAGGTTCTTCTAACGACTTACTTTAGTGAAGGAATGTTCCCGATGCTCCGCCCGCGTAAAACAGTATCTCACGGGAACTTTTGCGAGATAAAAAGTAATGTGTTAGTCCAGATCTTAAAGGTACTCCACACCAAATTTCATCTAAATCAGTTCAGTAGTTTCTGCGTGGAAGAGTAACAAATATCCATCCATCCATCCTCACAAACTTTCACATTTATAACAGTTGTAGGAGTAGTTATATAAACGTGCCTAAAAGTGTAAATAATACATACTATAAACTAGCTGTTGCCCGCGACTTCGTCCGCGTCAATTATGGTCGCGATTAAGAACTTTTTAAAAGAATATATTTTAAAGTACTTTTGCGTTAATTATATTTTTAGTTTTATTTTCTTGTGGCAGAACAATATATTATAAAGAATTGGATCTTCGTTTACGCAGCGCACGCAACGGAAGCCCTCAAATATGAATAATTTTCCCCGTTTTTGCAACATTTTTCACTGATGCTTCGCTCCTATTGGTCGCAGCGTAATGTTATATATAGCTTAAAGCCTTCCTCGATAAATGGACTATCCAACAAAAACGAATTTTTCAATTCGAACCAGTTCTTGAGATTAGCGCGTTCAAACAAACAAACTCTTCAGCTTTATAATATTATTAGTATAGATTTGTATGTGTGTTCTGCAATTGTAAGCACTAAACGAAAACACAAAGTTATATTTGTGTCAATACTGAATATTGTATAACATTGTGCTGTGCATATTAAATTTGGTAAACAAAAGTGTTTCCTTGTTGTGAGCCGCCCCGCGCCCAGCGCCCCTGGCGAGGTTGACAAGTTCGGTGGCCTTGACGTTTAGAACACTATCTCAGGCCTCGGGGATAACTAGTGAAATTGTAAAATGTTAATAGACTTCGAATTCGAATATGCTGCCTATAATTTACCACATTATTTTTCGTTAGATTATAAATAAATAGTTTTTAATCTTTCGACATATTTTTACAATCTCGTTAGTTATTTCAACGGTTTTGACAATTTTACGGTTACAAATTACATAATAATTATTACATTTATTTAGGTAATTCCTTATTTAACTGACGCCTACCAACTGTTCAATGAGTCGGGGTGACTCATATAATTATCATAACATGTTTCGTAGTTACATATTGACGCCGTGAAAGTTACATTGCATAATGATTTGTAATGTAATTTGGCGAAGATGGTAATCGATTATTATTGTAAATTTTACTTAACCATTCAAATGTGAGTGTGACATATATTATGCACCTACTAGTTACTAGTTACCTCCTACCCTAAACCTACATACTGTACCTAGATACTATAAACAACATCAATATCTTCTCTATAATCGTATATAAAAGAAAGTCGTGTTAGTTACACTTTTCATAACTCAAGAACAGCTGAACCTATTTGGCTGAAATTAGTATGGACTATGGAGATATCTTAAAACCAGGAGAAGGATGTAGGATACTTTTTATCCCGTTCCCGAGGGACTCAAAACTAGAGACCGGCTGGACCGATTAGGCTAATTTTGGATTTAAAATAATTGTGGAAGTTCAGGGAAGGTAAACAGTGAGAAATATTGAAATGTTGTAGGTTGTAGGAGTAGATGTAGTCATTTATTCATTCCACTTAATATTTAAGACGGAACAACGTGTGTCGGGACAGCTAATTAATAATTATTAGAACTATTTGCTTGAAAACTACACACTCGCGGTCCATGAAGTATCATGGAGCGCTGGCGGCGGATGTCTAGTTTCAACTAGGGCTAATAATTGAAACAGTTTGTGTGGAGCATGTGCCTATGACCGTGTGTCGTGGTTAATTACTCCATCTGTAAGCGGCGCGGGCGCTCTCCACATCTGCTCCACTAGGCCCTCCAGATGCTAGCTAAGGCTACTACTACTCAAACCAAAGAAGCAATAGATTTTAAATCTGAATTAAATAATTTGAATTTGAATTGAATAAAAGCCAAGAACTGTTATGGCGTCCGCACACGCTCGGCAAGCAGGGATCTACGGGGATTCCCGAGGCTCGGAAAAACAAAATATCTTCTTTCTTGCCTAGCTACAAATCGAGCATTATTTGAACCTTGAGCCATTAAATCGGCTCCTAACTTCTAAGCCACACCTTGAGCCTTGCACTGAATCGCAGCCACACTGGACGATTGTACGCCATGTTATGATAAACGCCCTTAGCTAAACTAGACAAACTTGTTACACTTGACATATAGCTGTACTTACGTAAAGCTTGCTACGAAAATGTTACGCAATTGCCGTAAGGGGAATATAAAATGCACACGGCTTTGCATATCGAATTACTGCTGACTTTATATGCGAGAATTGAGGCGCCGAGTCATCAGATAGCCGGCGACACGCGCCGACCGACACATCGCAACGTTTTTATCATGTAATAGAACCTTATTTATTGCATTTTCGATAAATAATATTCACACCTTCGTAGTCGATATAATGTAATCTCGACATATGGGGTCAGCAACAGCTCGTACCCTAGTGAACATCATGGAAAGTGATTTACCACCCAGTGGCGTGGAAGTAATCGCTGGTGGTATTCTTTACCCCATACAGGAGCAGGGAGCAGCGGGGAACGGGGAGCGGGCCACTCTAGGTTCCCTATTGTCAACAGTTTAACGCGACGAGCAAGGGTGACTTCACCCGCCGAAAGTTTTAAATTTCATTAAATGGCAACATCAAATAGCCGGTCCCCCTCTCGACTACAGTAATATACAACATTAACTGCTTCTTTTTGAGACAGATTAATTTGCATAAATTTGAAGCTATCATGTCTATTTGCTATTCGTATTATAAGGTTTGGATTTTATATTCGCCTGAGGCTCACATCACGAGAAGCTGAGAACAATAATAATATGCGTGCTTGAGGTGGTATAGATTTTGACATACAAAAAATGAAATCTCTATTAAATTAATTGAATCGAGGTTTTCAGAACTTTTCAATTAACGATCATGTCCAGTTAGTTATACACGCTATTATGTAAGAATTAAGAAACTATGTTAATCTCACAGAAGTAAGAACAATTAAGTTATTGTTTTAAAATGCCATTTAATAATCGATAATAATCACAATAGCAGTTGTACACGTGAACTAAACATTAAAATTAATTATGTACAGTAAATAAATAAAAAATTGGTTACGATTAAATGGCAATAGGACGCACAAAGCTGATGGCGCCCACACACGCTAGGCAAGTCGGGATCCACGGGGTAGGGAAGCCTGGGAGATGTATAGTTTGGCAAGCTGTTTGCCTGGAGTATGCGGGGGACATTACCAATACGTAGATACATACTCAGCGTCTGTTACTTCCTTTGTAGTCGTCGCGGGTGGTTCCTTTAGATCCTATCCTTGTATTAGAGAACATCAATATTCAATACCGGATATTATGACAAACAAACCCGACTTACATGGTCCAATGCGCCAACACTAATCCGGCGGCGGTGTGCAGGGCCCGCAACCGAGCAGACCGAACTATAGAGCGGAGCGGAGGGTCGGACCATTCAGCCCTTTGCATATGCTAATGTTACGTATAATCTCAAGCTCGGCACAATCACGGATCACCCGTTCTGCCTCCTCGCCCTTTGTACCGTTGCACCCCGATATCTGCACAGTTTGGTATTCTGTAGAGTTGTTTAAAAATTAAGACTCCAACGTCGCCGTCGTGATCATTTCAAAGAGAGAATTTCAATTTTAATACAAGGAGAGCTAAGACTTTTGTTAAATAGCGAGCAAGTATTAGCGAGGTGCCAATTGCTAAACAGCTATTTAGATGTAACAGACGCTGAAATGCGAAGATGCCAGATGCTATCAGCGGCCATTACCACTGCAGTCGCGGATCCGTCATGGCCGCCCAGCACCTACGTAAGAGAACGAATTGCGATTGTAATTACATACTCTCCGACATATCTAATTTGCTATCTTTGCGGCTCTACTTTATCTATAAAATATATTCTGTTGTCCTATTTTCATAATAAGGTTTAGGTTTAAAGATTTTTTATTTCTCAAAAGATTACAATAATCACTTACGAGAAATACAATTCATAACTTATTACTAAGTATTGCATTAACTATGTTAACAGCGAGCGCTTCCTTAGTTCATAGTTACTAGTTAAAGTCTATACCTACACAGTTGTTACTTAAATATTATTACAATAATATTATCATTAACACATGACATATTAATAAATAAATATATTTATTTGATACGTGAGGTAAAAACTTTGTGCTCAGTTTCACAAAAGCTTTAGCACACAGAGGAGCGTGAAATCTGACACAGTTAAAGCATATTATATTTTTTATTTATTTATTAAATTAGTTTAAGTGGTTTGTGTGAAAGAAGGAAGGTGTGTGTATATGTGTGTGAGTGTGTATGTGCGTGTATGAGTGAGTGTGTGTGTGTGTGTGTGTGTGTGCGTGTGTGTGTGTATGTGTGGTGTGTTGAATAGTAGTATTTCATAAAAATATTTTATTATTTAATTTTACCCTACTTCGTTAAATATTAATTATATGACTCATTAATAGGGACTTAAATTTTTTTAAAGTTTTACAGCCTTTAATACTTTCTGGGAGTGAGTTGTATAGTTTGGCTCCTTCAAAAAGTATGCTTCTTTTTTCATAATCTGATTTTATGCTTTCAATATGTAAGTTATTTGCTCTTCTTAGGTTACGCTTGTTGATATCTATATTTCTTTTGAAAACTATTTGTGAGCGAGTTTTATCATTTAGTATTTTATATATAAGTATGCAAGTATTAAGTTTGTATAGATTTATTATATTTAGTAGTTTAGTTTCTCTGTAGATTACGTTAGTGGAAGTGAGATAATCGTATTTAAATAATGTTTTAATTATTTTATTTTGTGTTGTCTGTATTTTACTAATGTTTGTCTTATGTGCAGATCCCCATACTTCAATAAGATAATTTATTTGCGATTTAACCAGAGAATTATATATAATATACCGTATATTACGTGGAAGACAACCTACTATACTTTTTAAACAACCCAATATTGACATTAATTTTGAATTAATTTTATCTAGGTGTGGTTTCCATGATATTTTATCATCCAAAATTATTCCTAAATATTTTTCTGAATACACTTTTTTGATTTCTGTGCCGTTTATGTTAGGCGGCTGATATTCTCCTATCTTTTTATTTTTAGCAGCAAAAATTATATAATTTGTTTTAGCGGTATTTATTGTAAGTAAGTTTTTCGCAAACCATTCTTGGAGTATGTTGAGGTCATTCTGTATATCATTCATAATTTTAGTGATGTTGTTTCCGAAATAAAAAAGACATGTATCGTCGGCATATAAAGTAATTTGTCCATTTAAAAGCAATTTGTGCATCGAGTTTACATATATTAGAAATAGCAAGGGACCTAATATAGATCCCTGCGGGACGCCATATTGGATTTTTGTAGGACTACTGATAGATTCCCCGATTTTCACTACTTGAAATCGATTTTCAAGGTAAGATTTAAGTATCTGTAAAGCGGTACCAGAGATTCCTATCGCTGAAAGTTTTTTAAGTAATATTATATGGCTGACTGTATCAAATGCCTTTTTTAGGTCTA
Source organism: Glaucopsyche alexis (assembly GCA_905404095.1). Taxonomy (NCBI): domain Eukaryota; kingdom Metazoa; phylum Arthropoda; class Insecta; order Lepidoptera; family Lycaenidae; genus Glaucopsyche; species Glaucopsyche alexis. Next base: position 25,410,761 of record FR990053.1, on the reverse strand, counting down.
TAAAGACACCAACTGCTATATTCTTTTTATCTATGCTAGCTTTAAGTTTAGTTGTAAGGTCCACTGTGGCATTAAGTGTGCTGGATTTTGGTCTAAAGCCATATTGAGCATCAAATAGGTAGTTCATAGCGTTTAAATGATCATAAAGCCGATTATGTAGTATTCTCTCGAAAGAATTGGGAGTACGGATATTGGCCTATAATTACTAGGGTCTTGTTTTGATCCTGATTTGAATATTGGTGTAACTTTAGCTATTTTTAGCGTATCAGGAAAATACCCTTCGTCTAAACACTTATTGACGCAATTTGTTAAGCTTTCTGTAATTAAATCACTTATGCATTTTATAGTCTTAGTGGTAACTCCATCAAACCCGGCACTGCTATTCGGTTTTAAGTTGCGTATGATTTTATCAACTTCTTCAGGAGTGGTGTGTTTAAATTGTAAGAGTTTATGTGTTGTTTCCGTGTCAATAGTAAGATTTTGCCCTGTGTGGAGTTGTGGTGGACATTGACTAGCTAATTTGAGACCTATACTAGAAAAAAAATCATTAAAGTGTTCACAGATTGCCAACGGATCCGTTAACACTCCGTGTTCAGTTTGTATCTTAGTGGGAACATCATTATCATTCGTATAACGATATGATAATTTATTGATCAACTGCCACATCTTTGAGGGGTTGTGATTACAATTCTGAAAAGCTTTGAGGTAATATTCGTTCTTAGTTTTTTGTATATATGCTGAAGTTTTATTTCTTTCCTTCTTAAATTTTTCCATCATAGCAACATTTTCTGGGTTCTTTTTCACTGCTCGCCATAGTTTATTACGTTCATTTATCTTCATTAATATTTCTTTATTTATCCAGTCTTTGTGGGGGGGATTCAATATTTTAGTTTTTATTGTTTTATTTCTAATAATTGATGATTTTATTATCTCTTCAAGTAAAGTGTAGTTATTTAGTAAGTTCCTTATTTCCGCTATAGATTTCTGGAGGTTCGCATAGTTAACAGCTTCGTATTTTATCTTCTGAGGCTTATGACATATACATTGCTTTACCTCGAAGTATATCTGTTTATGGTCTGACAAAGCTGACTCAAGAATAGCCATGTGGAAGTTATAGGTTTTTATATTCGTAGAAATATGATCCAGTATAGTTTTTGAATTTGTTGTTTCTCGTGAACAGTATTTATTATTTATTTTATTTAATACAGTGAAACCATTTTCCAAAAGCGTTTTTTCGTAATCTTTAGTTTGGCTACTGTTTTTTGTCAAATCATAATTAAAGTCTCCAAATATGATAGTGCGTTTGTTTTTTTGTAATAAGTTTAAGAAAGTTTCTAGAAAATTTGATGTGTATGTTCGTTCTGGTTTATAGATAGCTCCTATATCAAGTGAAAATTTTTCCAAATAAATCCACAGGTAATGGTTGTCATCTTCGCATTTGCCTTCTATAAATGAGTGTTTGATATCATCATGCACGTAAATCGAAACACCACCACCTCTAGAGTGAGATCTATAGTTGTAGTAATGAGTGTAGTTTGGAATTCTTAGTTTTTTTGCTTCAGAGTCTGTTTTTATCCATGTTTCGACTAGTATTATTACATGTACTTTATTTAGCGAAGCGATTATACATCGAAGCTCATCTAACTTTCCTGGTTTTACTAGGCTTCTGATATTTGCATAAAAGAAATTTAGGGACTTTTTTGTGTTCTTGATATCTGAGTAGTTGTGAGCAATTTGATAAGTAATACATTTTTGGTGTGTTGTTTTATTGTATTTCTCTAGAACTAGTTTTCTGTTATATTTTTTATAATTTTAGGGTTACCTTTTATATATTTAATAGTCAGATTCGATTCTCCTTTTTCAATGCGACGTTGTAGTTCTTTTTTTAATTCCTTCATTTGATTTTGTTGGTAAACTGTCTTATCAGAGTAGATTTTGATAGAGTCTTCTAAGTGTGTCAGGTTGCTTTTAAAGATGCGCTTGGGTATTTCTTCGGAAGTGAATGTCAATTTCAAAGGTCTATTTTTTTGTGGGTTATATTTGCCGAGACGTTGAATATAGATAGGGTTTGGGCAGTCCTCATATGTTTTTTTTATAATTTTCATAGCTTGGTGTGTATCTAGTTCATTTCTATCCTTGTAATTTTGGCCAGATGACTCGGAGAGCCCTGTAATAATGAAAATATACTTTATTGTGCACAATCAGTAGTTACACATACACATAAATATATACGATACAAAGAACATTACGATAGTACACAAAGGCGGCCTTATTACTAAATAGCAATTTCTTCCAGACAACCTTTGGAAGAAAGGAACAGATTGATGGAGAGGGGTATTGCGCTAAAAGTATATAACTTCATACTATAAAAATTAAATAAATACGAAAGAAAAAATAAATACACACATACATACATACATACATACATACATACATACATACACAATAATATATATATTTTTGATAATAATTTTATAATAAATTTGATAATAATGATATTTTTCAGTCGATTGTGTCGTTCTTGCAGTTCCGTATATATTTCATCAAAGTAGGCATTCGTAGATAGGTTTGAAGTACTGTTAGGTTTTTTTATTATTTCGATTTGGTTTTCTACTTCAAATATTTTTTTTTGTGCAGTCATTTGAAAGTTTTTCAGCTCAGCGATATCTGTTCTAAAATTATTATGCTCCAAAATTAGGTTTTGTGTAGTTAATTGCAGGTCTTTTACGTCTTGTTTTATGGTTGACACGTCCTCTGACAATTTACTCAATACTTTATTTTGAGTTTCTGTAAAAGTTTTAAAGATATTTAACATTTCGCTGCGAAAGCTTTCGAACTGCTCACTTGTTACATGGTCCTGTTCCGGTTGTTTTCTTTTGGATCTTAAAGAAATATTTTTGAGGTCTCTTATGTCGCAGGCTGTTTCTGACAAATTGGGAGCTGAACCTCCCACCTCCGGTGGCGATCGTAATAAACTCATATTTTTTATTTATAAGTGTTGCGAATTTACAGTATAGATCGTACGAGTGGATTGTAATTACCTACGCTATCGCAAATCATATGGTTTACCTTATTGAGGTAGGTATGGTCGCGCCGATGCAATGTTGTTTACCCGTTAAAATAACTCGTTTAAATAAAGAGAGTATTATTAAAAGTACTTGGATTTCTGATAAATAAAAAAAAACAAATACATTTATCTGACCGGGATTGAAACCACATTCCGAATTTTTGAACAAAGTAAAAAAGGATGGATGGATAATATTTTTCATGGAAATACTTGAAGCCGTTTTCGAGAAACCGTTATATATTTACAAGATTATCTCGTTTAAAGTATAAGACAAAGTTCACTACATATTATGTTCGTCGTAGGTAACTTTTGACCGTACGTAGGTAACTTATGTTAACTTCATTTGCCTCAGTCCCGCTCTTTATTAAAACGAGTTACTTATACCCAAATATTACGTCTGGTGAGAGGACGTCTAAATATGACCACCTCTACATTTGATGGCTGTTTTGTTAACGCAGTGTATTTGATTACCTACACTCGATTTTTTAAATAAAATCGACCCGGAAACGAGCAGATGGATCGCCTGGTGGTTAGCGATTACCGCCACCCATGGACACTCGTAACACCATACATTTGTAACTCTTCTGGTGTTTGGCACTTGCGTTCCTGATCCTTCCCAAACGGCCCTCTTGGGCCTTCAGTACCTAACTGACAACACAAGCGTTATTTCACGCCGGATTTCTGTAAGGCTGTGGCATTTATCGGGTCGAGTCGAGCAGAAATGTATGCCGTAAATCAGTGAAGAGATGAAGACACGTGTCGGCATGGTGCAGGCCTGCAGGGTAACCATAACATATGCACGACAATGCATGCGACGGCGACAAGACCCTCACGTGATGGCGAATATTCACCCATTTAATTATGTATCTCGGCGATTCAATAAGCTGCTGCGAAGAGGGGTCGCCAGAGATTACTCGGGGGGTGCATTCAGCACGGTCGTCGACGAGCCGGTGTACCACTTGTGAGCCTTATCGCCATGGTAATAAAGCCGACAATAGGTATACCGGTTTGGCGACCGTACATTATCTCGATGGGTTCGGTACATCTTTGCACTTTTCAATTGACATGCTTATTCTGCTCTACATTCTCAGATCCATTAGATGCAGTTGTGTATAGATTTCGGATTTGGCATCATAAAATAATAATAATTTTATATTTTATATTATATAAAATAATAATAATTTTATATTATTATTATTATTATTTTTTTATGAAATACTAGCTGTTGCCCGCGACTTCGTCCGCGTCAACTGTTGGCGCAATAATGCATTAATTTCGACCAAATTTGATTTTTATAAAAAAGGTTATAGTGAGTCAATCTTAAAAAAAGGAATAATTCTTTTATACATATTTTTGCCGATTACGCAGCGCACGCAACGGAACTCTCAAATAAAGCTCAAGCCTCAAATATGAATAATTTTCCCCGTTTTTATAACATTTTCACTGATGCTTCGCTCCTATTAGTCGCAGCGTAATGTAATATAGCTTAAAGCCTTCCTCAACAAATGGACTATCCAACACAAAAATAATATTTCAATTCGATTAGGCAGTTCCTGAGATAAGCGCGTTCAAACAAACTACGTAAGCCCTCAAAGATGAATAATTTTCTCCGTTTTTTCCACATTTTCCACTGATTCTTCACTCCTATTTGTCGCAGCGTGATACTATATAGCTTAAATCCTTCCTCTATAAATGGAATATCCAACACAAAAATAATTTTTCAATTCGAACCAGTAGTTCCTAAGATAAGCGCGTTCAAACTTCAAACAAAAAACTCTTCAGCTTTATAATATTAGTATAGATAGCTGAAGCCCGCGGCTCCGCCCGCGTAAGAACCGTATATGGATATATAGATAAAAAGTAGCCTATGTTCTTCCTCGTGGTCTACTTTATATATGTCCCAAATTTCATGATGATAGGTTTAGTAGTTTTTACGTGAAAGTGTAAATAAAATATCCCACAGGAACCGTACATTTCCCTGCGATAAAAAGTAGCCTATATCCTTTCTCAGGCTATACTCTCTGTATCTGTATACCGTATTTCGTTTCAATCGGTTCAGTAGTTTTGGCGTGGAAGACGGACAAACAGACACACACTTTCCCATTTATAATATTAGTATGGATGTATTTTGAATATTTAATATTAAATGCAGAATTCGCAAATATTTAAGTGCCTACTTTTTCAAGAGTAGTAGGTATAATTCGTCAAATTTTACTTCCGAATTCTTGTCAGATTTATTTTTCAACATGATGACAATATATTATGTCAAAATAAAAATAAAGCTCCCCACTCACGGGCTATCGATTGTCTCGATCAAATTGGAAATTAATTCGTATTTGAAAGTAAATTGCTAACGACAAACTATTACACAAAATGATTAGTCTAAGTCCTGCCAGCTAGTTTCTGCGATGGGCGTCAAAATTTGGAACAAAATTTACGCATATATTATATACAAGTTTCATATAAAAATTGTAATAAGGTAATCCTAGGATCTCAGACTATATTCAATTTTTATCGAAACCGATTTACTTGCAATTACGAATCCAGTAAATGTTTAAATTGTAAAGACTAAATCAATCGATCGATTGTGAATGGGAGCTTTAAATCAAAATCACTAAGGAGTATTTATATCAACTTTAAAGCAAATCGTTCCCAAACAACTTTCTTTCCCTTTTTATTCCTGTTAGGGGACGAATTTCAATAAACTATGATACACGAATTCCATCAATTCTGTTAGATAATGTTTGTGCAAAATATGAAGTAGATTGAACCAAGGAATCACGTTGCCCCATACAAACTGTTTTCCCCCTTTTCACCCCCTTAGGAGTCGAATTTCGAAAAATCCCTTCTTATCGGATCCCTACGCATTACAAAGAGCAAGCCCTGCAAGTTTCAGGTCTCTACGATCAGCGGTTTAGGCTGTGCGTTGATCCGTCAGTCATTCAGGACAAAGGATTTTATATGTATAGATGGGGGCAAACGAGCAAACGGGTCACCTGATGGAAAGCAACTTCCGTCGCCCATGGACACTCGCAGCATCAGAAGAGCTGCAAGGGCATTGCCGGCCTTTTAAGAGGGAATTGGGTAATAGGGGAGGGTAGGGAAGGGAATAGGGTAGGGGATTGGGCCTCCGGTAAACTCACTCACTCGGTGAAACACAGCGCAAACGCTGTTTCACGCCGGTTTTCTGTGAGCCCGTGGTATTTCTCCGGTCGAGCCGGCCCATTCGTGCCGAAGCATGGCTCTACCACGTAAAAATCGACCCGGATATAGAGGTGGCTCTCCATACATGTGAAGTTGGGATGAAAAAAATTTTTCTTTCTACCCCATCGTATTGTTACGAACACAGAGAATAGCGCCATCTAGCGTCGATCAATGAAACCACTTGGTGTGAACAGGGACAGCGTGGGGCTCCCTACTCAGTACTAGATGGCGCTACTGTGCGAACGTTCCAGAATAAACCCAACACGGTCACGCAACTCGGGAACCTTCTGGAGTCGTCTGGGACTCGTATCGACCGGTATAAACTATAAATACGTCGGAAGATGCGAGCGAGTCGAGTTCACTTTGAGCTTCCTGCGAAGCGATACGGGCGATACCAGTGATTAATACCAGCGAAAATTAGTGATCGGGAGTTCGAGTTGAACAGTGATGTGGCGATATCGATATGAATACTAGTGATGTGATGATACCCTGAGTGAAACCCACGACTTGGCTACGATTAAGGACACTGTTAGTGCTTAGTGTTTGGACTTAGTGTTTAGTGTTTGGACCTAGTGCTTAATGATTGGACTAAGTGCTAGTGAATAAAGTCTTCAAAAGAGTCAGCAGGTCTTTATCTCCAAATCCTTCGGACCCCAACAGGTAACAACTGGTGTCAGAAGTGGGATTTGGAGATGCCATTGACTCCGAGAGAAGATTTCAAGAAGTGTGGCGGAAAGGAGCGGCCCCTGGCGGAGAGGAGCGGCCCCTGGCGGAGAGGGGCGGCCCCTGGCGGAGAGGAGCGGCCCCTGGCGGAGAGGAGCGGCCCCTGGCGGAGAGGAGCGGCCCCTGGCGGAGAGGTGCGACCCCTGGCGGAGAGGAGCGACCCCTGGCGGAGAGGAGCGACCCCTGGCGGAGAGGTGCGACCCCTGGCGGAGAAGTGCGACCCCTGGCGGAGAGGTGCGACCCCTGGCGGAGAGGAGCGACCCCTGGCGGAGAGGTGCGACCTCTGGCGGAGAGGTGCGACCCCTGGCGGAGAGGTGCGACCCCTGGCGGAGAGGTGCGACCCCTGGCGGAGAGGTGCGACCCCTGGCAGAGAGGTGCGACCCCTGGCGGAGAGGTGCGACCCCTGGCGGAGAGGAGCGACCCCTGGCGGAGAGGTGCGACCCCTGGCGGAGGCCACACCCACTGGGGACCAAGCTCCGCCCACTGGCCCCGCCTACTATGCCCCGCCAACTGACCACGCCCCTCAGGCTCCGCCCGCTGTGGGCCAAGCCCCGCCCACTGGCCCCACCCACCGGGCCCCGCCTGCTCAAGTCCTTTGGGTCTCAGGGAGGATGATGCTATGAGAGAGGCTCGAGAAAGAGATGACGACCTTCGACACATCGTCACGTGCAAGAAACGGGGCGACGTAAAACTAATCTGGAGTGAGGTTGCACCCACTGGCGCTATCACTAAGGCGTACTGGGCGCAATGGGACAGTCTGATAAACGGAATACCCTACCGGAAATAACGGCGGAGAGTTCCATCTTCAGATAATTGTCCCAAGAACGAGAGTGCCAGATGTTCTCCGTGAAATGCATGATGGCGTATCAGAAGGTCATCGGGGTGTCAAGAGGGTCATTGAAAGTGGTGCACATAGATCGTCTAGCGCACTATACCATGGCAGTGGCAGCGATGCTCGGGACGAGCATCTCTAAGAGGGGAGTAGTGTTACGAACACAGAGAATAGCGCCATCTAGCGTCGATCAATGAAACCACTTGGTGTGAACAGGGACAGCGTGGGGCTCCCTACTCAGTACTAGATGGCGCTACTGTGCGAACGTTCCAGAATAAACCCAACACGGTCACGCAACTCGGGAACCTTCTGGAGTCGTCTGGGACTCGTATCGACCGGTATAAATACGTCGGAAGATGCGAGCGAGTCGAGTTCACTTTGAGCTTCCTGCGAAGCGATACGAGCGATACCAGTGATTAATACCAGCGAAAATTAGTGATCGGGGGTTCGAATTGAACAGTGATGTGGCGATATCGATGTGAATACTAGTGATGTGATGATACCCTGAGTAGGGTTAATAGATGAAAAAATCAAAAGTCCGGAGAAAAGGCCTGATTTCCTAGAAAAGTCCTGAGATTTTCTACAGCTTGAGAATTTTCTCTCAAAAACGTATTATTATCTTGCGCACGCGTTTTACGCGACTTTTTTGATTTTAACTGCAATTGTTACCAAAAGAAGATTATTTTTAGTTTGTTTCACTTTGATAAATAAGTATTGATTTTAACTGCAATTGTTACTAAAAGAAAATTATTTTTAGTAGTTTAATAAGTAATGTAAAGTAAATAGCTTTATTTATCCAAGTACACATTTTCTGTTTTTACATTATTACTTTTAATCATCATTAATTTATAATGTACTTTGGCCGCTATTTGCGGTAAAAGCCTCCTCCATTTGCTTCCATTCTTCTCTACACAGTGCTGCTCTACTCCATAGTTTTCCTCCAACTACTACAATATCATCATCCCATCTCATTGCTGGTCTACCTTTTTTCCTCTTTTTGTCTATTGGAAACCAGTTAGTCAGTACTTTAGTCCATCTATCGTCCATTACTCTTTGTAAATGCCCGGCCCATTTCCACTTGAGTCTCCGAATCATTTTTACTGCATCTTTTGCTTTTGTTACCTTTCTTATTTGACTATTTTTTACCTTATCTTTTAATTTGAGTCCTAGAAAACTTCTTTCTATACCTGACTGACATACTCTTATTTTTTCCATGTTCCTCTTTGTCAGTGTCCAAGTTTGGCTAGCATAAGTAAGGCAAGGAAGTAAGCATATTTCTAGGGCTTTAGTTTTAAGTTGTGTAGGTAGATTGCTTTTAAACACGTCTTTCAACTCCCAATATCTATTCCAGGTGTTTTTGGTTCTTCTATCTATCTCTAATTCATTGCAATTTTGCATAGCTATTAAGTGCCCCAGATATATGTAACTTTCTACATATTCCAGATTCGTGTTGTCCATTCTCATCGGTATTTTTGTTTTGTTTGTCATTAACTTAGTTTTTTCTTTATTTATTTCTAGACCGAACTTCAGACTTTCTTTGTTGAGTTCTTCGATCATGCACCAAAGTTCATTAGGATTTTCTGATAGTATTATAATATCGTCTGCAAACCTCAAGTGAGACATATATTTTCCATTTATTCTTAATCCTTTGTGGTCCCATTTCAAACTTCTAAAAACTTCTTCAAGGACCGCAATAAAAATTTTTGAGGACAGGGGGTCCCCTTGTTTGACACCTCTTTCAATTTTAAATGGTATTCCCGGCTGCTCTAATATTACTCTGGATGTACTTTCTTTGTAAATTTTTTGAATGATCTCAATGTATTCTTCATTTACACCTTGTTTGTATAGAGTGTACCATATCTTATCGTGATATATAGAATCGAAAGCTTTACTGTAATCGATAAAACATATGTAGAGTGGTTTGTCATATTCCTTATACTTTTCAATCAGAATTTTTAAACTGTGTATATGATCTGTAGTGGAAAAATTTCGAATGAATCCTGCTTGTTCTATTGTTTGATTTTCGTCTAATATCTTTGTAACTCGCCTCAAAAGTGTTGTTGAAAAAATTTTGTACATGCAGGGCATAAGACTGATTGGTCTATAGTTAGCTAATTTTTTATTGTCACCTTTTTTGAATATTAACACAATGTCAGCACAAGTCCATTGTCTAGGTAACTCCTTATTCTTTAAGATGAGATTAAACAACTCAGTAAGTGGGGAGGATAAGTATTTTTTACCTGTAATAATCATTTCATTATTGATGCCATCGTGGCCAGGACACTTATCTGATTTTAATTTTGTTATTGACAACTCTATTTCACTAGTAAGAAATTTTGGGACATTTTCTTTATTGACTATCTCTATTTTGTATAACTTTTCTTCTTTACTTCTATCGTCTGAGTATAATTTTTTGTAGAATTCTGTAGCTATTTCTAAGATTTCTTTTCTGTTTGTTACTAGTTTCCCTGATGAATCTGTGACATGGCTCATTAGTTTCTTAGAGTTACGTAGGGCTTTGTAGGCTTTCTTTATTGCTCCTGATGTCTCTATATACTTTTTTAAGATTTTTGTTTGATATTCTTTAGTGTTTTGTTTTATTTCCTTGTGTATTTTTCTATAGAGTTTACTCAGTGTTAACTTTTCTTCTTTTGTTTTGTTTGGTCTATTTTTTAATTCATGTTTTAGGTTTTGTAATTTACATATGTGTTCTGTTATTATTTCCTGTTGTTTACATTTTCTTTTTGTTATTCTAGTTCTTTTAGCACATTCCAGCATAGTGTGTTCTATGTGGTCGTAAAATGATTGTACTTGATGTTTATTATCTGTAAGTTTGTGTTTTGATAACTCAATTTGAAACTGTTCATAGTTAATGTATTTACATGGTCTTGTTTCTGGTATTTTAGAGCGGTTAAAATTGGCTTTATTTTTAATTTTTATCGTCATTCGTACTAATCTATGGTCACTATGATGTAAAAATCTACTTAGAACGCTGATGTTCTCTACGATGTCTGCTTTATTTGTTGTAATAAAGTCTATTTCATTTTTAGTTGTTTTATCCGGAGATTTCCAGGTCCATCTCATTTTAGGTGATTTTCTAAACATCGTGTTTACTATTTTTAGGTTGTATTGTAAGCAGAAGTTGACAAATCGTTCTCCTCTTTTGTTTCTCTTTCCATAACCATATTTTTCCATTGCTCTGCTCTCTCCTTCTTTTGGTTGTCCTATTTTAGCGTTCATGTCAGCCATAAATATCACGTTTTTTGTGCTCTTTTTTAGTGCTTTGTTGACATTTTGGTATAGCAAGTCGATTTCGCTTTCATTTGCGTTTGACGTCGGAGCGTAAGCTTGTATAAGTGTGTACAATTCGTTATATAATTTTACATGTAGTAAAACTACTCTATCACATATTATTATAAAGTCCTTTGCAACTATGTGACTCTTCTTTTTTACTAAGAAACCGACTCCGTGTCTTCCTTTAGTTTCGCCATAACAGTAGAGATAGTAGTGTCCACGGTCTTCTATCGTGTATCCAGTTCTTCTTGTTTCGCTTATGCCAATGATATCCCATTTAATCAATGAGATTGCATATTCTAATTTAGTTATTCTTGTTTCGTTTGCTAGAGATCTTACGTTGAAGGTTGCAATGTAGAGTTCTGTGTTCTTTGTTTGTGTATAATGTAATTCTTTATGTACTGAAGGGTGGTGGTCATCTTCCCCCACGGTGACCAACCGGCTTGGGGTGTTAGTTTTCGTAGTTGATATAATTGATGTTGTGGTTTTCGTTTTTAGTTGGTACTGGTTGCCGGTGGTCATTACATGTTTTTTTGGTTGTATGTTGTAGGTGTTGTAGGAGCCGGGTGGATTCGTTCAATGTACTGGAGCATATTAGTCTTTGCACTTTCATTTAGCTGACCGCTAGAGGTTGAGGGTATTGAGATATCCTTTGTGTTTGTTTTTTTCTGGGATGCACAGTTTGGAGAGCCTGATTCTGCCCTCTTTCTTTTGTCCCTGGTTCTTACTTCTTCTGGCTTCTTAACTATTAACTTGTCATATTTAATAAAGGCAATATTTCCTTTTTCCCGTTCTTCCTCTAGTTTTACTCGCAATTGCTTCCGAGTTTCCAGAACTTCTTTTGGAAAATCTTCTTTTATGTAGATGCCAGTCGGATGGAGCGCTTTATTTTTCCATACAAGATGTTTTTTCCATAGTGTAGTAAAGGATATTACAATAGGGCGGCTCTCGCTTGTTGCTTTGCCTATCCTATAGATGGTATTTATTTCATGGCTTTCTATGTGCGTTCCAGATTCTTCTATGATTTGCTTGACATGCTCCACCAACTCGCTTTCTGTTTTTCTATCGTTTGCAACTCCAAAAAGAACCAAATTGTTCTTTCTTTTGTCTTTTTCAATGGATACAAGTTTTTGTTCTAGGAAGTTCACTTTTATTTTTAGGTTATTGTTTTCTTCAATTATGTTTTTTAGTTTCTCGTCTAGAGCTTCCATAACATTCCTCGTTACGGCATTGGTTAGAGTTATTGTTTGCTCATTCAATTTTGCTTCCAGTTTAGACCATAACGAATGCATTTTTCTCGGTTTATTAAATTACACTGGCAGAGCTTACGGAATACAGCTATTATTTTTAAGTCAGTATTGACACTTGTTTTTATTAATTTTTATGTGGGTATTATTAAATTGCATATGACAATGTCGTTTTTAAGGTTGTGTTATTTGGATTTTAATAATCACTTTTGCACTTTAAATGCAGTTTTTAGGCAATGATTATATCTTCACTTCACTTTTTGATCATATGTTTAAAGTTTTATACTAGAAATTGCACAGCTTGTTCACTTTTTCCCACTGTTTGTGAAATAATTCGCGAAGCTATCGTAAGTACGTGTTTTCGTTTTGACAACCGGAAACGAAAACCGAAAAGTTTAATAAGAGAGATATTTAAAATGTAACCTGTGTTTTATTGAAAATCCTGAGCTATCACTAGATTTGCTAAATCCGGCCGGAATCCTGAGAAGAGTCGAAAATCCTGAAATCTCAGGACAAATCCTGAGACATGGTAACCCTAACCCTGAGTGAAACCCACGACTTGGCTACGATTAAGGACACCGTTAGTGCTTAGTGTTTGGACTTAGTGTTTAGTGTTTGGACCTAGTGCTTAATGATTGGACTAAGTGCTAGTGAATAAAGTCTTCAAAAGAGTCAGCAGGTCTTTATCTCCAAATCCTTCGGACCCCAACACGTAACAGTATGGCAAAATAAAGGCAAAGTTTCATACATCACTTTTTTATAAAGTCAACTATTTTCGAGTAATCGGCCCCCAAAGTGATATAAGTTGATCGCCCCCTGTCATTTCTAAACTATAAGACTTATAAACTTGCAATTTTCTATGCTGATAGATCATGCTAAAAACTCTTAAGGAATATTATTTTTAACCAAATCAAACAGTAACTTTTGAAGTAATTAAAAAAAACTTATTTACGCGTTTATAGTTACGGAACCCTCCTTAGACATATCCTGACATGCGCTTGGTTAGGTTATATTTGTTATCCTTTTACTATAATAAATGTGAAAGTTTGAAAGGAAGGAGGGATGGATTTGATGGATGATGTATGAATGGATGCTTGTTACTCTTTCATTCAAAAACTACGATTTTGATGAAATTTGATGTGGTACTTGGTTACGTATAAGTTCCTGCTCTTTATACCAAAAAAGTGGAAGGTTCCCGTAGGATACTATATTCACGCGGGCGGAGCCGCGGGCAAAAGCTAGCTTAGTAGTTAAAATTGTTAGCGAGTGTACCTAAGTGGTACGGAATGTATGGCGTGTGAGTTCCGCGAATGTCGCGCGGCAGTTGGTCAACATCGCACGGCGCACACACGAGCAGGTTGTCGCGATATTGGGCAGTACACACACACACACTACACAGTAATAGGCATAGTTTAATGACGAGTGACGACGGATCCAGCTATTAACCGAAATGAGAGTCCAGCGCCCACGGCCCGGGCTCACACCAAACTAGTAGAACTAACTTTTAATTTGACCCGTGCTCTCCTTAAATCGTGCCTGTTATATTTGGACTTTTGCGGACTTTGGCTCGTCATACACAATCAATACGAGCTTGTATCATAAGGTGACGTTTCAATTCGTTTATACACGTGTAATACTGTGATTTATGTACTAGCATGTTCAGGCTCAATCCCGGTAAGCACGCAACTCGCAAGCGGTGGCACGCGCCCACAGACCTTGGTTCCCCGTGATATACTTGAAGTGTCCTTGAAACGGACCCCACATGGAAACACTTTGACATTTACTTATCTCAAACTTCAGAGGTAAGTGCTGAAGATAGTGGAATATTGCTTCTGAAGTAGAAGCCTCTTAAAACTAATTGTCTTCAAAACCTTGTCAAGTGAATATGAAATTAAAATCACTTGACATTGAAGGAGCATGCAAACCGTGACGGATGACTCGAGAGCTGATTAATTGTGGAAACGATATCAGCTGTAATTGGTCAGTGGTCACGCACGTCAGCCATGACCGGACAGCGAGCAGGACAGGGATACTCGTAGGTGGTCGTAATTAAAGGAAGTCCCAATGATGACTGTCGTAGAATCAATTTGTCAGCTTTCTCGAGTTACTGGCGATCACGTCACTACTCCCCACTCCCCAGTGATGTGAAGATGGCTGGGCACCCGGTCGTATATTCCGTGCGGACTCGAGGCGGTTTATGTAGACAAATTACCATTGGCGAAGGCTGGTTCTCCTTAATACGGAAGCCCTGACCTGTATAGGTACGGATTTGGATGAAGGTCTTCGGAAGGTAAGTGGTATGTGAAACCGATAAGAATGGAGTTATAGGAACCCCACGCCACTTCAAATTACTGTAACCACTTACCACAATATACATACAATTCTAATGTGCTTATTTCGCAATATGCACTGCGATGCAGCCTGCTGCGGCCCGACATACTGTGTGCTTACCTTTGATGTTGGAAACAGTATGGTCTATGGATCACGGAGCTATTCGAAAACAAGGTACGAAAGCTCCTATGAAGGTGCCGACACCGCGCTAGTGATATGTTTCGGATTCCCGTGTATCCTACTTATATTATAAATGTGAAAGTTTGTGATAATGTATGGATCATGTTATGGCTAGCCGCACACGTGCAATATTATTGATGCAATAGATTTGTCAATTTCTTCGTCAATAAAAGGTCCCCCGCATACTTATCAATTTTATTGAATTTTTTTTTTAATTTAAGCGGTCTAGTGCGAACCCTCTAACTGAGCAGAAGTTCTTAATAATAAATCTAGCTAATAATGATGCGAAATGTTATGTATTGCAGTTGTTAGCATATTAGAAAAAAAGGAAACTAGAAAAAGCGATGGGTTATAGGCTGGATGAGTAAAAGAACCGCTTTATGTCAACTTCTTTTTTACATCTTCCTTTGTGCTCGCTGGTTTGATTTGTTTGTAAATTTCTAGTAATTTATCAAGCGCAAGGTTCTTTTTTACCTTGTCCCAATATGCATTTGAGGAAGTATTCCATAATTCGGGACACGTTTCCCATACGCGAATAAATTCTTTTAAATATTCTTTTAAATCATTATGTTTAATATTAATATTATTGGTATCAATATTTTCTTCGTCCTCCGTGATTTAATTTTAACGTTCACTCTACAGACGTTACGACGACTATGACGTTCATTATAACAAGATGGTTTACGCGCCGTTACTCCTGCACATCTGAAATATTGCAATATGGCCCGCATACACACAATAATTATTGGCAATAATCCGATATTGTCGGCGTATTTCAGAATTTCCGGAAATTTTTCAATTATATTGAACAATACGGCAATATGGCCCGCACACGAGGAATATTATTGTCAATGTGAGCAATATTGACATTATTATTGCACGTGTGCGGCTAGCCTATGGGTGGATAGATGCACCTATGGATGTATGGGTGGATGTATGGGTGGATGGATGTTTGTTACTCTTTCACGCAAAAACTACTGAACGAATTTCGATGCAATTTGGTATGACAGGAGTTTAGGCTCTATATTAAAACAGGCTACATTTTATCCTAGGCTATAAAAAGTAGTGTTCCCGAGAGATACTATATTTTCGCGGGTGGAGCCGTGGGCAACAGCGTAGCCTATATAGGTAGGTACGTCGAAAACAGTTATTACACTCTGTTCAGACTTCAGAGGGGAAATTCTGCTAAACAAAACCTGCATTAATACAATTACAATCAATGCCCCATACGCTTACACTCTCAAACTGTGTTTTTATGAACGTTAAACCAACGTGAAACGCGCTCTGCTGGCCGATTCTGTATCGTACATTTTGTGAGTTAATCACTGAGTTAATAACGAAACTGAGGAGTAAATAACGGAAAGTCTCACTTTGTATTATAGTGAACTCACAAAATGCACGATACAGAATCGGCCAGCTGATTGGTCGAAACGTTATAAAATTCATTGTAACATGTCGCTACACTTTCAATCTAAACAAAGTAAAATGAAGTCTACTTTAAATACGAGAATTGAGGTTCAGATCCAATTCAATCTAAACGTAAACAGAAATACAATAGGTTACTATAATACTACCAATTTAAACGTCACTTATTTACTGAATATTAAAGAAATACAATCCTAATAGGTTTTACGTTTAGTCAATAGGGTTAGTCAATAGGTACTATGTAGGGGGTCACTATTTTAATGTGCACTTTGCAAAATATCTTTGTCACTCCCAGTATGCAATATGAACTAAAAGGTCTGTCCATTATTTAATGCGTTGAATGTATCCAGTGTGTAATTTATTAGAAAATTTGGATTTTACTTTTTATTTATTTATACTTACTCCTAGCCTAGCAAACAAAAGTACTTTATATTTTTTTAGGACTGGTGTAGTTCAATTGTCTGAAGGTCGTATTAATAAACATTCTTGGTGTTTGATCGATTGTAGTCTAGACATCAAATATACCTAGAATCCATGCGTCTAGAATACTGGCTCAGAGTTTTAAGAGCGGCGGAAGCGCGTCATCGGATCGGATTCCGATTGGGCGCTAATGGTGGTGGTGGTTCATTTGTAGTTGATTTATTTGTTACGCCGCGCGCCCGTAAAACAGATAATAAACATTAAACACAGAAAATAGAGACGTACAGTTGAAAGCGAACTGTACTACTTACAACTCAATTAGAATTATTATGTATTTTTTTCTATCATACTTCGTTTCAACTTGAAGACGTATGTCCTGCAGTGGACGGTCAGTCGGTCAGTCCATAGTTTTGCGGTGCGACCGGTCGCTCGCGACAACCACCGACTTCCCGCGACTATTGTCAGGTCATCTGACTGCCCTAAAACAATGAATTTAGTATTTTATGGAGATTTTATGATTACAAATATTTAAAAAAAAAATTATTGTAAAGCTCAAGACAACAGCATCCGCATCGCATTTGACACCGGGACGAAGGACTGACGAAATATGAGCTGGTGATTGTTTAGGCAATTTCACAATTACTCAGAACTCAGAAGGGTTTTCATTCAATTAATTTAACAATTTCTTCAAATAATTTGTGCGCTATGGCACATTTGTTGCTGGGATTGAGAGAAGAAAACAGCGGCAGTAATTTTCCTTTCAGAAATCTTCCTTTATTCTTCTTACTA
The DNA here is from genome assembly GCA_905404095.1 of Glaucopsyche alexis. NCBI lineage: Eukaryota > Metazoa > Arthropoda > Insecta > Lepidoptera > Lycaenidae > Glaucopsyche > Glaucopsyche alexis. Next base: position 25,393,249 of record FR990053.1, on the reverse strand, counting down.
TTTCTTCATTACACTAGTATGTAGCCGAATACTGAAGTGCCGAATGCCAAAATCGATCCAATATTTATATGGATCCGGCCACAGAATTATCTAAGCTCTTATTGGTCCAAAAATATACACCAATCAGAATGAACTTACAATTCACCAATAAGAGCGTTCCTATCTACCTCTTACTCTAACATATTGCCTATCTTGTCTAATAATACAAAATCTTAACATCAAAATTTCTTATAAAATTACTACATAATGTAAAAAGATTATTATTAATTATCAAACTTAAAATAGAGTAGAAGCTAAATAACACGTTTACAATTACAAAAAATAACAATAACATATTCTAATAAGACTTTTAAAGTTCCCATACATATTGCATCTCTGTCACACATATGCAATAAGAGCGGGACAACAAGCTATAAGGTAACCTCGGTTGGGGTACAACCTATGGGGGCTAAACAAGTTGTTTAGTAAAAACTTATGTAAACTAACTTTTCTAAGATTCTAATATGAATTTATGTTATCAAATCTTATTGGAATGACTAAGTATTTTATATAAGTAAGTATTTAAACAAATATTTACATTCCTATCACTAAATATGAATCTTATATCGATATTAAACTATATTTACATGTCGCGTTTCGGTGTCGTCCTGCACATTCCTCCCGCCGTGTGGCTCCGTCACACCTTCTTCCGGTGCTGCGACGACGCTGTCTTCGATGGGCAGGATCACCAGCTTCCGAACCGGGCGCCGAAGTACTCCGCCTCTGGTCCGGATGTTGACTGTTCTTACGACGTTGTCCGGTCCAGGAAACGTTGCGACGACTTTCCCCTTGAGCCATACGTTGCGCGGTGAGTTCGGGTCGACCAGCAGAACGAGATCTCCGACTTGTATCGGGGGGCCTCGGCCGTGGGGCTCCCGCCGGTTTTGGAGTTCGGGGAGATACTCGCGAAGCCAGCGCTCCCAGAAGGTGTCTGCTAACTTCTGCGCGGCTTGCCAGCTGGACTTCGAGATGGTGTTCTTTTCTGAGAAGCGCCCGAACGCTGGTACTCTTCCTGGTCCTCCCAATAGGAAGTGGTTGGGAGTTAGAGCTTCTGGATCTTCTGGGTCGACTGATACGTGTGTTAGAGGTCGACTGTTGACGGTGTATTCAGCCTCTGCCAGTAGCGTTGAGAGTACCTCTTCAGTTGGATGTTGCTCGTGGAGTGTCGACGTCAGGCATGTCTTTACTGATCTCACCATTCGTTCCCAGGCGCCGCCCATGAATGGCGCTCCAGGAGGGATGAACCGCCAGTGGATTTGTCGTCTCGCTGCTTCTTCAGCCGTTGACTCGTCGATTGCTCGGCGCAGTTCCTTGTCTGCTGCTTTTAAGTTGGTTCCATTGTCTGACCAGATCTCCGTTGGACAGCCTCTTCTGGCCATCATTCTTCTTAGGGCCATGACTGCTGAGCTGCTACTGAGTGAGCCGGCTATTTCCAGGTGTATCGCCCTCGTGGTCAGACAAGTGAAGATGGCGACGTATCTCTTCTGGTGCGAGCGTCCTACGGTGACTGAGAGGGGTCCAAAATAGTCCACTCCTGTGAAGGTGAACGGGCGTTGATGATGAGCCAGTCAACACGGTGGCAGGTCCCCAGTTCTTGGAAAGGGTGGCGCTTGTGTCTTCATTCTGCAGTGTAGGCATTGTCGTATGATCGTGCGAGTTATAGGGCGTAGACGGAGAACCCAATATTGTTGGCGACACTCGTTTACTGTGGTTTCTACCCCGGCGTGATGTAGCTTGCAGTGAATGTTCTTGATCCATAGCTTGACCGTGGGATGATTTCCGTCTATGATCATAGGACTTCTTTGGGCTTCAGAGACTTCTTGTACGGCTGATATGCGGCTTCTTAGCTTGAGGGCCCCGTTCAGGTATTCTATACTCAGCTGATGTAGTCGGCTTTCTTTACAGATGGGTTTCCCTCTTCTTATGTCTTGAAGTTCTTGAGTGAAGGCTTCTTGTTGAGAAGACCCCATGAGAAGTTCTTCTGCCTTGATTAGGAGTTCTGCAGGAACTGGAATAAATTTTATTTCTTCTTTCTTCTTTTCCTGTCGTGGCTGTACTCTTTCTGCTCTGTTACGCGTATTTTTCCAATTCGGGTCAGCTTCGGAGTTTCTTGAGTTCCTTTTGTAGTGAACTTGTTCTGTTGGCCGGCAGAGTTGAAGAAATTGGAGTACTCTTGCTGTAGTGTAGCGTAGTCTATCCCAGTTGGAGAAGCGTGAGACCTCGGGTAGGGCTTCGGAGTATCGTCGACTGAGATGTGATGAATCCTTTCTTCTCCTGTTTCTTCTGCCTCCACACTGGTAGGTTGTTCCATTGGCCATGAGTCTTCGGGCTCGTAGAGAAACTCTGGACCTTTGTACCATCTATGGTTCCTGTCGAAGTTGGGTGGTACATCCCTTGTGGCGTCGTCAGCGACGTTGAGCTTAGTCGGAACCCATCTCCATTCATTTACTGTGGAGCATTCTTCAATGGCGGCTAGTCGGTGCGCAACGTATGGCTTGTATGAGCGGGATCCAGTCTTGATCCAGGTGAGTACAGTTCTGCTGTCCGTCCAGAAGGTCTTCGAGTCTGGCTTCCTTTCGTGTTCATCGATGGCTGCTTCTGCGAGTCGTGTTCCCATGACGGCGGCTTGTAGTTCCAGTCTTGGTATTGAGGTTACTTTCAACGGTGATACCTTTGCTTTGGCCATGACGAGTGACACGTTGATTTCGCCATTTGGAGCTACCGTTCGCCAGAATAGTACTGTAGAGTAAGCAGACTCGCTTGCATCTGTGAAGACATGTAGCTGAAGAGACACGGCGTTGCTGTAGCCTAGGTAGCATCTTGGTATGGCCACATTCGAGAGGTTCTTCAGGTGGAGTAGCCAGGTCTGCCAATCTTTCGAGAGGTCCTCGTCAATCTCGTTGTCCCAGGATGTTCCACGTCGCCATACTTCTTGTAATATTTGCTTGGCCTTGTTGGTAACTGGTGAGGCGAAGCCAAGTGGGTCAAATAGAGACATGACGACCCTTAGTGCTTCTCTCTTGGTTGGCTTCTTTCCCTCGGACAGTGATGGCGGTATTCGTGTCATGTCGAGATTGAAGGTGAATTCGTCTCTTTCTGGCTTCCAGATGAGTCACAGTACCCTCTCGATTCTGTCTTCAGACTCGTAGAGCTCGATGTCTTCTTGGCCATCTGATTCCCCTATGGCTTCTAGGAGCTTCATTGAATTAGACTTCCATTGCTTCAGCTCGAAGTTGGCTTCTTTATGAATACTTCGGACTTCTGTGGTGATGCGTATTGCTTCTTCTAGACTTTTGAAGCTGTCCAAGTAGTCGTCTACGTAGTGTTTCTTTACTATGGCTCTTGCGGCTTCGGGGTACGTTTCTTCGTATTTCTTTGCGTTTATATTCTTCACAAAGATTGCTGTTGCTGGAGAGCTTGACGCGCCGAAGATGAGCGATGTCATCCGATATTCATCTGGTGGTCGGTCATCTCTCCTGTCCTTTCGCCATAAGTACCGCAAGGCGTCTCTATCTTCTTCTCGAAGCTTCACTTGCATGAACATCTCCTTGATGTCCGCAGTCACAGCGACGGTGTGCTGTCTGAACCTCATGACGACTCCTGGTAGTGATTGCAGAAGGTCTGGGCCTTTGAGGAGTTGGTCGTTGAGCGATGTTCCTCTTGTCTTGGCTGCTGCATCATGGACCACTCTGAGTTTGTCCGGCTTCATTGGGTTGACTACTCCGAAGTGTGGTAAGTACCATGTCTTGTTTGGTGTCTTCGTCTTCGGAGCTGGCTCGGCATATCCTTTCGTGATGAGAGCCTCCATTTGTTCTGTATATTTCTGTTTCAGCTTTGGATCCCTGTCAAGCTTCTTTTCTATATTGTGAAGCCTTTTCAACGAGTTTTCATAGTTGTCAGGGAGGTTGATGTCTTCTGTCTTCCACAAGAGCGCCGTTTCATATGTTCCTGTCTTCATTTGGACTGTATTCTTTTCAAGGATTCGTAAGGCTTGCTCTTCTGGATCCGTCTTTGGCTTCTTAGGGTTGATGCATAGGGAGTCCATCGCGAAGTATTACTTCATCAGTTCTTCTAAGGAATCTTCAGCTGGATCTTCTCTCAGGTGGTGGATATAGTTGATGCTAGAGCTTCTTGTGTGGCTTCCATGGAGCACCCATCCGAGTGGTGTAAGTGATGCCACTGGTTGCTCTTTGTTTCCTTTCTTCACCGTCGACGTGAGAAGAAGATGCCAGTTGTCTTGTCCTACTAATATTTCTGGCTTCGCGTATGTATATGTGATGAACTCGCTGATGTCTTGAAGATGTTGACATTCTTCAATCTTTTCTTTCGGAACCCTTTGAGTGGCCACATGAAGATTCTTCACTGTTCTTGCTTGTATGTCTTCTTCATGTTAATTTACTCCCTTCAGTTTGATGTTGACTCTTCTCGATTTATTCTCGGATGTCTTTAACTCGTTGATAGCTTCTATGCGAAGTGGGTCGATGGGTCCTCTTGCTCCGACGCGGTGAGCCAGGTTCTCGTCAACGAGTGTTACTGTTGACCCATCATCCAGCAGGGCGTATGTGTTGACTGCTCCTGCTGGTCCCGACGCTGTGACTGGGACGATCTTCAGGTAAGATTGTCTTGTAGCTGAAGTCCAGGCGGAGTTGATTGCTTCAGTTGTCTTCTGGTCGTCTTCTTTCCTTTCAATGTTCTTCATGACATGCAGCATCCGGTTATGATAATATTTACAGTTCTCGATGCCGCATGTCTGTTGACGACACGTGTGGTTCTTGCTCCTGTAGCGTAGGCATCTGAAGCACAGTCGATTACTCTTGGCGATGTCCCATCTTTTGTGAACATCTTCTTTCTTGAACTTCTCGCAGTCCTTTGTTGAGTGTCCTGTGGCCTCGCATACAGGGCATTTGACTGTTGGTTGTTTTTCTGTGACATGGTTCACTCGCTGATGACGTCTTGGTGCAGCGGGCTGCGGCTGTGAACCCACTTGCTCCGGTTGTGCGAATGGTCCGCATAGTTCGGCTTCTCTTTTCATGAACTTGTCGAACTTCAGAAGTGCAGGCTCTTCCTTTGGTAGTGTTGCAGAGTAGTCGAAGTATCTGTATCTAAGTGTCGGTGTTAGCTTATCCACCATGGCCCTTGCGACTTCTGGATTGTACAGATAGTAGACGCAGTTCAATGCTTGTAGTGTAGACACGGCGTTGGTCACCCTAGTTGAGAAGATGCAGATGTCCCTCGGTGACTCGGAGAGGCGCGGCAGTGTGCGCAGTGTGTCTATTTCCATCATGGCGATTGATTCTGGTCTTCCAAATCTTGATTCCAGAGTCTTCATAATGTCAGCTGGGTCGGCGTTTGTGATAAGTAGACCATCGACGGCTTCTTTGGCTTTTCCTTTCAGATTTCTTCGAAGTCTGTTGATGTTCTCCGTCTTCGAGTAGAGGTTTTCTGTTTCTTCGTAACCGGCTTTGAAGTGAAGCCATTCTTGGTGAGCTCCATTGAAGACGGGTAGTTCCATGAGCCTTGGACGCGCGGACTTGACAGCGAGAGTGATGGCTTCAGTTAGCTGAGAGAGCTCTGACTGAGGATGCTTCGCTTTACATTTTTCTTCTACGAAGACAGCTGGCTCCGATTTCCTTTCTGTAATTGTATTCGGTGGCTCCGGTCTTCTTTCTTCAGACACGATGACAGGTTCTCTGAAGCTTCTGTCTTCTGTGTTGATTGGCTGCCCCAATATCCTTTCTTCTGTGGTGGCAGGTTGATGAGGTACATGGCTGATGGCTAGTACTGGTGGCTCTGCTTGAGCCTGCAGCCATGTGTCGACCCGTGTGGTGGTTTCCATCTTCGAGCACACGGAGGCAACATCTTCTTCTTCTTCATCCGAGTCCGCTTCTAATACGGCGAGGCGAGCAGCGGCTAGCTCGACTTGAAGGCGCGCTAACTCTTCCTTTGCCTTTACTATTTTGTAAGCCTTTCTTGACTTGACGGATGCGGCTCGTTTCCTTTCTTCATGCTTGCTGGCTTCAGGTAGGCAAGCAATAGTAGCGCTTGCTTTGCGCAATATCGGCGGTGCGTCCCGACTGGCAGTAGTCAAGGGGCGCGGCTCTTCATTTGACTCAGTATCCGGTCTACCAGTCATCTCGGTGACGTTTGATTTCGTTGTGTCGGTACTAGTAGTTAGTGTGGTAGTACTGGTGCCTGAGGTGGCTGTATCACCAGATGTATGCTCAGTCTCCGACGCAGACTGTTGCGCTCCCATAGACTGTTGTGCTTTACGGGTGACCGGCATGTTCACACTATACGCGGACAGGCAGTTGTCTTGACACGACGGGCAGAGATTTCACACCATACGACGAGCACGACGAGCAGGGATTTCACACTGTACGACGAGCAGGGATTTCACACTATACGACGAGCAGGGATTTCACACTATACGACGGGCAGGGATTTCTTCTCTATAATCCGGCGACCGAAGGACCATAAATGTGCGCTATGGCACATTTGTTGCTGGGATTGAGAGAAGAAAACAGCGGCAGTAATTTTCCTTTCAGAAATCTTCCTTTATTCTTCTTACTATTTCTTCATTACACTAGTATGTAGCCGAATACTGAAGTGCCGAATGCCAAAATCGATCCAATATTTATATGGATCCGGCCACAGAATTATCTAAGCTCTTATTGGTCCAAAAATATACACCAATCAGAATGAACTTACAATTCACCAATAAGAGCGTTCCTATCTACCTCTTACTCTAACATATTGCCTATCTTGTCTAATAATACAAAATCTTAACATCAAAATTTCTTATAAAATTACTACATAATGTAAAAAGATTATTATTAATTATCAAACTTAAAATAGAGTAGAAGCTAAATAACACGTTTACAATTACAAAAAATAACAATAACATATTCTAATAAGACTTTTAAAGTTCCCATACATATTGCATCTCTGTCACACATATGCAATAAGAGCGGGACAACAAGCTATAAGGTAACCTCGGTTGGGGTACAACCTATGGGGGCTAAACAAGTTGTTTAGTAAAAACTTATGTAAACTAACTTTTCTAAGATTCTAATATGAATTTATGTTATCAAATCTTATTGGAATGACTAAGTATTTTATATAAGTAAGTATTTAAACAAATATTTACATTCCTATCACTAAATATGAATCTTATATCGATATTAAACTATATTTACATGTCGCGTTTCGGTGTCGTCCTGCACATAATTTTTACTTTATTATTTTACTTAAAAGAAACTCGTCATATTAAGCAAAAGGATTTTAGATGATAATAAATACAATATTGATAATATTGTATTTATTTACATCTATGTGACCGCTACTTCCTTTCAGCTTTAGTAATGGAAGTAGGAGATAGTTAAGGTCGGACACAATAGCAAGTAGAGCACCACACGCCACCACTTTAGTCTAAACTGAGTCCCTCTCGAGTCCCACAGGAGTAAACAGAGCAGTTGAGCTGGTAAACAAACGGAGCTCGGTGATGAAGGCTGCGGCACGTGGCCGTCTCCCGGTGGCGCTGCCCACGGCTTCAAAACGTACCTATTCATTATAACTTTTATTGCTTCTGTCCGCTTTGACTCATAAAAGTATCCCGTGGGAGGGAAAAAAAGCTCCGGAAAAACACTACAAATTTCATTTATTTCATGAGTTTCCTTTTAGTATCTGTTATTTAGAGACTACTTTGGGTACAATTAATTGCTTGAATTAAATCAGTGTAAATATTTTGGTACATTAAAAAACAGTAACGTTTCTCGTATGCAGGAATAAGGCACTTCTTTTATTATTATGATTTTAATCAAGTTTTCACCGATAGGGAGAATGAGCTAGATGAGTGTAATTATTTTATAATGTATAAAAATCAAACATAAAATCTAAAAAATATTAGTGAAAGAATTTTTTCGATATCTCAAAAACTGAATTTTTTATTAATATTCAAAGTTAGATGTTTTTAAAATCAGCGCGAGCTTGACCGCTCAACGCGTGACGTCACTTCGCCCGCTCTGTCCGCCGCGCCGCGGTAACGAACTCGTGCAGTAATTTTGAAGTTTTATTGAAATTTTTGGAATCATGGTGAAAAAATAGCATACAGATATAATTGTATAACACCCTTATGTATAATACAACGGTTAGCACTCCACAAAAATACTTTTTTCATGTGCCCAACGACAAAAAGCTGAGAAAATGAGTTGTGTAAACTGTTGAAAAGGGAGAAAGTGTTATAGCTACAAAAATCGGTAGACATTGCTGCGAAGATCATTTTAATGTGAGTACTGAGTAGGTACCTAAATAAATACGGAACACCTACCTACATATTTTTGCATTACTAAATGTTTAGTTTATAGAATATTATGCTCAGAATGAATTCAGTATTTTAGTGACAATGTATTCTATACAATGGGCTTTACATAGAGAAATAAAACACGAGTCACGCAGATATGTTAGGTACCTACTTAAAAAATCTATTGAATCTATTGAATGAAACTTAAAAGATGAAATAAGACAATACAAAAAACTCCCTACCTACTTTTTCCCTCGCTTACACGCTTATAACTATGTTTTATGGTGATAGTGTTGTCACTTGTTTGAGTTATCGACAAAAATCTTTACGAACAAAATGTCATAGATTGACTATTATATTTTAGTAGGTAGGTTATTTTTACTAAGTTACGTTATTTTTTAACCGACATCCAAAAAAGGAGGCGGATATACGTTAGGGCTATATATATATATATATATATATATATATATATATATATATATATATATATATTTGTATTTTCAACGATAATTCCGCCGTCTGTGAGCGGATTTTCATCAAAATTATTTTTTTGATGTAAAGGGTATAACCTAATCCGAATTTCGTCCCGTTGTCACTGTGGTGACCCGATGATGAGATAAGATTTGCACGAAGGTATACCCTGGATCCAAAAGTACTGAACAGAACTCCTGCCTCCTTATAGATACATGTTTGGGGATTTCGGCGTTATTTAAAGATTATCAAATCAAATCAAATCAATTTATTCAAACACACATAAAAATATATACAGAACAAATATACATTATAATATAATATATTATATCACGTCAATCCGATCCCGTGCTAAGTTGAACTTGTGTTACGGGTATCAGACAACGGATATATATTTTTATACTATACACACACAATTCTATACTATACAATACTATACATAAATCTTATTTTCTATATTAGTCACATTCACTCTTACACACACACTGTAGTTTATCACGTATTGTCTTTTTTCGGCGACGTGATGCGCGCTTCGTTGGGGAGCCTTCCCCGAAACCTCCGGTAGACTACGTCCGTCGGCCAGAACTCCTCCACCTCGAAGGTCGGTAGAAGATGCGTCGGTACTCTCACCACAAAGGAACTGAAGTTGACCTTGTGGCGAGACTCCAGACGCTCGACCCTTAAGGTGAAAGACGTCTTCTTTCGGATGTAGTCCACAACGTCCTCGACCGTCGTCGACCAGTGCAGGCGGGACACGTACAGCTGTGTGGCGCGTACTTCGCACCGCAGACGCTGCTCGGGTTCACTGGGTGCGGTGCCGCGGTGGTTGCGGACGGCGGGCTTCCTCTTCTTTCTCCTCTCCACCAGTGTGAAGCCCTCCTCATCGCACCTCCTGCTCTCGTCCTTGACGGTTCGAAGAGGCTCAGCCTTGCGGCGCTCTTCCACCCCTCTTGTCTTCTTCCGCGGGGGTGCAGTGGGGCCAGCGACGATACTTGCGTAATTTTTCGGAGTCGCTGGTGTCCTCGGTTTCGGCTCGACCGCAAGCGGTGAGCAGTCAGCGGCGGTTGTTGACCCGTCGGATTTTGCTGATGAGCAAAACGTGTCAGCTTGCGCGCCGCGTCGCCGCGTGTTTACGAAGTCAAACGAATGATCGGGTGACCTACATAAAGAATTATTACTTTTTATTTGCAATAATTCTTTATGCAAATCACGGATAGTGGATTCCGATCTATTCAATCGACCTCGCATCTCGTCCAGCTCCGCCTTCATGGTGTTGACATTCTTCAGCAGGCTGGAGACGTTGACGTGGTCCATGGTCACCACCGGTAGCTTGTGGAGATCCCTAGCCACAAAAGCTGGTATAGCCCCTGGACCCGTCTGCTTTAACAGGGTGATGATATCCTGCAAGCTTCTTTCGCCACCATCTTTGAGTCGCGATGGCATCTGCGCCTGCTTACCAAGCGCCTCGTCCAGCATCAGCTTTCCCGTACAAATCTCCTCATTGCTGAAGGTGGACATGCAGAGCTGCACGATGCTGTCTTCGTCCATGGCGTTGATGGCGTGTTGGATAAACGCCAGCAACTCGTTGACTACGAGCGCCATGGTGACGTGTAGCGGTTGACAACCGCGCGATTCGCGAAATATTAAATTATTTTCATTAATATTTTTGTCGTGTGTCGTAATGCGGAACGCGTCCGTTCACCAGCGCTCAACGCTATTATATTATCTCTAAGAGATATTATATTATCTCTTAGCCGATTTCGACTTCAGCGACTGCTGGACGGGCTCAGCAGCTGGGTTCTCACTGCTCCGCGCGATCGTGTGCTCGCATATGGCTGCTATAGCCAATCTTGGCCTTGAAGGTCCTTGAGCACTTCGGGCAGGTGAGTACGCCGCCGCAATAATTGTACAATAAAGCCGTTGGTGGTCTGGCCTTTAACTCGTCTCTCTTAGCGTCGAGTTCGTCTTTGCGTAAATTTTCAAAGGCATCGGTCTTTTGCCTTACAAGACGTCTCCACTCCGAGCGCTTTGAAGCTAATGACTCCCACTTCAAAGGGTCAATACTGCAATTCTTCATATGTCTCTTAAGCACATCCTTGTACCGCAAGAGCTGTCCGCCATGCTTGCGCTTGCCTTCTTGAAGCTCGCTGAAAAAGATGCGCTTTGCCAGCCGTTCATCTGGCATGCGGAACACATGACCACACCAGCGCAGTTGGCGTCGCATCAGATAAGCTTCTATGCCGCAGATATTAGCACGTCGAAGAACTTCAGTGTTTCTGATGCAGTCTGTCCAGTGAATGTTCATAATGTCCCGCAGACATCGGAGATGGAATTGATCCAGTATTTTGATGTGTTTGCGGTAAAGGCACCAAGTCTCAGAGGAGTACAACAGACTCGGTAGGACAACAGCTCTGTAAACAGCTATTTTTGTTGCCAATTTGAGATCATGCGAGCGAAATACCTTGGATCGGAGTTTGCCAAATGAAGCTGAGGCAGCGCCAATTCTGCTATTTATTTCGGCTTCAAGGTCACACTGCGATGTAATCGTGCTTCCCAGATACTTGAACTTCTCTACACGTTTCAGGACATCTTGACGGAGACAGATTTCCAGAGGTTCGTCTGTTGGCATGCCTGTGCTTAATACTTCTGTTTTACTGACATTTATCTTAAGACCGAACTTTGTGCATGCCTCGTCAAGACCAGTCATCAATTGTTGCAGAGAAGTAGGGGACTCGGCTAAAAAGCACAAGTCATCCGCGTACATGATCTCGGTGACTATTTCGTGAGATACCTTGGTACGAGCCTTTAACCTAGCTAGGTTGAAGAGTGATCCATCAGTTCGGAAGCGAATGTGAATGCCCGCAGAGACTTTCTGTAGAGTTTCATTGACTACAGCTGCAAAATAGATAGCGAACAGCGTAGGAGCAAGAACACATCCTTGCTTAACCCCACAACTGACAGGGAAGAAGACCGTTTGTTCCCCATTTGCAGTCACACAGCATGTCATGCCATCATGTAGTAGTCGCAGTAAACGTACAAATTTTGCTGGGCAACCCACCTTCTCCAGGACAATCCATAGGGCTTCACGAGGAACGCTGTCGAATGCCTTTTCTAGGTCGACAAAACACAGAAACAATGGTCGACCTTGTTCACGGCTCTTCTCCTGCAACTGTCGCACACAGAAGATTGCTTCACAGGTTCCTCTCTCTGGACGGAAGCCAAACTGGGTTTCCGGTAGTATTTCTTCCGAAACTGAGATCAAGCGGTTGAGCAGAACCCTGGCAAAGACTTTTCCAGGTGTAGAGAGGAGCGATATGCCACGATATGAATTACAATTGGATCTGTCACCTTTGTTCTTATATAGTGAACAGATACGCGAGATCGTAAATTCAGATGGAACTTGCTCATCGCACCACATCTGGGTAAAAAGCTTCCATATCACGACATGTAGCCCCACCCCTCCGTACTTCAAAAGTTCACCAGGGATACCATCTACGCCAACCGCCTTCTTGTTTTGTTGACTCCTGATGGCTACTATCACTTCCCGCAACGTGGGGGGCTCATCAAGTTCCGGCCTTTGTGGGAGAGATGTGATTGCTCTTATCTGCTGAATGTCTACCGATCGGTCAACATTGAGCAGCTCCGCAAAGTGCTCAGCCCAACGGTTCAATACATCCTCCTTGGAGGTCAAGAGCGTCATACCGTCACGTGACCTTAAAGGTACACTACTCCGCTGAGTTATTCCAGTAAGTATTCTTAATTCTCCAAAGAATGCACCAAGTTGGTTTGTATCTGAGAGCCACTGCAGGTACTCCGATTTCTGTAGCCACCATTTATCTTTTAACTCCCTTGTCAACTTTCTGAGGTCAGCACTACTTTTTCTTACTTTATTTGACAGATCTTTCTGACAGTTTTCCTGTTGACGCAGAAGGTTGCGGTGATCTTTAAGCGCTTTACATAATACCTCATCACTCTCATCAAACCAGTCTTCATGGACACGCTTTTTCAGGCCTAAGGCTTGCGTTCCAGCTTCAACAATCTGAGATGTGAGGGCACTCCAGTTGGTAGTAAGATCACTGTCATCAATGTTAGGTGTTAATTTTAGAGAAAGAATGTGTTCGTACTCCGTCCTCACTTCTTTGTCTGCGAGCTTCTCAATATTAATGCCGGAGGGTTTTTCTCTGCAAGATCTGCGTGGTGGGTGAAGACGAAGCCTAAGTTTTGTAAGTATAAGTCTATGGTCTGACCAACAGTTAGCACCACGCATAACGCGTGTGACATGGACTTGGGAGATATGTCTTTGGCGAACTATTGCGTAGTCAATAAGATGCCAATGTTTCGACCTCGGATGCATCCAGGTGGTTTTATGCTTTGCAGGTAGTCGGAAGCGTGTATTGGTAATGGTAAGGCCAAATTGAGTGCATAGACTTAGCAATAATTGACCATTACTGTTCATATTGCCAATTCCATGCCTACCTAAGACCCCCGGCCACGCTTCATAATCACAGCCTACTCGAGCGTTAAAGTCGCCTAACAGAAGTATCTGCTCTCTCGGGCGAATCCTAGCGAGCAAGCGTGTAAGGTCTTCGTAGAATTTACCTTTAGTCTCATCATCCTTGTCCATTGTTGGGGCATATACGCTGATCACGTTCAGGTAGTTGTTATTTTCTAGATGTAGACGCAATGCTATAAGGCGGTCGGAAATATACTGAGGACAGTCCTCCAGTTTGCTAGCAATCTGGGTTTTTATGGCGAATCCAACACCAGAGCGTCTCGGTTCTGAAACTGGGGTTCCTTTCCAGAAGAATTTGTACCCGCCGCCGTGTTCTATTAGCTCTCCTTCATCAGACAAGTGGGTTTCGCTGAGAGCGGCTATGTCCACATTGTAACGTAAGAGTTCTCTAGCTACGACAGCAGTTTTTCGTTCTGGACAGAGGTTGTTGTCACGATCGAGGAGAGTGCGGACATTCCACGCACCGAATGTCATGGTGGTTGTTTTTATGTTTTGCTTGTGTCTTCGACCACGAGGGATGGGATGCTTGAGCAGCCGTGGTTGCTACTCCCCAATACTTGTAGGACAAGCTTTGTTTAGGACACCTTTTCTAGTCCCTTCCCCGTATGGGGGAAGCAGTGCTTCCCTAAATAGGGCTGCTTCGTCACTCAGGCTGCTGCCCAATCCACGCTGTTGTCCTAAAAGCAACGCAGAAACGACCATCAATACCTGAGCCGCCAATGTGCAGGCATCAGACAAAGCCGGATGCACATCACGATCCGACCTCTCTACTTTTGCCCATCGCCACAGGACTTTAATCTCGAAAGCCATTTTTATTTCATGCCGCAGTCAACTACGCAGGATATATTTTAGTGCACAAGTGGGTGCGCAAACACAGATGCACTCTCTCGTCCTTACCCTTCTGCACCCGATGGAACGGAGAACCGCTACGACCGGAGAAGGGTTAGGATGCAGCTTCTGGCCGTACAACACTTTTGACCTCTGTTGTCGCCCTTGGCCTTCTGCAATGCCTTGCCATTCCGCTAAATCCGCCAAATCCGTTTGTTTATCAACCTTGGGTTGCCTTCAAAACCGGAATAGACTTTATGCACTATGCGGGAGGCGTCCGCTGAGAGACCTATCTTTAAAGCATTAGGTCCCCCCCTCACCGGGTTTAGCCCACGAGCCGACGTGGTTTACCAGGGTGTGGCCGCTGCGTGCATTACAGCTGCTTGGAGCCACCGATGAGAGTTTGTGAGCCGCCCGTATAGGGAATCATCCTCCATTTGGAGGGTCGGCTGACTACCCTATACTTAGACGCCCCACTACACCCCAGTTATTTAAAAAACTGCAAGCATATACCACATATGCTTGCAGTTTTTTAAACAATGCCGAAAATGCCGAATATTCCAAACGCATATCTTTAAAGACTGAGGAGTTCTGTTCAGTGCTTTTGGATTCAGGGTATACCTTGGTACAACATTTTATTTTTTGGTAGCGTATGCTTGTGTTACTTCAGTAAAAGTCAAAATCACTATATGTGTCGATATAAATTTCGAGGAGTTCCCTCGATTCCTTATGGATCGCATCATCAGGTTTCCACTTTAGTGACTAAAGGACCAATTTCGAATTAAACCCTTTACATCAACAAAAGAATTTTGCAAATAAGTCCATAAACGGCAGAGTATAAATGTTCAAAGATCTCCGTAAAATACTATGATAAGTACCTTTTATATTATCATAATGTGATGATGTATGGTGTGATAGTGGTGGTGATGATGATGATTACTCTAATTGACATGGTGGCATATGCTTGCAGTTCTTTAAACAACGCCGAAATCCCCAAACATGTATTTATAAGGAGTCAGGAGTTCTGTTCTGTACTTTTGGATCCAGGGTATACCTTGGAGCAAAATCTTACTTTTTGGTAGTGCTTGGACTACTTCAGAAAAAGTTGAAATCACCATAATATGTGTCCATATAAATTTCGAGGAGTTCCCTCGATTCCTCATGGATTCCAACATCAGATCACCACTTTTTTGAAAACGGGATTTAAATCCCAACTTGGGATTATACCCTAAAGAGAAATTTTGAAAATCGGTGCACAGACGGCGGAATTATCGTTGAATATACATAAAAAAAAGAAAAAAATATATATACAGGCGAACGTATAACCGCCTCCTTTTTTTGGAAGTCGGTTAAAAATGAAAAAAAAATCTTATTTTCTAAATAATTCCCTTTTTTAAATTCGGCAAAATTTTAACTATTTCTCTCATAGACGTATACTATCTCCAGTTAAATGGTTCCATTTTTGAGATTCTTGGGGCCATTTTGACATTTGAAGTATGGTTAAAACAAGATGGCTAACATTTAAAGTATTGTGAAAACCAAGATGGCGTAACTTTTACTTGATAATGATTTGTTCTATCAAACAAATGTACTTCATAGCCCATTTTGAGTTTGAAATCATTGATTTCTCTACTCGAAATTCATAATTTAGAAGTTGGTACCAGCCAACTTAAATGTGAGTTCTATAAAATATTGTTTTATCAGGATATTGTTTGGGCTGGTAGACTTCAAAATTAAGAAGATTGAGTAGAGAAATTAATAAAATTTTAGCCAAATTTAAAAGGAGAATTATTTTTAGAAAATAAGATTTATTTCATACTCTTTTGTGCGTTTTTACTTTGAAAGTCGGTTTTCATTCTTTGTTTAAATTTAACAATTTTCCCTATTAAGTCATTTATTTATTATAATATATATCAATGAAACGAAATGAACGCAGGTAAGTTTACAGAGCGCGTTTCAATCACATAATGTATGCAGTCGCTAGGCCGCCCATCGCCCAACGGGCGAAGTGACGTCACAGCCATTACTCGACGGGCGCAATCAGTTTTCGCGCGTTCCCATATTGATTTGCTTATAAAAAACTCAATTTTCGTGATATCAACACAATTTTTTCACAGTTAGTCTTACTATTGCTTAAATTTTTTGTTAGGGCTGAAAAAGGGGAATAAATTTTGATTTACATCTTCCTCATTCTGTGGTATGGTGGATAGCCCCAAAGGGAGATCACTGACCGAGCGGGTGGTATGCTCGGTAGTTGTTTTTCAGAACTGTGGAAACTTCAATTGGGCGATTTAGAATAAGTATGTAAATTGTTATGTATATACAGCATACTATTATAACGTGCTGGAACCGCGGGCAAAAGCTAGTTGATGCATAAGACTTGAATGTTACGATTAAAAACCTATTTATCAGCCATAAAACAGTTCAGTGTCTCTGGAGTCTGGAGTCTGGAGGCGTTAACCACCCGCGCCGCGACCACTCGACACCTCGATACATTCCCGCCGCACGCCGCAGTACGTATAACGTATCGGCGCCGGCGCGGGCCATCTGCACATTAGGGTCTATCTGCTAAAAGCTTCCGTGAACGTCGCTGAGTCACCACTCCAGCAGATAGATAGATCTAAACACCACGGGAATGTTCGATGGAATCACTTTTTAATGGGCTGCTGATTTTAAAACCACGTTTGTTTAGTGGCTGTGTCTATCGAGATATGTCTGGTGCTGACGTCACCGCCTGCATAACTGGCAGACAACGTCAGAAAAAGCAAATTTAGGGTTTTAAAAGCCGCCCGGTAGGTGTCCGGAAATCAGACCTCCGATATGCCTCGGCAGGTTGGAGCTTAACAGTCTTTTAGTTTAAGTATACTCACCTTAAGGACGACCTAGACATAGAACGGGAGCGGGGAGTGTTGGCGGTCCGTGGTAATATGCTGGCCCGCGGATTCGCGCGTTGTATAGATGAAGTTAAGCGAATATTTACGTCACTGATAAACCGCGTGCGGAATAGCGACAACAGCATTCTGAGAATTGTGGCAGATGATCTGCAGGCAGTCTGCAAGGTATACTAGGGAACTACGCGAGAACAATGAAACAAAAAAAAAGCAGTACTCCCATGAAGCTAATACTTAGTACTTATTAGCTCTATGAGTACCCCTCTAGATTTCGTCTGCTAGTAGTTCCAATTTAGGTTCATGATATTATTATTAATAATAAGAACATTTATTTTTATTTGTGTTTTATATTACTAACCAATAACCATAAGGTATTAAGTATGTTATACTAACACATGGACAATAGTAGTCTGAAATAAAGAAATGTGTGTTGTATAACTTTCATCCGTGGTTACTGATAACAGCACAAGTCTTTCAGTCGAAACAATACATTTTCGGCCGAATTCAAACATTAATGTTGCTTGGCAGACGACGCGGACATCACAAGTAGCGTTTAATTGTTCCAACAATTGTCAATAACCACTATAATTGAGTTCAGCTTCCGTAATTACATTTGTATACTTTGATAAATTTACTGACGCTTTGGTTTGATGTTCGATTTTAATGAGTTTGTATTGTGAAGTGTTCTCGCGGGGCTTGTGGCTGTGGTCTGTGGACGACGTGATAAGCCGGCGACGTTCTCACTTCTCAGAAATATCTGCCTCCTACGCATTATTTATCGGTTTCTAAATTAATATAAATATATAATGTGCAATAGAATGCAATATTAT
Source organism: Glaucopsyche alexis (assembly GCA_905404095.1). Taxonomy (NCBI): domain Eukaryota; kingdom Metazoa; phylum Arthropoda; class Insecta; order Lepidoptera; family Lycaenidae; genus Glaucopsyche; species Glaucopsyche alexis. The sequence continues at coordinate 25,375,378 of FR990053.1, read as the reverse complement.
TTAATATTAACTGGATCCATCTATGTATAAAGTAGGTCAAGTAGAAGAATGGAATACGCTAACGTGTGTGAACTATTTATAGAGACCATAAAAGTGGTAGTAGAACGTAAATGTCATGGCGTCGTGTGAGTGAGCTGTGGGACACGCTGCAGGCGGACCGGCCGTGAGGGTGCGTGACGTCACGCGAGGACTCGCGCCAAGGTTGCCCAAGGCCGCGGCACCACTCCGGCTTGGTGCGCCCCCTGCCTGTTATGCCCGTGAAACTATATCTACTTCCCTAATCTCCGGGATTCGAAGCTCTGCTGCACGCTGAGATATTATAATACATAGATGTATGTAGATCCTCGCTGGATACTAATATAATATTTTGTACTCGATGTTGTCTGCAACTTCGTATGCGTGAAAGAAATCCCGCAGGAAACCGTACATTTTTCTGCGACAAAATTGAAAAACCTGATAGTAGCATACCAAATTTCATACAATTTGTTCAGTAGTTTTTGCGTGAAAGAGTAACATCCATCCATCTATCCATCTATCCATCAATCCATCTATCCATCCACACAAACTTTCGCATTTATGATTTAGTCTTTTATTTATATCGATGAATAGGACTTTAATCTTTACTTTTGATCGACAAACAAAAATTCTCAACAAAACTTCGCATAATGGGCGGTTATTGAAGAATATCAAAGACGTCCCAAGTCCCGAAGCTATGTGAGAGGAAAATAACCGGCACATTGTAGATCCCTCCCCTTCAGCCTCCTCCCCCAGGGAGTAGAGGGTATGCGGGGAACTCGGTAGTCAACTGTGATTTCGACATCTAATTTATTGTACACTTTATAATTACCAACTGTTTGTCGTTCTCCAGACAATAGGCCTTACAATATTTTCCCCCTGCTCAGCAGACCGGTTGTTATTTTTAATATTTAGAAGGTTCCACTAATTATACTCGACTGTTTTATCACAAGGCGCATAATAGTAGAGCTTTAAAATCATAAATTGTAGCGAGATTGTAAATCTGTGAGAGTATCAGTGAGAGTTTAATACCGCGCTGGGGAAATGAGAGTTCATATAAAATACAAGAAGCTCCGTTTTGCGTCGCGTCGGGAAATAAATAGATAGAAGAGAATAGAATTTGAAATTCTCTCCGGGCTTAAACATTCAGAAATGCAAGAGTGAGACCGCTAGAACACGGATGTAGAGACTATCGACGAACGTAACTCAGTCACCAGTATATAGAGCAGCTATTTATAAACTCTCAATAGTCATTATGTGAATATTTTTGACAAACCATGGACGTTGAAACAATAAATATGACAGCCACTAGCGTTATGTGTAGGAAATGTTGTCACTAGACAGATCACAGAGCTATATTTACAGACCAGCTGCACCACTCGCACCTGTGGGAGAGCCACGCTTCGGCATGAATGGGCCGGCTCGACCGGGTAAATACCACGGCCTCACAGAAAACCGGCGTGAAATAACGCTTGCGTTGTGTTTCGCCGAGTGAGTGAGGTTACCGGAGGCCCAAGGGGTATTAGGGATTTTAAGAACCAGGAACGCAAGTCGCAACACCAGAGCAGTTACAAGTGTAACTCCTCTGGCGTTGCGAGTGTCCATGGACGGCGGTAATCGCTTACCATAGGCGATCCGTCTGCTCGTTTCCTGATTCATTACATACAAAAAAACAAACCACCACTACAGTGGCCGGCGACCGCGACCTTGACACTGGCGATCGCGACCGCCCTATTATTAGCCGCCGGAACTGCAAGTCAGCGAGCACTTCGGCCAGGAACTATAACATCTGTCGTGTTATGGCTATTAATATCAAAATAACTGTACATATTTACATCGTAAACTCGTATCTCATCATCATGCTTTGGATATTTACATCGTCAACGTCATGACGCCGTTTACATAAACATCGTTAAACTCACAGCTTACGCAGGTCATTCATAAATTTTACAGACAGTCAATGTAGAGCTATAAATATTGTATAATAAAGGATAAATTAGTAGACAATGTCGAATTGATAGTTGATTGCGAGTGTTATTTGTTACCAATTTGTTCGTCTGCGGCTTTTGTGATGTTGTGTTATAGCGCGCTGTTTTAATTAATCATTCGAGTTTTTTAGACAATACTCGTCGGACGGTTTCGTCGCCGGTCGACTGTTTCTTTTATACCCCACACAATAGCGGCTGTCTAAAGTCAGGCTATCTATTGTAATTCGCTACTCGCTACACTTGCAAATTGCTGAATGATGTAGCGCGAGCGTGTGAACAAATCGTGTTGGATCTAAAACGTTTAGCGTGTTACTCCACTTTCACCATATATTTTATCGTTCTCTATAATTTCACTCATCTTAAATGTGGGTAAATTCAACTATTTCTGTAATAGTCTGCGGCCGGTCCACCGTGACCCCGTTTCCCGTGTGCGTTATCTCGTCGTAAAATCCCTTTTATTGGACGATATTAATGAACATGACTCATAAAAATGTAATTAATTAATAACTGTCCGTGCGTTATTTACGGCGTCGTAAACGTCATTCTCTGTACAACGGTCCTCTTTCGGAAGAATTCTGCTGACTCGAAGACTGCAGGAGCCCAATTCTTAGCAAAGGGCTGTGAACAACGTAAAGGCCTTTTCCCAGCACGACCACGGCTGTGTTACGCACACTGAGTAATGACAGTTGCTGAGTAATGTGCCGTCGCAGAACTGATCCGATCATCAGACGTGTACGGGTACCGGTACTAATCTAGTAGATGAACAAATCATGAATATATTTTGTAGAGTACCGCGACAATAGTCAATATGGTGTAATTCTTATGTAGTATGTACTATATTGCAAACTTCGTTCAAATCCAATTTAATCTATACGTAAATAAATAAACTGAAACGCAATAATGCTAACAATTGAAATGCCACTTATTTACAGTGCAATTAAGAATTACAAATCATGGTCAATCAAAATAAACATTACCTATTACCTTCGTTATTATCATTGAGTCTTGAATGTCTTCAGCGTGGTTCATTATAAGTATGCACTGTTTAGTGTCACGCGAGAGCGTGTGAGTGTCACCGGTCAGCAGCAGAGCTGACTAGTCCTGACTCCTGACCTAAACCAACACAACATAACTTTATATCGAGTGCCCTTTGTCCAGCATTCCGTCGCCGGCGTAATTGATACGGCCGTGACGGAGAATAACGTGAATATTAAACTACGGGAGCTCCGGTATTGAGAGTTGAGATATGGGTCTCATATGGCAACAGCTCAAGGACACGTTAGTGATGCTCGATTTAGCTTCAGTTCGATCGATTGTTCGATTTAGCTCAATATAGCCTCAGAGGTTCAATTCACGTCTTCTGTGTCTCAAAGTTTTCAAATACAGCAGACTGTCCAACAGGCAACAATCCCCTAACAATGTAGGTAACATCGTGAATTAGCGACGCTATTTATAATGACGATTGTTTTAGGTTAGAGGCCACTGACATCGACACGTATCATGGACCATATCGGTATCAGCTAATAGGCCCATTAACACGTGCGTCAGAACTCGGAGCTCGCTACAACCGCCGACCCGCTGGACTCCACTACTAGTCATGACCAGATGGCTATACTGAATGCTCTTATTGTGTATCTATTAGGCATCGTCTATTTGTATCGAATCGTGACTCAGCTACAATTACATTGAAATACATCCGAAAGTTGTTTATATCGGGGAAAAAGAGTTACATTTGCGGCGTTTGATGTTTAACAACGAGCGCCATTTTCCTGATCATCAAAGGGCACCCGATGTTATTACTTCCTAATTCCTGGAAGACGTTTTGAGGAAGTTTTTCGCGGATTTATGTTTGGCCTTCAAAATTAATCCAACAATACTATAGTCTGTTAACTTAAACGTAAACAAAGGGAACAATAGAACACAATGCTACAAATACAATGACTCATCAATTTGGTCAAATTTCATCTTTTACTTTACGTTTATACTTTAGACTGAATCGGATTTAAACAGAGTATAAATCAAAGGAACTTGGAGACTTCATTTCAATAGCCCAATGTATTTTGTGGTGTAACCGAACCCGGCACATGTGGCTGGCTACCGGCCTGCAACCCGATCCCACCCCACCCCACCCCACCACACCCCACTCCGCAACACGCCACAGTACAATGGACAGAAATGACGCGGTTTATAAACAACAGCCGTTCCTCAATGGAGTTTGTAAACTTGTCCACTTGTAACTGGTACTCAGTCGCCAATAAAATAAAGAAGACAATAACAAGCGCTACCTAGCGCCTATGTGCTGATATTGTGTAAAACCAGTACGTCGATTCGATAAACAAGTTTCGATGCAGTCTCGATAGTCGATATGTTAAAACAGCAACATGGTATTCTCATAAACGTCAAAATCACGTCAAACGCGTTTTGATGGGCCCGAACACAATGTAAAATTAACGTGTACTTACACGAAACGTAAAAAAGTGGAAGTACGAGAATTTGGGTTCCGGTATATAGGTAACAAAAGCTATGAAAAAAATGAACAATATTGTTGTATACAGTTTATATTATAAAATGTAATCCAGTCTGCTGTCTGAGTCCTGTTGAGTGTCAATTTACGCATCAGAAAATTGTCACGGTCAATTATAATTCTTAAATGTGATGATGAATTTGTAATTAGGTAGGTACTAGCTATTGTCCGAGGCTTCGCCCGTGAAAAATATAGTAAAATTACAGTGCTTCCCTCGGAAACTGTACTTTTTCGAGATAAAAAGTAGCCTATGTTTTAATCCAGAGTCTAAACTAGTACCATACCAAATTTCATCGAAATCCATTCCGTAGTTTTTGCGTGAAAGAGGAACAAACATCCATCCATAAATCCATCTATACATCCTCACAAACTTTTACATTTATAATATTAGTAGGATAAGTGTAAGTTAAATACGAGAATTCGGTTCGGGTAGGAAGGGACATTATCATCTCAAACTTGTCATTTGCATTCTGCTGAGGAATAAACATTTCCCTGTCTCAGTTATGTATCTGTGATTACATAGTATATACCTAAGGTAGGCATTACAAAAGTAACAATGATATTGGGCAAGTGGAAACAATAATTAGGTATGCGACTTGCACAGAAGGAGAAAAGATTACTGGTAACGCATTGACGAAAACATCCACCAAGGCCGTATGCCGCGCACGTCTCGGTAACTTATTGGACATTTCACGGCCTCCTGTGTAACTGTTTACACAACACTGAAAAACGTCTCAGTTTGCATGCTAACTTAGTAGCCAATTATAGTAATAATAGTTTTCCGTGACAGATTTCGGTGACGTTGGTCAGTTTCGTTGAAACCAGACCCTACACAGGTACTATTTTTAAAATGCCCAAATGTGTGCTCAATACACAGGAGCGATCTCTCTTTACGAGATCAGTCGCAGGAGCAACTTTTTACATGCCGATCCGATGCATGGATCATCTTTGTTGTGAGACAATAATGTGATCTGCCGGTAAAGTACGGTAAGTGGTAACAGCGTGCGACGTGACCGAGACTACCGTGGGAGAGACAAACTTCGGAACGAATGGTTCGGCTCAACGGAGATACAAGATACTTCGCGATCGCGAACGAGCGGGATGAAAGATCGTTTACGTTGAGATATTTATTGAGAGTACCGGACTGCCGGTAAACCTGAACCGGTAACGCTATATTAATTCCTCTGCTATTGCGGATGTCGTCGCCGAAACTTATGAAGATTTTCGCGGCGTTGCCGGTGTAGTAACTACAAACACGTTTTTATGGCGCTAACTAATAACTATCCCCGAGCAGTGTAACTGTGTCGTCCGTTAGCTGCGGCCCTCCGCGCTGTGTACACAACTACACAATGCCGGGAGCCGGCACTCGGCAGGTAGCGCGACCTCGTGACCCCGGGGTCGCGCATCTGTGTCACTGTCAGTGCAGTCTCCGTCGCGGGCCGGGTCTCGGTCTACGAGACGGAGGGCCCCAGCCGGCGCGCAGTGGACGGCGCTCGTTCGTTGACACTTGTTGCTCGGTAATTGGTGCGAACTTTGAGGTGCAAGTCACAAGAGAGTTAGTATTTGGATTTCCTAACATTCATTTAGATGTAACTATCGTAAGTCGCTACAAAGGTATTATTTGAAAACTAATGTCACATGTTATAGTCGAGATTTCTTTATTTTTAAATTATTGAGTGCCTCAAATATTAACAGTCGGTGTTGCTCAAACTCATCCAAAACCATTTTACATCTATTTTCGATGATAGAAAAGCAGGTAGAGAGTAGAGACTTCACAGTTCACGATGTATGAACATTCGATGGTTCCAATAGTCTAAGGAGAGTCAAACCCATTTAAATGAACATACGTAATATTATAAATCTTAGTCTAGTAGGATTGAGTAGAGTTTCAGATCGAGATATTTAATCCTTTGACTGCTAAGTAAAATATTACCCTAAAAGCCTAAAGTTTATTACTTTTACCTCATCGGCAGGGCTAGCGGTACCGGGGTTGTGCGTTATAAATCAATTACCTCATTGATGACGTCACGCCACCCTGCAGGCTGCAGACCACAGCTGACGGCCACCATAGAGGCCGCGAGACTCCACCGTAATTCAGTTTATATCGGCGGAGATGGAGATATCTCGTCTGAAATTAACATTGAACATACCAGAGTACTGAGTCCTGACCCACTTGGGCGGAGGAATTTTTATTGGAATCGCTGGGCGAGAAAATGAAAAAGGATTGCGGGAATGAGACAGGTTAAAGACGGAGGTGGAAATTCCTCGTGATGACGTCACAGATCAAATTAGAAATAGTGGCGCTCGGTAGAGTAGTTAGAAAATGTTGATTTACTAGTTCGACGGTAAAAGCTATTTTTGTTGGCTAAAGATAATATATGTAGAATATTCTTATGGATGCAGAGTGTTTTGTTAATCAAATTAAATATTTAACCCAACATTAGTTTATAAACTAATAATAATACATAAGAATTGACAGTGTGTATAAGACAAAAATTACCGTATAGGTACTCTGGTCAAAATTACCAGAGTCCAGATGGATCACGTGTTATTGTATACACCTAGAGGTTCCCCGCGATTTCGAGCGCGATAAAGGAAATTTCGCGGGAACCGTACATTTTGCCACAATAAAAAGTAGCCTATGTAAGAACATAAATGAAATTTGGCACAGATATAGATTAGACAACGCACGGGGAAGGCCCCGTAATCTACTCTATATCTGTGCCAAATTTCATCAAAATCGGTCCAGTAGTTTCGGAGCCTATTCGATTAAAACAAACAAACTAACTTTTCCTCTTTATTATATTAGTTAATATTTATTATATCGAAGTAGAGATATCTGTACTATATATTATATAGTACAGATATCTCTACTTCGATATCTTGGGAACGAGAAACGATTACTGAATACTGATTAAGATCCCTGAATTTATATTTTTGATAACGAACCATTTGATTTTGTTGCACGGCACTCGGCAGTTACAATTCGTGCAGCTCGCCCGGTCAACATCACGTGCGTGACAATTCGCAAGAAATCTGCTCCAGAAAGGTCAAGTAATTGTGAAGTTCGTGACGGCATTTCAAGCATTGTCCCTTATCGCATTTAATGAATAGTTAGAATTCAGATGTGCTATAAAGATAAATTGCAAAAGGTAGAAAAATAATACCAACTTTATAATCATTACAGAAAACCGGCCAAGTTCGAGGTCGGTCTCTCGCACGAAGGGTTTCGAACGAAACGGCAAAAAAACACGTTAGTTGTATGGGAAGCTTGGAAGCTCCACTTTAATATTTATTTTATTCTATTTTCAGTATTTATATAGCGTGAACAGAAATACATCACCTGTGAAAATTTCGACTGCCTAGCTATCACTGCTCACGAGATGCAGCCTGAGTGGTGACAGACAGACGGGCAGACGGACAGCGGAGTCTCAGTAATACCCTCTTTACCCTTTGGGTACAGAATTAGGAACTCTAAAAGAAGTAACGCACTACAACGCGATATAAATTATAAATGGCGTTCTAGGGATATATCACTTCTGCCTACAGATAATATCAACTAGTCTCGAGTCTCGATATTTCCATCAGCTATAATATATTTATCCGAGCAGAAGTTGCTCGTATGCGAGGACGCGGCCCATTGTGCACCGAGAGCGTTGGAGTATAACGCGACGTCGCGTGACGGCCCCGGCACAAAGGCGGCAGATAGCGCAGCCTCCGGCGCCATCTTTTATTCACGCCATTCGCGATGCATATTCTGAAAGTGCTGCTCTATGTGTAGCGTGAACAACTGAACACATTGCAGTCGAAAACGTGAAGTCGGCAGTTGCAATCATATTTTATTAACTCTACAATTACGTGCAGGTTATGCCGACCTCAATATAAAATATGGCCATGCTATGTAATTTTCTATGAATGTCACACGGTTGACGGACGTTGGGCTGCATAATATAATAAACGATTTGATTGATAAGCTCATATACCATTTGAGCATAGGTTATTCCATCTATAATTAAATAACTATTGATAACTCTACCTTCACTGGTGTGGTATACATACATACCCCTCTACTAATAAAAAATACAATGTTACCGTCTTTATCTGATACGTTGGAAAAGTCACTTGACAGAGAAGGACAGCAACATTGAATAGCTAATCAGTTGTGTAAATATTTTTATTAGTAGCTGGTTAAGTACCTGGTTACTGAGAATGTTTCAAAATATTAGAAGTTAGAAGTTTCGAACCAAGTTGAATACGTTTCTGAATAATGAATTTGTTATTGTAAAACTTCTCGCAACTTTCTTTGTATTGCGAATTGTTTCTTTTACAGCTGTAAAAGTTGTTCGAGTATTTACCGTGTACTTTTGTTCATTGGGTAAATTATGTACCGAGCTCTACCGAGGTACAATTTCAGGAAACAAATTTCAATGTCGTTCGGAAGCTGTGTTTCTAACTTAGCGTTTTTAAGTAAGCTGTTTTTCTCTAGCGATAAAAACATAGGTACTTAAGGTTTAGGTACAGGGCTATCATGTCGTCAGTATATTTTACGTCGTATTGTATCGTTCTACCTTTGTACAGCCATAAACGATTCCTAAACCCTAAGGTTACGACTCGTTTGTCCCCGCGGTAGTGGCAGTAAACTAAGTGTCGGATAGCTTATTCGAAAGTTTTGTCGCTGTTTACTTCGTCGAGCGACAGAGAAACTAAGTCTTCCACTTATCTGTGCCCTTACAAGTTACAGCCATGTAAACGGAGACAACAAACCCGGCGGTACGTGAGCACGATAAGGTTTATGGAGGAGCTTAGCCCGCGGGCCGCGCGACGTTTGTGAGGAGATTGCGTCAGGAGTCAGGAGCATGGATAAGGAGGATTATACGGCCCGGCCGGAGTATATATTGTTACTCTGTGGCAGTGGCGAAGGCTGCTTCTCCTTCATAGGGAAGCCGGAGCCTATCCAATAGGTAGGGATATCTATGAAGGTTTGCCAAAGGTAAGTGACAAGGGAAGCTGATAGGAATGGAGTTATAGGAACCCTTCGCCAGTGCTCTGTGGTATATTCAGTGGCCGCTTGTGATAGCGGCTGCGGTTAACGATATGACGACGACACGGCACTTGCCGGAAAGACTGTGCCGTTGCACACGTTCCGGTTGCCGGGTAGCCGGTAGCGAAGTGTGTGGCCATGTACGTTGAAAGCTATCGTACATAGGGTTACCATACGTCCGGATTAATCCGGACATGTCCGGACTTTTAGACTCTTGTCCGGACTTCGTCCGGCCTTCTCATTTGTCCGGATTTTTAATTACTTGATGAAATACGAGAAATAAAACTAGTAAAGTTATATCGAGTGAGTCTTTAATCATCATTATATTATCATTTATCGAACAACAAAACGTTAAAATCTTTAATAAATCAACTTTAAAGGTCAAATAAAAAAAAATATCCATAGAAGTTATTTTTGTTTACAAATTTTTTATTCTTTTAACTAAGTACGACAAAAAGTCAAAAGTCCGGACTTTTATTGAAATGTCCGGCTTTTTGTCAGGACTTTTGTAATACCTAGATGGTAACCCTAATCGTACATGTCCATTGTCCATACACTTCGCGACCGGCTACCCGGCACCGGCTACCCGGCACCGGCTACCCGGCACCGGCTACCCGGCAACCGGGACGTGTGCAACGGCAGTACCGTGCTGCAAGGCGCATGTGCAGTTTATGACTGATGTCGTACCATAATAATATGTAAAGATGTAACATGTATCTTTTTGTTAAGTGAATAAAGTTTGACGACGTCTGTGGCTCAGCGGTTAGTGATTGGCGCTCAAGCGGGTCGCGGGTTCGAATCCCGCCAGGGAACAAAAAGTTTTCAGTGTTCCTGGGTCATGGTTATGTATTAAATATGTGTATAATATAATATAATAAAAAAAAGTATAGTTTAAGACGTATTAAATATATTTCCGTTGTCTGCTACCCGTAACACAAGTATCTTCAGATACTTACCACAGGGTCAGACTGACGTGGTGTGAAAAGTCCATATTAAAAAAAAGTTTGTTTGAATAGCTCTATTAAAAAGTAAAAACTCGCTACATAAATTGTGGCACTCAAATCATATGTTGGTCTTGCCATTCTGCAATGACAGTAACAATTTGGCCAGAGGCTTTCAAGAGCCTTTTAATGACGACCTCTGGGGCTCAGTGGTTGAGCGTGTTGGTGCTCAAGCCGGAAGCCGCGGGTTCGAATCCCACCGAAGGAACAAAAAGTTTTTCTGTGTTCCTGGGTCATGGTCATGGATGTGTATTAAATATGTGTATAATATAAAATGTATCTACACTAATCTACACTAATATCATAAAGAGGAAAACTTTGTATGTTTGTTTGTTTGTTTGTTTGTTTGTTTGTTTGTTTGTTTGTTTGTTTGTAATGAATAGGCTCAAAAAGAACTGGACCGATTTCAAAAATTCTTTCACCATTCGAAAGCTACATTATCCACGAGTAACATAGGCTAAATTTTATTTTGGAAAAAATAGGGTTCCGTAAGATATTTGGGTTTTTCGGACACAAGGTGTAAAAAAACAACCAGAAAAGTTACTTATTTTGCGTACGCTGCCTAAACTATAAAAGATAGAACCATAAAATGTTCTAATTAATTGTAGATCTTATAAATATCTACAAAAAAGTCCGCGACACACTATACCTATCTATGTCGAGTGAGGCACAACAACCATTTTTTTATTTAGAAATCTTGAATTTTTTTTTAACTATATTTAAACGCGTTTATTTTACTCATACTATTAATCCTTATCAAAATAAATTATTTCATCACTAAGTACAGTTTATGTAGATAATATTTGGTCTTTGAATGATTAAAATTGGATGTTTGGTTTTGAAGTTATGGCGAAATTAAAATATTACGATTTCTGCTGCACGGCCCGTTGCGAAGTGGGCGTCACCAAGGCGGGGGTGCGTGTGCGGAGATATTATATATAGATTATTGGGTAATTTTTTTGATTTGTGTTCGTTGTAACTAAGATGGATAGTTACTTGAATACCTATTTATTTAGTGTCTGTTGTATTGTCAGTCCTGAAGAGTATAGGTATTTCATACGATAAAAGTATACCCACCTACTTATTTCATTGAGTTTTGGTAGGTAGGTACCTATATTAATTTGTTTTTGTTTGTTTTGAAGTTTTGACTAAATTTCGCCCGTTTGGTAGAGGTTTAAAGACAATCTGTAGTATTAGTACTTATCAGTATTGTAATTTGTACCCGTGCGAAGCCGGGGCGGGTCGCTAGTTAAATATATTCTCGTTGTCTACACACAAGTTGTGTACCTGTTACACAAGTTCTTCGAGAACTTACCACGGTACCAGATTGACGTGGTGTGAAGCGTTCACAGATATTATTATTATTATAATGACTATAAGCTGTGTTTCTACAGACTTGGACGACAAGTCACAAGTCACACGACACGAGTCACGTCTCTAGTCTGTACTGTACTATCAAAATGTCGATAATCGATATTGAGAAACCACACGGTATAAAGCCGGTTCGGTATCGCTTGTCAGTACTCAGTAATCAGTATAGGTTGTCTTACGCAACCTTCACACAGGATTAGTCGGTCATTCGCACTTCTCGGCCGACAGCCAACACTGCCAAAAGCACCCAGATTTATAATAATTATAATTGGAGTACTTTCTGTAAATAGTAGAGACTAAAAAGTGTATATAATAAAATAAAAAAATTTAGAATAAAAAACAAGGTTTTGTTTTCAAACAGGAAAAAAAAGGGTTACAATTACCACCGGTTCGGAACCCTAATACTAGTAGTAATGTACTAAGTACTGTCGGAATAATACTAGTAGTAACAATGTAAGTATCTGTTTCAGAAAATTTCGTCGCGTCATCACTCATCATCGCTTCAGTTTCTTTAGAAACATTGGAATTTAATGCAATATAAAGTTTAAAAATATCTCTATAAGGCGTGACTCCTGCTCGTGTTTTTCTCGAAACATTATACAGAAAATATGAAACAAAAACATTTGATTTCATACACATTTTCAAAACATTTTCTGTAGCCGGAGACAGCTTTCTCCGGCTACAAAAAATGTTTTTGATTGAAACAAAACATTTTGTGTAAACAAGATCATGAGCTCCGATGAGGAAGACTCGCAGTTTTAGCGATTGCAGATGCAGAATTTAAGAGAAAACACAGGGGGTCTAAAAAGGTCACTTTAGGTGTTTCATTTTTTTTTTATTTAACTCATAGTGCGCCCTTTTACCCATTTCTATTGAAAACTGACAAAATTTATGGTTTCTATTATGATTAATCATGTAGCTATTTTACAATTCACGATTTTTGTATGGAAAAAAATATATGAAACATGTAAAGTAGACCTTTTAAGACTCTCAGATTTCGAGTTAGGCCATATTTACTGACCAGTAATTTTAGTATTTCTCAGGAGATACGAATTGAAGACCGATTTGGGGTTGATACATAATTTCTTCCGTATTTCTATGTTCAATGGTCATGCGAGTGGTGTAGCAAATAACAGCTCTAGGTAGAGGCAGATGCAGGATTATCGCGGTGTAGTAACTCTTCAGCTATTTATGAATTACAAAAACAAGTTTCTTAAAATAATAAAAAGTTAGAAATAACTGTACACAAATTTGAACATCTATTTTAGATTACAGTTTTATTGACTTAAAAAAGCACGAAAATTCGTCAAAGATTTTTGGAAGTAGAAGGCCGGTACCGTTGTATTATTATTGATCGGAGCCGGTACCATATTTTTCCAAGTCTAGAAAGTTTGAAAAAAATAATAATGTGATAGAAAGCTTTGTAAAAGATAACCCATACTTTTATGAATTAACAACTTAAAATTTGATTCTGATTATAAAATTGTGTACTAAGGTTAATCAACTACGTTATGAATTGATAACGAAAGTTAGGTATTTATTGATTGATAACGAATGGTTAGTTTTAAAAGTTAATTTTAATATTCTCTCCCAACTTACCCTAAAGTCCCTTGCAACTTATCCTACAAGTAAGCAACTTATATTAAACGATAGTGATACTTGGCCAAGTCCCCTGGGGTTGGTTCCGTACAAGTTTAGAGGCCCAGTTGTGGCCTGGAGTAAGTTGCATCACTTCCGTGACGACTGCGGACTGTCCACAAGTGGTCTGTGGTGCCAACATCGTAGATAAGTAGCCAACTTCCGCTTCACAAACTTGGATACGGAAATTTAATGTTGGGTAGCTTAGAATTTAGATCAGGCAAACGTCAGGCGTTTGCCTGATCTAAATTCTAAGCTACCCAATTCAAAATAATTACTGTATTTACAAGACAATCCCTTTATAAAATATATAGTATACTGGCATAGAATTATAACATCTAAGTATACAGGATAATTTTTTATTCCGTTTCAGTAAAATTTAAGTTCTCTTAAAAATATATCTTAAATCTTATTGGAATTCAATTTAAACAATTGAATTTTATTTAACCTAATCTATGTTTCTGTCTTTGTAAGGATACTTCTGAGACGCTTCAAAGCTTCAATGGTAAAACATACTCAAGATAGTTTTTATTCAATCTATGGTTACGTGCTCCCGGTCGTTTGCATAATTGCATATGCATCAGGTGACGGGACTGGCGGTCCGTCCATGCACGACCATGCACGCCATGCACGGGCTGTTGCCCGTGACCATCTCATTATGCATATTACGTTCTTTACATACACAATATTATGCTGTCATAATGCAGTCATAATTTCTTACTCGCATTGGAAAAACTATTGTATACTAATTTTTCCTGCAGCTTCGCCCGAATAAATATAGTCCCACGGGAAGTGGTTCTTTAGTTGAAAAAGAAAAAGAAAATATAATTTCGCTCAACTGGCGTTTTCATTTAGGTACTACGATTGTTTTGTTTCTCGTGCCCAAATTCGCAAAAAGCTCTGAACTCTGAAGCTTCATGTTGTTGAGTCATCCAGTCATCCTGCCAAGCAAAGATATAGTAGAGACACGTGATTTAACAATAGCCCCTTAGTAAACGTTTGATAATTCAGCCCGTCAGCCGTCTGAGTAACATAACGCCTCTATTATGTATTTATCGCCTAATTCGTGCATGAACTTTGTTTCAATAATAATAAATTAGTGAGAGCGAGAGCAGGAGGTGCGATGAGGAGGGCTTCATACTGGTAAAGAGAAGAAAGAAGAGGAAGCCCGCCGTCCGCAACCACCGCGGCACCGCACCCAGCGAACCCGAGCAGCGTCTGCGGTGCGAAGTACGCGCCACACCGCTGTACGTGTCCCGCCTGCACTGGTCTACGAAGGTCGAGGACGTCGTGGACTACATCCGAAAGAAGACGTCTTTCACCTTAAGGGTCGAGCGTCTGGAGTCACGCCACAAGGTCAATTTCAGTTCCTTTGTGGTGAGAGTACCGACGCATCTTTTACCGACCTTTGAGGTGGAAGAGTTCTGGCCGACGGACGTAGTCTACCGGAGGTTTCGGGGAAGGCTCCCCAACGAAGCGCGTATCACGTCGCCGAAAAAAGACAATACGTGATAAACTACAGTGTGTGTGTGTAAGAGTGAATGTGAATAATATAGAAAATTAGATTTATGTATAGTATTGTATAGTATAGAATTGTGTGTGTTTATAGTATAAAAATATATATCCGTTGTCTGATACCCGTAACACAAGTTCAACTTAGTACGGGATCAGATTGACGTGGTATATATACTATTTAATTATGTATATTTGTTTTGTATCTATTTTTATGTGTTTTTGAATAAATTGAAATATACCCATTAGTATATAATAAACAAGTGTATATTAAGCGATATGCGACCTGAAGGGTATTGTGGAACACCGGCTACAGTAGGCCGGACTCCGGAGCGGCCCATCACCCACATAATAAGCCCGAAGGTGCTGCAGGATATCACATTATGACATATAGCATTTTACATGAGCCCGAAGGTATGCTGCTGCAGGAAATCACATTATTAAATTTTACGAGGGGGACCTATTGCTGAGAAAGGCTCGGAAATACACTTAGCTGGGAATAACTACGCGAGTGATAAGTTCGACGAGAGATCACAGCGACTACATAAAGCCCTTGTATGAGACACATGAAGTGTACACGCGATACATCTACGTGTGATCAGACGTAGACAGTAGACTTTATGTTCAGTCCGCCTAAACCGCCATTTATAATTCATTCATTTGCACATATCATCGTCTGCACGACAACTTAGGCAACTTTTTTGTATAAGAAATTATAAAGGTATGTCGACTGTGGGATCGGATGATGATTCTCCACATTAATCAGATATAATTAAGTATTAGCTCTAAACGCTCGGTGGTCCGTATTCCCCGGGTCCCCGAGTAATTACGGAGACAATGCCGCGGTTCCGCGCTGCAGCCTGCTGCCTGCTCCCGGCGACTCCAGCACAATGCCGCCAGTTTATTAGTAGGCCAGGGCTTTTCAAATAAGATGTAGGTAGAATTTTTGCTTTAGAAATTGTAAAATGTTCTGAGTTTCTCTCTCGTTGAGATATCATCAGTTTTTTGATCTGTGTAGTTTGGGTGAAATGGGTGGGTGGAAATACGTTGATAACACTAAGTTGTAAACATAATCAAAATTGAAACTCTTACATAATAAAACTGATATCTATGAACTAAACATAACATACAACAGGCATACGGCCGTGCAATGCCCACCCTCCACATGTTCAAAAAAAAAGCCGCTCGTGCATCGGCCACGGCAGATCAGAAGCGCCTGATCTTCCGTGGTCCGTATTAGTTTGAGATCTCAGACTGATAGGGAGGATCAATCTTAGTAACTCCTCGGCTTCGATGCGATCTCTTGGCTATACCGCGCAGGGATAATAATATTATGATTTATGATAACTACATAACTACATAATAGCTAATCTGTTCGCAGTGACAGCGCACAGGTTGGTCGGCGGACCGCGGCGATGGCTGCTGCACCGTGATGTGGTAGGACGCGTGTTAGCCGCCCGTGACGCGGGAGGCCGCAGGACGCATGACAGCCGCCCGTGATGCGGCGGGATCGAGCTGACGAGTCAGTATCACGCAAAGATTTCAAAACTCAAGATAGGTTATGACGCACTTACAGAACAAACAATTTGACAGAACAAATCTTATAGAATAAAAAGTTGCGCCATCTTGGTTTTCACCATACTTCAAATGTCAGCCATCTTGTTTTCACCATACCTCAAAATGACCCCAAAATATTCAAAAGTGGGACTATTTAACTGGATACACGTTTTGCCTCAACATGCCTCGTCTATAATATATACGTCTATGGTGATCACGTCTTCACAGATCGTGACAACTGACAGCTCATGGGCTAACTCTCTTGAGAGACAGACCATTCGCAGGCAATGACTGTGCTTCCGTTAGTCAAATAATATTATATCTTTAATAACACTGTTACTGTCCGTTCGACAGGCTGGTAGCAGGCCGCAGAGCCGGATGAGAGCCGGACGCAGGTATTATATTACTCTCGTCTATGGCCGGACGCCGCATGCCGGAAAGCCAGCCAACTTCATGTAGTTTTCGTCACCGACATTACTCTGTCGGGGCTTCAGTTAATTAAAAACACACAAGTTCGTAAATCTTATGCGTTTGTTCACACCCCATCAATAAGCTCAAGTTCCTGGTTATCGCATTCCCTTCTTGATGAATGTCTGTTAAAGTACCTAATGTGACTTTTCAAAAAGTTCCACACGATAGTAAGTAAAATAGAATTCATCCAAAGGCTCCCAATTTGCGAACAAAAATATTGCAAATTTCTCGATTCGCGTGATATCTTTGGATCCAATATTAGGAATATCAGAATACTTAAGTAGGGTATAATAAGATGAATTGTAATGTAAGCGATATCTTTCGTGCGTGATCTGTCAAGGGGCGCGCGATATCAAAGCACACAAAAGTGTGAGGGCCTCATCGGAATGAGAAGAGGTTATAAGGGGTTTATTGAGATTTGAGACCTTCAACCGTTGCTGCCGCTGAAATTAATATGGCTCTTGCTCTATTGATAACAGTGGCGTGGTGTCCCTGTAACTCCATTCCTATCGGCTTCACTCAACACTTAACTTTTGAAGACCGTCATCTAAATTCCTACCTATTATACAGGCTAGGGTTTCCCTTTTCGCCACTGATTGATAAATAGACATCTCGGCCTGGACTAATTAATGCCCCCGATGTTTATTTATTTATTTATTTATTTATTTATTTATTTATTTATTTATTTATTTGCAATATGTGTGTTATTAAAGATGTTACATTAGGTTAACAAAAGTTCATCACATTTGCCCAATTGGGCATGCAAATGTCTAGCTTAATATTATATAAAACTAAATATTACAATTATTAATACATACTAAGCACATTATGTTACATTTTAATACCTAAGTTCAAAGTTACATAAAATTAATATTTAATTTAGTCTAAAAATGTCATGTTACTTACATATAATTTATACTGAAATTAGTCATTAGACATAACAAAATCCATTATTATTACTCTTTAATCGTCTTTAATTGTTAAAATTGTTTGTAATCATTATAATTATATTTAATAGATTAATTTAATATGTCAATTTTATTATGTCTTATGAGTTATGACTATTCATTACATTATGTTATATTTTTATAACTACTAGGTCAAAGTTACATAAAATAATAATATTTAATATAGTGAATGTCATGTTAGTTATAATTTATTCTTTAATTAGACATAACAAAATCCATTATTATTACTCTTTAATCGTCATCATTATAATTGTATTCAATAGATTAAATTAATATGTCGATTTTATTATTTTAATTTAAGCTACATCATCATCATTTTATTTAAGCTACATCATCAAGGATTAGGTTGTAGTCCACCACGCTTGCCTATTGCGTGTGAGTGAAAGGCGTATTTTTATGGTTCCGTAATACACAGCCCCTATAGTTTCGCTCTGTCTGTCCGTCCGGCTGTCTGTCTGTCTAGGTAGACAGACAGACAGCCGGACAGGTGTCCGCCCTTGTAGCTCATGTAATTATGTATATAAATGTATTAAATTTGGTATAGTTATAGATTGTGTATTATAGATCGCTATCTATAATATGCCAAAACTGATCGATCGGTTTTGGCTGCATAAAACAATAATCATTTAATAGTTTAGAGGTGGCTTTCCATATGTACATACGGGTAAAGTAGACGTTGAAAAAAGTTTTTTCATTCTACCCCATCGTGTGGGGTGTCGTCACCCCCCTGGCATTTCTAAACTATGTATAGGAGATATAACTTGTAAGTTTCCATGCTAATAGATGGTCTAAAAACTCTTTAGGAAAATTATTTTGAGTGAAATCGGGCAATAACTTTTGATGTAATTCAAAGAAAACCTATTGCGCGTTGATAGTTACGGAACCCTTCTTACATATTTCCTGACATGGTCTTGGTTATTTTATGATGCGTATTTAGTATCAGTCGTGTCTAAATGCGACACGATCTATGTCGCGATAAGGCACGTATTCGCAGCACGGCCGCACGGGCGCGGGCGGCACAGCAAAGTTATGGCCTAGGACTTAGGAGGAGTCATATTTGCCTTTCCGCGTTGACGCAGCGAGCGAACTTCCAACAATGCCTTTGTGCTGTGCGGGAATCTAGAGCGGCATTTTCTATGTTTATCTGAATATATATACTTTTATATAAAAGGTAAAGCTGATTGACTGATCTACCAACGCACAGGTCAAACCTTTGAAGTTTTGCACTCGTATTTCTCATATGACGTAGGCCTAGGCATCCACTAAAGAAGGATTTTTAAAAATTCAACCCCCAAGGGGGTAAAACTAAAATAGGAGATAAAAGTTTTAAACCTAATTTCACGCGGACGAAGCCGCGGACAATTATTGCTAGTTTTAAATAATATGTATTTTTCAATTTCTATAAATAATTAAAACTACGCTGACCTGCAAACCTTAGTACTACTGCTTTAACAATATTAACAATTCCCCACACCTATCTTGGTGACGGTGGCCGGTTTCATTGAAACCAGACCAGTAACTCAGGGGTAATTTTATAGTGCCCAAGTGTGTGCGCAGTACACAAGAGCACTCGCTCTAGTCTCTTCCTTTACTCTCGTAATCCAGTGGGACGAATAACCGACACGACTGACGAGAAATGAGGCGCAGGTCCGACTTTTTACATGCCGATCCGACGGTCGGATCATCTTTCTTGTCAGACAATCAGGTGATCAGCCTGTATTGTTCTAACCAAAATTGGAAACAATATTATTTGTTGTTTCAATGCGGGAATCGAACCCAAGACCTCTGAGTCGAGAGCCAATGCTCTAACCACTAGACCACGCAGGCTGTTATTAACAAATATGTAATGTATAACGCGTGATCACTAATCTGGCATTAGGTACATTACCGTAATGTTGGGGAAGCTGCGGCTGATTGTGTTCATCTCTAATCCCGCGGTGGGCTCGCCGGGGGGCGCCGGGCGGGGGACGGGGGGCGGCGGGCACTCAGCGCTCAGCGCTAAGCCGACTGAGCCTCCGTCTTCATTTGTGTACTTCATTTGGTTTAAAACATCTCATATACCCTTTAAAGTCCTTGTGAATATGGAAGAGTCCCACAGGGAATATATTTTCTTAATAGATGTTTCCAACATCATCAGTACAACGTTGAAAGTATGGACCACTCGTTTTTAATTAGAATAGTCAATGGTGTATTTCGGATTCTGGCTATCTTGCTCTACTTTTGGCTCTGCTGCCACACTCCACAGTTATAATATTATAACGTGTTGATAACCACGGTCCACGGTCCACGCCCGCGCATGAACAAGTACCTATAAGACCAGCAGCGATATTACTGACCACTGACCACATCGGACAATGGCGTCCGCGAACATTTGATAAATATTAACGAGCTGTGGCCTGTGGGAACTGGGAGTTAGACGCGGATAGTCGGGAGTCGGGAATCGCGCACACAATAATATTATGATACTCCCTTTAAATGCAACTTAATGTAAACGTAAACAAAGAGACAATTTGTTTGTTATAGGCTCCGAAACTACTGGACCAATTTTTGAATGACCAAACGATGAAATTTGGCATAGATGTAGAGTAGACCACGGGGAAGGACATAGGCTACTTTTTATTGCGGAAAATGTACGGTTTCTTCGAAATTAACTTTTGCGCGCACGAAGTCGCGGGCAATATCTAGTTATTTACAACTTCATCATCCTAATTAGCGATGGCATCTTGGTGAAAAGACCAGAGCCTAGCGCTTTCAGAATTTTCTAGAATGAATTATTGTTTACCTGGTTCAAGCGTTTAGGAACTTAGGAAGACGTAGATTTCCTTGTTTAGCCACAATTATTGTGCGGCCGTACAATATGTCTCATAGCTCACAGCTCACTGTTATAACAATCAACAGATAAATATACTCGTATAATGGATACAAGTAGAAGTATTTTATTCACGCACTGTTGTTATATTTCCTAGTAATGTATTAGCACTTAACTATTTAGTGCCTATTAACATGATTGGACCTGAGTAAACAACTTAATGAATATAAAGTGGACATGTACATAAGAGATGTGGTTTTATATGGCGCTGTTTATACCGTGGAGTCCGTGGACGACGAACTGTGGACAGTAATGGTCTATGAGACAGCAACAGCCTCCGTGGTCTAGTGGTTAGAGCATTGGCTCTCGACTCGGAGGTCATGGGTTCGATTCCCGCATTGGAACAACAAAAATTTTTATTAGGACAATGACAATGCAGGCTGATCACCTGATTGTCTGACAAGAAAGAAATCCTTGCGTCGGATGCGCATGCAAAAAGTCGGACCTGCGCCTGAACTCTCGTCAGTCGTGTCGGTTATCCGTCCCACTGGATTATGAGAGTAAAGGAACAGAGAGTGCTCTTGTGTACTGCGCACACACTTGGGCACTATAAAATTACTCCTGCGTAACTGGCCTGGTTTCAATGAAACCGGTCACCGTCACCGAGATCGGTGTGGGGAGTTATATTATATGAGTAATGAGACAGCGCTAGCGGACGTACTGAGAATAGTCAAATATCAATTACGTAAAGCAAAAAAAATCAGTAGGTACAGTTTAGAAAGGATATTTTGAAATTCCTTCCACATGGTGGTACAGTCAAAGAATTTGGGGGCACGGCAGTGCTCCCGCCAAGTCGAGCGCGAATCAAACACTGCCGTACCATCCTTTACTGGAACCATTTCGCCGCATTTTCAGGCCCCTATTTGAGAATCTCTGGATAAGACCAGAACGCTGAAATTTTCGTCATCCAATAAGCTATAATCACGTACTTAAAATCCAAAATTTCAAGTCTGTAGGTCATTTAGTTCCGAAGTTAAGCGAAAGCAAAGTTTCGCATTTTCGACACTCACTCACTCACTCACTCACTCACTCATGATCATCAAAATAGAACTAGTACTTCCCATAAACTTAGAGAGCTGAAATTTGGTACAGAGTTGGGGTTTAATGGCCACATAAAGGGAAAACTATAAAAACTAGGATAATCGATCTGGGGGCACGGCAGTGCTCCTGCCAAGTCGAGCGCGAAGCAAACACTGCCGTACCATTCTTTACTGGAACCATTTCGCCGCATTTTCAGGCCCCTATTTGAGAACCTCTAGATAAGACCAGAACGTCGATCTGGGGGCACGGCAGTGCCCCCGCCAAGTCGAGCGCGAAGCAAACACTGCCGTACCATTCTTTAGTGGAACCATTTCGCCGCATTTTCAGGCCCCTATTTGAGAACCTCTAGATAAGACCAGAACGTCGATCTGGGGGCACGGCAGTGCCCCCGCCAAGTCGAGCGCGAAGCAAACACTGCCGTACCACGCCACGAGTTGGGGTTTAATGGCCACATAAAGGGAAAACTATAAAAACTAGGATAATCGATCTGGGGGCACGGCAGTGCCCCTGCCAAGTCGAGCGCGAAGCAAACACTGCCGTACCATTCTTTACTGGAACCATTTCGCCGCATTTTCCGGCCCCTATTTGAGAACCTCTAGATAAGACCAGAACGTCGATCTGGGGGCACGGCAGTGCCCCCGCAAAGTCGAGCGCGAAGCAAACACTGCCGTACCACGCCAGGAGTTGGGGTTTAATGGCCACATAAAGGGAAAACTATAAAAACTAGGATAATCGATCTGGGGGCATGGCAGTGCCCCTGCCAAGTCGAGCGCGAAGCAAACACTGCCGTACCATTCTTTAGTGGAACCATTTCGCCGCATTTTCAGGTCCCTATTTGAGAACCTCTGGATAAGACCAGAACGTCGATCTGGGGGCACGGCAATGCCCCCGCCAAGTCGAGCGCGAAGCAAACACTGCCGTGCCATCCTTTACTGGAACCATTTCGCCGCATTTTCAGGCCTCTATTTGAAAAACTCTGGATAAGACCAGAACGTCGATCTGGAGGCACGGCAGTGCCCCCACCAAGTCGAGCGCGAAGCAAACACTGCCGTACCATTCTTTACTGGAACCATTTCGCCGCATTTTCAGGCCCCTATTTGAGAACCTCTAGATAAGACCAGAACGTCGATCTGGGGGCACGGCAGTGCCCCCGCCAAGTCGAGCGCGAAGCAAACACTGCCGTACCATTCTTTAGTGGAACCATTTCGCCGCATTTTCAGGTCCCTATTTGAGAACCTCTGGATAAGACCAGAACGTCGATCTGGGGGCACGGCAATGCCCCCGCCAAGTCGAGCGCGAAGCAAACACTGCCGTGCCATCCTTTACTGGAACCATTTCGCCGCATTTTCAGGCCCCTATTTGAAAACCTCTGGATAAGACCAGAACGTCGATCTGGAGGCACGGCAGTGCCCCCACCAAGTCGAGCGCGAAGCAAACACTGCCGTACCATTCTTTACTGGAACCATTTCGCCGCATTTTCAGGCCCCTATTTGAGAACCTATGGATAAGACCAGAACGTCGATCTGGGGGCACGGCAGTGCCCCCGCCAAGTCGAACGCGAAGCAAACACTGCCGTACGATTCTTTACTGGAACCATTTCGCCGCATTTTCAGGTCCCTATTTGAGGAGCTCTGGATAAGACCAGAACGCAGAAATTTAAACATAAAAAAATCGACTGTTATTGCAAAAACCTAGCGAAGTGGGACACATCTTCTAATTAAATCTAGCCCGT
Organism: Glaucopsyche alexis; assembly: GCA_905404095.1. NCBI lineage: Eukaryota > Metazoa > Arthropoda > Insecta > Lepidoptera > Lycaenidae > Glaucopsyche > Glaucopsyche alexis. The sequence continues at coordinate 25,351,650 of FR990053.1, read as the reverse complement.
AGCGTCCCACTGCTGGACGAATGCCTCCCCTTCTGCTTTTGATACGCATATAAATAAAATTAAAGGAAAACTCTGGATAAGACTAGACTGGCTTTTATACTTATACTTACAAGTTTACAAGAAGAAATAGTCGAACGATTAACTTTATTCTACTCGAAAATTACACAAATTAAATAAACAAATTACACTAAAATCTAGTAAAATAAATCAATATCAACGTTTCTACAAAAAGAAGTGAAATCCCACCAAAAACATTCTGTAAAAAACTAGCCAAGTCTCGATAGAGCTGCTCGTTTATCTCTAAAAAGTAGTGAAATCTAGACAAAGTCGTTCCAAGTCTAAGGTTCCTTACTGCGATTTCTTTATTATTATAGTTGATGTTGTGTGACTTGGCCGTTGAAGGGTACACAAGGGTACAAAAGGGGCTCCATGACACCACTGCTCCAATATAATTATGTGTTCTACAATCAACAACAGCCTAAAATGAGACACTAGCATCCAATTACCAATACCAGTATGGGCTATTATCTCGCTTAACAAACATAGGTAGTTACAACAGATATACATTACGTGTAAACAAAATTGACTTGTACCAGGCCTGTCCCACTCCCCGTGTAGGTATTAAAAATGTAAGTACGTGCGGCGGCCTCCTTAAACGGGCCAATTACGAGGGACTCGCGCGCGAGCAGTGAGCGACGTATGCGTGAGATTTGTTCGTCGCAATGTTTTATGGATTGGATTTAATACCTTACAATCTTTGCATATAATATTACGATAGGTAAGTACTGTGTAAGTTAGGTAAAAATCACCCGGCCAGCTATAACTATAATACCATATAACATAATGTATAACAATATTTAAAAATATAGTTTGAGCTACTACTGCTACTGCAATTACTTGATAACCAATATTTAGTGTTTAGGTGTTGGCTCCACAGTCCACTTGAACTATCTGTTCGCGTCTTATGTTATTCCGATGTGATACGATTTGAAGAATCATTTATTGACAAAAGTACCTAGTAGTACCTAGTAGTAAATATAAATAAAAATAAGGCGGCGTGATTCAACTTCTTCGAGTAATATCAGGCCGTGAAGGTATAAAAAATGCTTACGTTTACGCATAAGTATGTATATACTTATAGATATGCGCAAATTTATAATAATAATAATAATTATCTATGGACGCTTCACACCACGTCAATCTGATCCCGTGGTAAGTTCTGGAAGAACTTGTGTTACGGGTACCAGACAACGGAAATATATTTAACACTTATTTAAGATTTTTATTATATTATACATATATTTAATACACACCCATGACCCAGGAACACAAAAAAACTCTTTGTTCCTTCGGCGGGATTTGAACCCGCGACCCCCGGCTTGAGCACCAACACGCTCAACCAACTGAGCCACAGAGGTCGTCAAATTATTACAGTACTATTAACACCTACCTTAGGTTTATTTGGAAAGCAATTTGTTCAGTAAAGTACAGTAGGTAGGTAGGTACTAGAAAGTAGGTAAAAAAAGTTGTAATTAAATAATTATTAAGAAAAAATATATATAATACGTATAACCGCCTCCTTTTTTGGGAGTCGGTTAATAATTTTCTAAAATGAGACAACCCTAATGTCATTAGAAAGGATAAGAATTACGCGATAGAAAGAGACGCAACTTCTAGGTAAATATAATCGTAGGTAATCAAGCGTTGTGTTAGCTGAATTGAACCTTATCGCATCGCAGAAAGAGTCCCTATTTCTTCTAACCATTTGTCGGAGTGGTTCTTCTGTACCTCTAGGTACTATTATTTATTATGTGCTTGTACCCACTAACGTATAAAGAATGTTCAACGGCCAAGTCACACGACATCAACTATAATAATAAAGAAATCGCAGTAAGGAACCTTAGACTTGGAACGACTTTGTCTAGATTTCACTACTTTTTAGAGATAAACGAGCAGCTCTATCGGGACTTGGCTAGTTTTTTACAGAATGTTTTTGGTGGGATATATATTACGGTACAGTGTCGCGGATACACGCGGAAACGCGCGCAAAAGCTAGTAATGTTACAAATTTAAAATATACTTTACACAATTAAATATAAACGTAAATAATCTTTTTATTTACGTTTATATTTAATTGGATCTGAAAAAAAAATAGTTATGTATTTTATAGCGTACGTCAGTCTGCCCAGAAACCTGCTTATGCAAATTATGCAATCAGTTATTGTATCAGCAGGTCTAAAAAGGCCGTTTTGGCAATTCATTTTCAATTCTTGTTATGAATTACTGTATGAAAGATGACAGCGATCGTAAAATGGCCACTTGAATTGCAATTCATAATATGATTTGGATACAATTCATATTATGCAGTAATTGGCTGAAATTCATTCATTTGACAGATTTACAAGCAGAATTGCTTTAGTGTCAAATAGCAATATTGCGATGATATTACGCAAGTGGCCTTTTTAGACCCGCAGGTTGAACAAAGAGACTAAGAAAAGCTTACCCATGTTTAATCTTATACATAACCTAACGGTTTTGGTCAAGCTTCAAGAACGGTTCTATCTCGAGGGACCTCGGAACAATATTATATAATATATGGGAACAGGAATGAGGTCCTCAAGGAAGTAGCCAGGGTCACCATACATAGCGTATTGCCCATACAGGTACCGCGTTTTTGTCTCCCCTCGATAACGGCTAGGGGATCGAAGACCGGCCATATTTTAAAAAACCGGGTTTTTCGGTCCCAGCCATCTTCAAAACCGGGTACCCGGGTTTTTTCGGGTATTTCGGGTTTTTTGTTGATTTTGTAGAATTTTGTTAGGAATGTCCTAAAATTAACTTTTATCAGCTGCTTTCTGTTGTAACAACGTAATACTGGTAAAATGTGATCCCACCATAAACATTTTCATGTAAAGTAATTAATAATTTCACAAACTTTACACCTTAGTCAAAATACGTTGCCTGACGAAATGGCCATGCCACATAATTTGACTAAAGTGTAGAGTTTGTAAAGTTAGGCTTGTAGAGTTAAGGCGTGTAGAAACAGAAGTGCCTTGCCGGCCTTTTAGGAGGGAATATGCTGCCTTCTTGAAGGTGTGCAGGTCGTAATGGCCCGGAAATACTGTTGGCGACAGTTGGTGATGAGGATGATAAATATTTTGTCCCTTCGAACGATAACGAAAAGATGCAGCAGGTATAAGTCCAAACAATTCCTCGGAGCACTCCCCGTAATATAACCGATATATGATGCAGAGCGATGCTCATCTCTACGTAGCTCTAAGGAGTAAAGCCTGTTTGAAATACTATGGCAGTCGACAATTCGAGCGGCCCTTCGTTGGATACGATCCAGAGGGAGAAGCTGGTACTTTGGTGCTCCTGCCCAGAGATGAGAACAATATTCTATGTGAGGCCGAACCTGCGCCTTATAGAGTTGTAGGCGTTGGACCGGACTGAAATACTGCTTTGACCTGTTCAGAACACCAAGCTTCTTGGAGGCTAACTTGGCCTTGCCCTCCAGATGATATCGGAACTAGACCTCGCTCGATATGCTAACACCAAGTATTCCGATGTTGGAGGAGACAGTTATGGGTATGCTTTCAAAACGAGGACATACGACCATCGGTAACTTATTAGCGATGAACGCGCAAACTTGTGTCTTAGAGGTGTTGAATTAGACTAAGTTAAGTCTACCCCATTCAGAGATCTTCTCCAATGAATTCTTAATTTGAGAGACAAGTTCGTTTCGACTCTCAATGACGTTTTGCCGAGAGACCTGGCGACGAGGCGACCTGTATATAAGGCATCACCCGTACTGTCGTCATCACATAATATTATCATTGATATGCATTATGCAGTATGAACAGGGCAGGCGATAGCACACCAAAGATGTCTACCAAGATGCCAGGACTGTGCCATAAGAGCAGGTGAGCCGAAAAAGATGCGTTAAGACCGGTGCCAACTCTGGAGCACACATTTTTAACACAATGGGACGGATTCCGGTAGGCCCACTCGATTTTTGGTATCATGGGAACGGAGAGCAATTCGCACTGAGCGTTGATGGAACCGAATAATAAATTATACCAAGTTATGAAGGTCCAAAAAATCGACGAATCACTTGCGCTTCGCTCACTCGTCCTGGCGGGGCGGGGGCACTGGGACTGGCGTGCCCCCAAATGTACTACATACAACATGAAAACATTATAACTATTGTTCTAAAATTCTACATTGACAATCACAAGCCACTATAACGTTCGGTTTGTGACTGTAACTGTTATAAACTGTTGTAGAATTTCATAATGAAAAAAGCTCGAAAAAACCGAAAACCGGTTTTCAATATTTTGAAAACCGGGTTTTGTTGTAGGCCCGAAAACCCGGGAAAACCCGGGTTTTCGGTTTCGGGTAAAACCGGTCTCGATGCCCTAATAACGGCGGACCATAAATCTGGTGCAATTAGCCGGGAATGTTGGGATGCGCGCGCGCAGCTTCCGGCGCCGTGTAAGGACAGCGCTGGGCTTCCTGGTGCAAGACGGTGTAAGTAGTAACACATACATTATTGAGCATCGGCGGCATATACTTGTATCGGCGCGGCGTAAGGATAGGGCATTAAAACTCCAACGCGAAAAAAAATATTAAATTTTATCATAGTAATGTATCAGTATTAATTGTATTTTGGTATCATTTTAATTTGGTAGCGTAACATTTAATTTGGTAGCATTATAGTTAGGGAATGGAAGAACCGGTCTCATTTTGAGAACCGGGAATTTCGGGACTAGGCAATTTCGGAACCGGGATTTCCCGGGAAATTCAGAAATTTCGGGACTGGTGTTAAGGCATGAAATCCATGTGTTATTACTGTCTCAAAAGTAATTCAAAATATAAGAATAACATTTTATAGTACAATTATTACAAATTAAATAAGGTTTTAATGGAAACTCGACACATCAGCCAATATGTCACCGCCATATTAATGACAACTTTACTGGCGATAGTAAAGAGCCGTAGGTCATTTTAGTTTATCAGCATTATGTATTGATGATTTCTTATTGAAAAACCATTAATAAATGCTAATGTTACTTCGAGTTATTTGATTTTTGCAAAACGTCAAATGATTGGGGTGCCCAGAATGCAATTAGTGTATATGCTCGAACGTCGCGGTAACTTATTAGAAGTGGTAGATTAGTGAGATAAGCATACTGAAAGTTTAACATTAAGATCTCATACTCGCTGGGGGTACTTAACAATATTTAAGTAAAGTATCTTCGATGATGGTCTCGAGCATATCGCTAACTCCCCTCTTTGTCTTCCTGACTAAAAGGGGTTTGTTGGGGTTTGATCGTTGCGTCCACACATTTTATCTGCCATAAGAGTGTTCGTGCTACCCCAGGTGTCTGCTGTGGTGCTGAACTTAAGAAGCTCTTAGCCGTTAGGGCGTCTTATAGTTTTCCTTACACACCTGCAAGTCGTTGTTTTGTCAATGTTTATTTTAACGAGGTATTTAGTAGATGGCAGTGCCTAGTTTTAGTTTACAAGGTTTCACGTTTATAATATTACACCTAGTAATAAATTTTGATTTCAATAAATGTGCGAATAAAAACTCATTCGCAGCAAGAAACGTTAAACAAGAAGGCATATTTCCTCGCACCCCTCACAGTTAGCTTATATGTACAGAATCTGATATGAACTACTAATTATATTCTTTTATCGTGTAATATTTTTCATTTTTGTCTTTAATTTGCTGTCGCAAATTATTAAAAAATATTTTTAGCTAATATTTACAATTACCGATGATAGTTTACTTAAATTCTTGTAAATTTTAATACAATCTGTTCGGTACCGAAAGTACCGAAATTCCCGGTTCTCAATTTTTGATTCCCGGTTCTCAGACCGACTCAAAATTTCGGGAATTCCCGGGAATTTCGGGACCGGGATTTCCCGGTTCCGTACCCTAATTATAGTGTACTATTGTTTTATAGCTTACGTAAAAGAATAAATTGATTCTGAACGGAGTACGTAGACCTACCTAATGGTCTTCCATATTCTTTCCTATTCATTGGGCATCGGGTTTTACAGCGCGGCGGCCGGCGTGCGCCTGATGAGCGTGAATATTCCCCAGGCAGTAGTATGTGCAGTCGCCGACATACCGGTGTACCACTTTTGGACCTTATTGCCATAGTAATGTCCGCGACTGTACATACTCTAAGATTCGTACTGTGGTGTAGACAAGTGAGATTGTTGAGACAGTTTTTTGTTGCAACCTAAAGCTCGACAAAAACATTTTGCCTACTAATAAATACTTGTATCTACATGATAATTAAAATTAATGAGTTCATTAATAAACTGTTGTAAGCTACAACGAGCAAAATAAGCATTTGATAATTGCTACACAAGAAGCTAATGCGAATGGTATAATTTATTATAATCATGGATAACTGTAGCAAGAAGTAAGAAACTCAGACCGAATAAACAAGTTAAGGCTTAACTACGCCTCGCTGTGTCATTAGTCATTACACAGGGGGCACACAGATGTCACGACTTACGATACTACGCCTTGCCTTGTAAGGCGAGCTGTCGCAGTGTGTGGTTTTTACCCAACTACGGCGAATCCAAACGGAAGGGTAATGATTTTGGCAGTCTATATAATTTATGTATGTTTGTTCCCTCGTAGCGTCTAAACTACTGGGCCGATTTTAATGAATGAGGTGTCTAAAGATTCGTAATAATACCGCGGGTAACATAGGCTATATTAATTTTCTAAATTTAATATTTCGAAAATTGCCGATTCGAAAACAAAAAAAAAGCCCCAGATTCTAACTCTTCTTCTTTTTCACGGAGTCGGGTTATAGTTTTTTAATGTATGTAGTTTAATGTCATGGGATACTCATCCCAACTTACCTGTCCGGTAGTTGTGGTATAGTATACGGGTATGCGACCCCGGCTTCCCTAGCTATTACTGTCCTATCCCTTGCCCTCCTGGGCGGTAATATCCTACATTTCCTATTTCCCACTGTAACTTACCAATCTTCCTTTCCACACCACCTATCCTTCCCTTTCCCTATTCCTACCCTCTCCACCAATCCGTGGAAACGCAACGGATAATCATAAAAATAATTTAATTATCCAAAATGGCGGCGATGTGGTTCACCACCCATCACGTCTCGTTTCTCGCGGAGGTGAAAAGCGGACCATGGAGAGCCGCTTCGCTACGTTGAATGTAAGAGGAGGAATGGATGGTAAGAATGAAAGTGAACGAAGCGAAACGAGTATGTAAGGATTGTAGCAAGTGACAAAAAGTGGTCTCTGCCTACCCCTTTACGGGAAAAAGGCGTGATTATATGTATGTATGTATGTGTAATGTATGTAGTGCGCATATCTGCACTTGTACTACATACATAAAAAACAGCTTTTTTGTTTGGCAAAAATCTGTCTTCACTTTTATTATTTGCGCAGTAGCGCATGTGCAGTGCGTGTATGACTGAGGTCATATGAAACGTGTGTCTTTTTGTGTAGGGAATAATGTTCAATTTTAAATAGCCATCTTAGGAATGCAGCGTCGGCGCAACGCAGCCTCGCGTATCGTGCAGTATGTAGTGACCCGTAAGCTGTATAATCTGAAGCTAATGCCATAGAATCAGGCGCGCTGTGGCCTGCGAGTGGTGTGGCGGACCGCGGAATGTCTGCGGTCGGTCATCAATATGTATCAGCGGCGCCCGCCCGGCGCGGCGCCTGCGCCAGCCGCCAGCTCGCGTGCCTTTGTCAATGTACTGGCCGGTCGGAACAGATCCTAGTTCAAGCTTAGACAGTAGTTTAGGTTTATTACAGGATATCGCAGTCAGATTAGACGAAGACAAAATAATAGGTACTACTTACGAGCATCTGCAACAATAGAATAACCTACCTAGCTAAATCTTTCTCTATTAAGAAACTTTTCTGGAGTATCCAGATTTTAAGATACAAATTAACTTAACAACGACGGACTTGTTAATTGTTATTATGGAATATACGTAATAAAATATTTATCTATTAACACTAGTAGAGAAAGAGACTTTTCTGGAATATCCAGATTTGAAGATACAAATTAGCTTAACAACGACGGATTGTTGTTATAGAATATACGTAATATAATTTGAAAGGGTCGCAGCCCGGGAACAACATCAAGGCAAAAGCTAAATGGAGTAGTCATTTCTTAGAATTAATGAGTATGCATTGATGTAGTACAATAAGGTACCGCTGTAGTCCTGTTGTGACGTGCGCCCGCTATCGCAGGCCGTCCATCAGGCCCCAATCGGGCGCTATCGGGCGCTATCGGGGCTATAAGGGGAAGATGGCCGTCTCCCGCGGCGGTGGAACAAACAGATAGCAGGATGCAGGGTCGGGGGGCAGCGATAGCGGGGCGGCGCTCTGCACTGTACAATATAAATAATGTGCAGTAAACCATTTTCGTACTCGATCTCCCGAATCGGCGCACGCACACATACGCGTCAAGTACACGGCTGCTAACGAAACCTCAAATAGCAGAAGTATATAGCGTATTCGTGGTGCCGCGACTCTTGCGCACTGTCAACGCTTTTTTGCAGACGCCATGATCGATTATTATCGATTTCATCGTCAAATATCCGAACGACCGCTTCGGGATAAGCGGTCATTCGAATAATCGACGCTCTACTGTAGTAATTTCATGACTGCCTCTCTAATCAGAAACCCCTAATTGTCGTATTTTAAATTTTTAACTTAGACTTTAAATTTACTTGCAATGAATTATAAATGAATTCTTGATATCATAACGCACTAACCACTGAGCCACAGAGGTCGTAGAAGGCGAATCTATTCTATCAATAGCAACATCAGCTCTATGTTACGTCACAATCGCGGTCAGTCGTCGGTAATATGATCTCGTACAGAGTTTACTGGTTACTGGTACGGGGTACCACATGAGGCGTCGCATGTAAGAAAATATCAAAAACAACATTAAGATTGACGAACATCCTCCAGAAGTACAGAAGTTTAATATGTATGAAAGTTGTAGATCATTAGCATTGTTAAACAGTAAACACGACATGTTACAGGAAGCCGCCATTAATGAGGCAATATCCAGTCCGCAGACTCCGCAGTGGACAAGTGCATTGACGCTTTTGCGAGGGTGTTTACAATAACAATTAGCACTTACCTAAACCACAGATTACTAACTAGTCACTCCTTATGCATCCGCGATTAGGATGCGCGGGCGCAGCTCCTAAGTCCTGACGCGCGCGCACTCGCACCGCCACACTAATTGCTGTCATTAAGGCCCTCCCCCGAGCAAAAGACCTTGAGGCGGTCAGCCGCATAAATTTTTCACATAACTTAGTTCAAAATTGACCAAAAAAAATATTTAAACGGCGAATACTTATCTAGCTTATGAAATTGCCTATCTTTTGGTGTGTGTCCCAAATAAAGTTTACTTGTAAATACTATGGAGACGCTGAAACTATAATTCAATGAACATTCAATTATAGTTTCAGCGTCTCCATAGTATTTACAAGTTAATTTTATTTGGGACACACACCAATAGATAGGCAATTTCATAAGCTAGATATTCGCCGTTGAAATTTTTTTTTTGGTCAATTTTGAACTAAGTTATGTGAAAAATTTTCAACTGAGTTATGCGGCTGACCGCCTCAAGGTCTTTTGCTCGGGGGAGGGCCTTAATGTGCTACTATGGTGGAATCGTTAACTATTTCCTACTGACTGTTTTGTAAAGACTGAAATTATGATTTATGTTATTACAACTAATAATGACATTAATATAACTGAACTAAATTAATGTCCTTATTTACTGCTCTATAAGAGCGGCTTTAAAATTTGACATACATGGCTGCTTTATTTTGTGTCCATTTTGCGACCAAATGACACCAAATCATTCAAAAGTATACATTTTTGCAAATAAGAGTACCTACTTCTTTATCTGTAAAATAATTAAAAACTAAAACTAAAAAAAAAAACAAGAGGTCTAATTTGTATGTAATTAAAGGAAAACATAATACGATAATAGTGAGTAACGCGTTACTCCTCACAACAGTTCGCTCCCTTCGTGCCAGCGCCCAGCGGCATATGTCTGTCTGTCTGTCACTCACCGAGTCAACGCTATAATGTTACTTAATATATTTGTCATAGAAACACATCTGTTTTGTTAAATTGTTACGCCGTAATGTTATGAGGTCGTCTAGTCAATAGTCATGTGTCTCTGTCGTAGTAACTAGTAACACTAAATCCCTCGGTACAGCGGTTTTAGTTTCGCTACAAATTACAATATTAGTGATCAATTATTGTAAAACCCGTAGGTATTAGTCTCAAACATTACATTCTCAATTTAGACGATCCAGTTTGAATTGTATAATTATTATTGGTAATACAATACTCTACAAATGAATTTATATTGTGTGACGTGTATGTAGTATTTTTTAAAAGTGTGAGTTGTAATTAATTGCAATGTTAGGTGTCTCGCTGTGACGTCACGGTGTCAGACACGTGTTTTTAACATGTTTGTGCTCAGATAATTATAATAATGGAGGCGGAAGGGAAAAAATATGCTAATGATCGAGTGTCAGAGTCAAGTGCAGTGGGTCGGTGTCAGTGGGTGGCGGCGGTGTCACCAGTGTCACTAACGTCGCCGGTGTCACCGTTGTCAACAGTCGGGGAGTCAGTGTCGAAGTGTCGCCCACGCGCTCCCGGTCGTTTGTCTCCCCGCCTATTTTCGGTGGAGTTCTTTTTTATGAATAAGGCCGCATACACATGAATATTTAGTGAATCCCGACGATTTGTAGATCGCGCGCCAATTGAACACGAATGTAAATATACCGAGTTACCGACTAAGTAATTTTCTGGATCTCGTATATTACGGGATAGTTAGAAAAACACCGACCGTATTTGATTTTTGTCTCAAAAGATTAACCGTAGTTTCTAAAGAAGTTTAATATCTTGCGTAGCTTTTGGCAGACCAGAGGTGGTAAACTCGGTTACGTGATCCGAACCTCCTGGACTAGGGCGCGGGCGCGGGCGGTGTGCACTCTACATAATATAGGCTATCCGCACACGTGCAATATTAGGTATGGACATAATAAATTTGTCAATACTAGTCAACCCGCACTGCCTCGCACATAGGGTTACCAGATGAAAAAATCAAAAGTCCGGAGAAAAGGCCTGATTTCCTAGAAAAGTCCTGAGATTTTCTACAGCTTGAGAATTTTCTCTCAAAAACGTATTATTATCTTGCGCACGCGTTTTACGCGACTTTTTTGATTTTAACTGCAATTGTTACCAAAAGAAGATTATTTTTAGTTTGTTTCACTTTGATAAATAAGTATTGATTTTAACTGCAATTGTTACTAAAAGAAAATTATTTTTAGTAGTTTAATAACAGAGATCTTTAAAATGTAACCTGTGTTTTATTGAAAATCCTGAGCTATCACTAGATTTGCTAAATCCGGCCGGAATCCTGAGAAGAGTCGAAAAATCCTGAAATCTCAGGACAAATCCTGAGATATGGTAACCCTACTCGCACACAACCACAAGGAATATTGTCAATAATATTATGGTGTGTGTGTGTGTGTGGCTAGCCAATGGCGCGCGTCACCGCAACACCGCAGTAGGTATATCGGCTGTCGTCGTGCACAAACACTGCCATAAATTTGCCTTATCACATCCTAACGCGCACACATAGCACAGCACAGCACATAAAATAAATTATATTCAAGCTGGCATCGAAATCATAAATTGATTTTCAGTTTCCTGCCAAATATTTTAACGAAAATATCGCTTTTTTTATTTTCGTTCCGTCTCTTTACTTTGATATACCGTTCACGTGGAACGTAAATAATTGTAAAAATTGTCTATTTCGCGCCGACGTCATATTTATAAGATTTTTGTAGAGAATCAACGGGAGAACTTAGTTATTTTATTCGGCTTTATGACTCATACATCGCGACAATTTATGTAAAGCTGATGGTCATAAACAGATCTCTATAGAGCCGAAAAGATGAAATAAATGTTCTTTATAATATACCTACCTACGAGCTAGTTATAAACTTATAACGTGTTCAAACGGTCACTTAATGGCCGTGTTCCCGGTAAAGGTACGTTAGTAATATAATATAAAAATATAAAAAATAATATATTCTTTGGTAGAGCCGATATAATACATAGCGCCTACGCTGCGCAATATATATTTTTAAATAAAGCAAATTAAATTGTAAATAAAAAAGCAATTTAACGCTTTGATTTCGCATGTAAATTGCAGATTTATCCATTTTAGAAACATAACACCATTAAGATCGAGAAAAGGTAAACAAATGGAAACAAAAAGTGAATGCTAGGTATATAAATTATAATATATGTAGATACATAATTCAGTATACAATATTAAGATACCGAATTGTCTTAATGATGTTCAGTAATGCGTACAGTTTACTCAGATACTAAAACGATAAATAGTCCAAACTCCAAAAATCAGGTAACGATATCGAGACGATTCATTTATAGTTTATTGAAAGTAAATTGAAAGTCTAAGTTAAATACGAGAATTGCGGATTTGGTGTTACATAATAGGTTCGCCCTTGATTTCTACGGCGTTAATGATGGATTATGATGAAAAACAGCCACCTAGCACCTCCGCCCAGCCGCCCACCCGCCCCAGTTTTGCAATTCACAAGGCCGCGACATCAAACAATAAACAAAATTAAAAGTTAAAACTTCGCGCTAATCTCCTTTACTGCGGGACGGTAAACAATGGAATCCGGGTCACCTCCCGAAACACGGTGCTCTTGACCCCGGCGTGACGTGACGTGACGTGACGTGACGTGACGGCGTGACAGCGTTAGGTCACATAGCGCGCTAATACCGAGTGAAGTATGAGAGGGATCCTCTTCTTTCGCATAATTTTGTTTGTCATAATTTCATTTGGCATACCTCACTTGGCATAATTTTACTACGCATAATAATACTTTGGCATAATGGTTTCTTGGCATACTACATCATTAGGCATAAATATCATTTAGACTAATATTGTTTGTCCTAATTTAATGAGGCATAACTCGTAAGGCATATTTTTTCTTGTCATAATAATACTTTGGCATAATTGTTTTTCGGCATAAACTCGTTAGGCATATTTTTTTGTCATAATAAATTCAAGGCATTCTGTCACAAGGCACAAATATGCATAAAATGGAACGAAATAATGAAAACATTGTCAAGGTAATTAAACGCATATTTATGAAAAATTAAAAGCAGGTATTACACTCATATACCTAGTGTAACATGTGTAACAGTAGGTTAAGTTGCGGCGGGGTGGCCCTTGGGCCACCCGTAAGCCGCTAACATGTTTAAAATAATTAGCTCGACATGTTCTTAGATAGCATTTCTTGTTTTTTATCAGAGTTTAATTTCGTAATCAGTCGAAAATTACAATTATAATTGTTATTTCGTCTTAACTCGCATACCCAGTAGAATTTATCATTCATTAGTATGTTAAAAAAAATGCTACAAAAATGTATGCGTAAATATAATAGTATGCTTAAATATCATTATGCGTAAATATATTTATGCTTTTTAATATTATGCATAAAAATATTATTCTTAATGAATATTATGCGTAAAAAAACATATGCCTTACAATAAGTATGCCTAATAATTATTATGCTTTTAGTAATTATGCGAAAAAAAATTATGCTAAAAAAGTTATGACAAATGAATATTATGCGAAACGACTACTTTTATGCGAAAAAATAGGGAACCGTATGAGACACAGGTATTGCACAGTTTGTTCGAGATTAGTGAAAACTCAGTTATATTAGTTAAGTTGAGAGTGAAAATTTAAAAAAAAATGAAAAGGCAAGAGCTATTTAATTCGACCAAGTTAATGTGTCATTGTGTTTTTTTGTGAAATTGAAATTCCGCAAAAGAAATTCTGCGGGAACCGTACATTTTGCTGCGATGAAAAGTAGCCTATGTGTTGATCTAGAGTCTAAACTGGTACCATACCAAATTTAACTAAAATCCAGTCAGATGTAATTGCGTGAAAATGTAATAAACATTCACAGATCCACATATCCATTCTTACAAAGTTTCTCGTTTATAATAATACTTAGGATAATAAACAATGATTAGCTGCTCCTGTCTGCCCCCCCCCCCCACCCACCTAATTTCTCAGTTCTTCAATTTGGGACTTGGGTCGTTTACAAAAACTTTACAGTGCTTCAGTTGTTTTAATTATCGTTTGTTATTGCGGCCGTAAATCTCGTGTTGTTACCCGGTGATTACTTCAGTTGTTATTGTTAATGTTTCATCTTCTACTTTGCACTCTTTCGGAGTCGGAAAGTATCTTAGCGAGATAATATAGTTAAAGAGTCGATAATGATACCAATACATTTCAACATTTTCAACGAAAGCTAATACATTTTACTTGTTTGTCTTCGTGGTATTGTAAGTTATTAAAAGCTCGCGGGTTCGAATCTTGCCGAAGGAATAAAAAGTTTTCTGTTTGTGGGTCATGGATATGTATTACATATGTGTATAGTATAATAATCTATACTAATATTATAAAGCTGAAGAGTTTGTTTGTTTGTTTGTTTGTTTGTTTGAACGCGCTAATCTCAGGAACTACTGGTTCGAATTGAAAAATTATTTTTGTGTTAGATAGTCCATTTATCGAGGAAGGCTTTAGGCTATATAGCATCATGATAAGTTCAATACGAGCGGAGCACCAATCAAGAATGTTTCAAAATCGGGGTTTTTTTCCCCCCTTTTGAGAGCTTTCGCTGCGTACGCTGCGGAAACGGTTAAAGTTTCGCTTAAATGATGTATGACAGAATTGTTCCCCTTTAAAAGTTCTAAAAAAAAGTCCGCGACGGTATATGTCTATCTTTTAAGGTTGGCTCACAATAACCTTTTTATGCTAACCAAATTTGTTTTAAAATTAAGCATTATTTGTGAGGGTGTTTTCATAAAGATGATATTAATCCTTATCCAAGTAAATACGTTATTCATTACAAGCATTTAATCTAGAAGAAATTTGCAGTTTACATCATTTGATTTCAATGAGTATTTTAGAAGATATCGCAGTAATAAAATAGTCCAGCGCGCAATTATGTACGGCGCACGGCGCGGGCGGGCAGTCGTAAGGTGGAAGCGTTTCTCCTTCTAAGTAAATGAAGTCGCGGGTAAATTTTAGCGATATCCCAAAGTAAATGTTTCACGCGGACGAAGTCGCGGGCAAAAGTTAGTAATAAATATACGGTCTGCTCCCTGTAACACAAGTTCTTCGTGTACTAAGCATCGAGCTAGATTAACGTGGTGTGAGGTGTCATAATCATAATATTATGTTGTCTATGTAAATACAAATCTGTCCAGTATCCAACTTTATGTCTATAAAGTTGGATATAGGCGGCAAATCGACGTTAGCATTCCGCTCACCGTTTCTGGGAAGCTGGGATCAGATATTGGATGTAACGGGTCCCGGCGGCCGCTTCCTGTTCGGAGTTCGGTCCAGCTGCTCCGCTAACTGTAACTAAACGCACAGCCTGCATTGCGATCTCGATAAATACGTCGCGTATTGGCTGTAGGACTGTTCTTATATGGCGAATGTAATTACTTCTGGAGCGATACGACGCAGGTTATAGACCTTATACCATGCCAAAGTCTAAACCAATACGTATCTATGTATATGATAAAGCGATTGCGAAGAGTGTTTGAAATAATGACCACATCATAGATTAATGATTGGTCTCCGCTACGCTACGTCGCGTCGTAACGTAGCGGAGACCAATCATTAATCTATGGACCACATTAATTATAAATTTAAGATAAACTTTTGAAAATATGCCATGAGTTTAACCACTCTCGAATGTGAAAAGAGATGTTTGATTTTGGGCCAGTTCTATGTACACTACATAGGTAAATAGGGAAAAAATATGGGAATATCATAAAAATACGAAAAAAATAATTTAAAGAAGGGTACATGCGTACAAAAATGATTATTTGAAGAGTTTTTTACTGCGAGAACACTATTTTTAGGGCGGCCATGACAGTTGTTTTGACTTGACTTTTGATGTAATAGACAGTTTTACGAAGAGACGTCGTCTTGAATGTCATACGTCTTTCTTTGTCAAAAGTCATGTCATTGACAAAATTACATTCTTTAGTTAATTATGATCTGATCCGCCATGTTTTATTTTACTTTGTGTTGCTCTCCTTGGCGAAGTTAAACAAAATAAAGAATAGGAAACGGTTACTATATTACGTAGCTATATTTACACATACTGTACATAGGGCTGGCCCAGGCCTCATACATTTCTTTTAATACAAAATTTTAAAAAATACCTTTGACGTAGTAGAAATAGAGATTTACCCAAATAACCAAAATTATTGCCAACAATTTCTCGTGTCGGTTGAGACTCGGGTCACCCGTCACCCGTGTAACTCGGTCGTAAAACTGTGCTGGAGCTGAGAGTAATGAAATGGTCAGTGTGACCGTTTTCAAAAACCGCTAAACTACCAAATGTAACTTACTTTTCTCAACTTTTCTACTGAAATCTACTAACGTTTTAGAAAACCTACTGAAATTGTACTGAATTTTTGTTGAGACAGAATATTATATGAAACACAAATTTAATATTATTAGGTTTTATTAATAAATTATAATATACACACGTACTTAATTAATTACCTAGCCATCATTGTCGTTTCAATTTTTTTTATTAGGTATTTTAACCATATTTTTTCTTGTTGGAAAGAAGAAGGGGCAAACCGTCCCCACCCTTTTAGCACTACAGGACATATATCAAATGAAAGGGCTTAAAAAGTGTGTTATTTTATTGTATGACGAAAAATCTCTAACCATGGGAGAAAAAAGTTAGTGAGGGTTAAAGGTTAAAAAAAAGTAAAAAAATCAATATTGGCACATAATTACTTTCTAGAAATTGTTTCTTACTTGCGACGCTATCGAATGGTGCAATAATACAGGTGTATTTTTTTCCTAATTTACGGATTCGAATCCTGGCCTGGAAAATTGGTTAATGTAAAATCTAATGATGCAGATAAAACAATTACATCAAAATACATATAATTAAAGCAAAAAATATTATTTAATATGCACTGAAAAAAAGTAAAAAAAACATATTACATGGTGAACTATTCTTCTGGTTATTGTAAAAAAAAATACACCTGTATATTACACCATTCGATAGTATCGCAAGTAAGAAACAATTTCCAGAAAGTAATTATGTACGAAAAAATTAAGGAAATAGCTTTTTATAGCATTTTATTAATATTCCATACATTTCTTCAAAATATGAGGCAGTTTATCAAAATATACCACTTTTGTGAACTTTGCTGTATACCATTACTTTCCAAAAATTGTTCCTTATTAGCAACACTATAAAATGGTGAAATAATACAGGCTGATTTTTTAAACTTGTTTTTAACCTTTAACCCTCATTAAATTTTTTCTCTCATGGTTTAGAGATTTTTCGTCATACAATAAAATTACACACTTTTTAAGCCATTTCATTTGATATATTATGTCTTGTAGTGCTACAGTAGTGGGGACGGGCTCCATACAAAAGTGCCCCTTCTTCTTTGTACAATTACCGCCGTTGTCAAATAAACCTTGTTTTACATGTAAAAACGATGATACATGATGAATGTTTAAAAACCTATTAGACTAAGGTACCTTTGAAAAAGGTCTAAAGTGAAAAGAATTTAAAGTAGGATGGAACCCATTCCAAAAGAAAGAGAATATTACAAAAATATTATAATAATAGGTTTTAAGGGTAGAAAACGATTAATCGCGATTTCCGGCAAAACTACAAATTCTATGGAAAAAAGTTG
Source organism: Glaucopsyche alexis (assembly GCA_905404095.1). Lineage (NCBI taxonomy): Eukaryota > Metazoa > Arthropoda > Insecta > Lepidoptera > Lycaenidae > Glaucopsyche > Glaucopsyche alexis. Next base: position 25,333,794 of record FR990053.1, on the reverse strand, counting down.
TAGGTCTAAAATTTTTGTATTTACATTTTTTTCACATAACTTCAAAATTTATGTGAAAAATTCAAATAACCAAGTTTTTGGTTTTTTATTTTTATCTTACAATAAATAATAAAATATCAGGAAATTTGGTAAAAACTTACCTTTTATGTTCCAAATATACTGTATTTTTTTCATTAAAAAATAAATAATTATCACCTTATTTTGACTTAATATCGAAAAATTAACCCTAATTTTCAATCGAAAATTCTCCCCTCAAAATACCAGCTTTTTTAAAAATGTCGGTGGGCTTTTTGTTCGTTGAAATGTCTCCTTTCTGATAATGGGGAGAGTTTTCGTTTAAAAATTCGGGTTAAATTTTCGAAATTAAATAAAAATAAGGTGAAAAAATAAATATTTTAAATTAAAAAAATTACAGTATATTTGGAACATAAAAAGTTTTCACCAAATTATTTAGTGATAAGATAAAAATAAAAAACCAAAATATTTCTTTTTTTAATTTTTCACATACATTTTGAGGTTATGTGAAAAAATGTAGGTAAATACAAAAGTTGTATACATAGGTTGTAGATCTTTTTATCACCTACAACTTTGCCATTTGACTTTATATTTTACTATAATTATCACGCGTCGATTATCCGAAGAAGTAAGCGACGAATCACTGACAGCTATCAGAGGTAATTTTTTTTACATTTCCGATGTTGCCGTGTTAAGAGAAAAATATTTGCTAAAGTTTAAAATACTGCCAGGATATTCTACTGAAATCCGCTACTTTTTCACAAAATACTGAAAATCTACTGCACTACCAATTTTACAACGAAAATCTACTGTTGCAGTAGTCAATCTACCGTAAACGGTCACACTGGAAATGGACAACAGGTCAAGCGGTACATCAATAATACATGAGCTGTGTATTGTACAGATAGAATACAGACCTCAATTCGGAGGTCCGGCGTCCGGCCCGGTAGTGAATAGTGATGAATATATAAACGCTGCTCATTTGTACAAATAACCCGAGAGGAAAGTATGTTCCGTTTCGTCACACAAGTGTGAGACTCCGTGTCAATTACAGACCAGCGCGGGATGTGAGCCATGCTTCTTGAATTGTATCTGTCACCGTAAAATTGTTAAAACCGTTTGTAAAATAACTAACGAGATTGTAAAAATATGTCGAAAGATTCATAACTATAGGTATATTTATAATCTAAAGAAAAATAATGTGATAAATTATAGGAACCATATTCGTGTCCGAAGAACATTTTACAATTTCACTAGTTATATTAGGTACAATATAACGGTTTAGCTACAATTTTACGGTGACATATCCATTGGTCAACACTTGTATTCGCTGGGTGCGAAGTACTAGGTGGGGGTATCATAATCGATCGCAGCGCTCATGGTGGCAAAAAGTAGAAATAATGTTGGCTTTGTCATCTGTCAATGCCGAAGCAATCTTTAATTTTCTAAAATTCTAAAAGCGTTTTATAAGGTATCAAAGTTTTAATATTATATATCTATGTATCAAAGAACCAGATGTTTGTCTGATAATGCGGGCTTGAAGTATAGAACTCTGTCCTTGTTTTGTTCTTAATAATTCCGCTACATCTCGGACATGTCCAGCAGATACCAACAATTTGCCTTTACAAACGGTTTGTGGTTGAAATTTTATATTGAGTGATACTCACAAACCCGGTCTTTAAAATAATACTCATTTTGATCTGAAAACTATATTTAATAAAACCATTAAAGTAGCTTTATCTTCTTGTTTTACAGTAAAACTACAATTAAAAAAGAAGTAAGCAAACCCAGATATAACCAAAATAAAACACACTTTTGAATAGATTTTACATACCACATTTAATTTGAATGCCCAAAAATGATTACACAACACTGTCCACCCAAATCACAGTAATTTTGAAGTTTACATTAATAATACAATAGTATTTTTAGGGTTCCGTAATACTTAAGGAACCCCTATATTTCGCTCTGTCCGTCTGTCTGTCTGTCTGTCTGTCCGCGCCTCTAGCTCCTGTAATTATGAATATAAATTGATGAAATTTGGTACAGTTATAGATTGTGTATAGATCACGGTTTCGGGATCATAAAAAAATAATAATTTCATATTTTAGGGGTGGCTCTCCATACATGTGAAGTGGGGATGAAAAATATTTTTTCACTCTACCCCATCGTGTGGGGTATCGTAGAATAGGTATTTTAAAATAAAGGCAAGGTTTCATACGTTACTTTTTTTTTAAAGTTGACTATTTTCGAGTATTCGGCCTCCAAAATAGTTTGTAAGTTGGTCCCCCCCTAGCATTTTTAAACTATAGGAGATAGAAACTTGCAAATTTCCATGCTGATAGATCATGCTAAAAACTCTTTAGGAAAATTATTGTTTTAATATTTTATCACAATGCCGCCAAAAAATTTAAAAACGCCAGAACGGTCAGAGCCAACAAAGTTGCGAACGCTAGGTGGCGCTGAAGTCGTGCACGGAGCGAATAGTGAAACACAGGTAGAACCACTTTAGCTAGTGTTATAATAATTATAGTAATATGTGCGGACAGAAAATGTAATATTATACATTTTGCGATACTTGTGAAGTTACAGAACCCAACTATTTACCGATGCGATGGTACGACGGATGGCGATATTAAGTACGATAATATTATAAAGACGAACTGTTTAACTGTGTTTTATTATTAACTATTCTTTTATTTGTAGCCATTTAAATTTATTGTAGTTTTAGTTTTTTTTTTTAGTTTTTTTTTCTACTTTGCATATTACATCTTCTCCTTTCGAGTCCCCCGCCCGCTTCCACAAACCTAGCGAATGCCAAAATGTCCGTATTACACAATTATAACATGATGTAATGATAAATTGTGCGTGTGACGTGTGATGTCTGGTAATTGTCACGCCGCGTCCGTCGCCTCACACTTATTCTGTGGTGTCACGTCGCGTCCTGAATTACACAGCAGTTGGATCATACCAACGCAATATCGCTTTTCCTTATGTAATTAGAAAGTTATGTTATATTTCTTTCTTATATCTGTTCGACATTGAGCTAGTATTTCTTGATAGCATTTTTATCCAGATGACGAGATTTCCAGGACTTTGTGAGTGGCAAATTAACCGCAGTAGGTTTAACGAAAAAATGTCCTAATCAAATACAAATAGTGGAAGCCCCAAAGGGAGATCTCCGATCGAGCGAGGTGGTATGCCCGGTCAAGCAGAAGCCTACTGTAGTAGTTTCTGTTTTCAGATGTTGTATTGTACATAGAGCGCCGAACTGTGAAAATTTCGATAGCGCAATTCAACATTGCGGCGCTAATTAGTCCGCCGCGCATATTTATTATTCAAAAGGTCTTTTGCAGAAAGTCATGACGGATCCCTACACTAGGTATAAGGCAATACCTGTCCTGTGGAGACATCGAATGGAATGAAGAGATGATAGTGATCGCTGATGATGATAGCATACTTTAGTTTATCACCTTAGTGACTTATTTTTGTTCACCGCTGGAGCTATTTTTGTAAAGAATTCGTCATGCCCGCGGCTAACATTTTCACGCTCTTTTAAACGCCCGTGAGTCGTGTAGGAGCCTAGTGACAGTTTGGACAATTTGTTACATCTTGACTTAATCATCCGCTGAAGTGCCGTCAGAGGAAGTGGGGAATGGGGGAGGGACGATGACTGTTACATAACATTATAATTATTTAAGAGCATGTTATGTCAATGCCAAACTTCTTACTTTCACTTTGATGCCTGTGATAGTTTATTCAGTTAGCCGAAAGGCTATGTATAGCATAGACATGTATTAGTATGCTCCTCTGTTATATAAGTTATATATTAAATGTATCTGTTGTACGTGTAGTAATAAATCAACATATTGTGATGCTATAATTTGTATCATTGTATCTCCATTATAACATAAGAAGAATCCCCAAGATATTCAACATAGAGATCCTGGCTGGAGCATCAAACAATGACACGGCACTCCTACACCTGACGGATAATAATGACCGCGGTCAAAATTTGCGCGGTATTAAAGTGCCACGAAATAACAATTATGTTAGGTCGTCTTTTCGTGTTGCTCCTGTCGAGAAATTTGCAAAATATATTATTCAAAAGGTAAATGGCGAACTTTACGCAAATGAAGACGTACAACTTACGTGCCAGCACTCACAAGCGCCGGAGATAGTCGTCCTAAAGTGCATTACATTAAGTACAAAACAATATACTTTCTACTTTTCCCATCTTATTCTCAACTAGCTGATGCCCGCAACTTCGTTTGCATAACTTCGTTACCCGCAACTAACGAAAACGGATCCCTATTTTTTATACGGAACCCTAAAATAAAAGTAGCCTATGTTAGACCTTATAACATCAGCTATCTGCCAGTGAAAGTCCCGTGAAAATCGGTCCAGCCGTTTCAGAGATTAGCCGGAACAAACAGACAGACAGACAGACGGACAGACAAAAATTTTAAAAATTGATATTTTGTTGTTAGTATCGAATATACTTTCATATGCATCAAGTGATAAGCTGTTAATTTGACATTACAAACAGACACTTCAATTATATTTATCTGTATAGATTTGGTCGTCGGAAATTCTGAAATTATATTAATATCATGTATTGTAGCTTTGGGGTCTTTCACTGCCGTCTTTCCGGGCTACTGGTGTACGCGTGAGTGTCAATTGGGTGAAAACAAAAAATGGGTATCGACCCAGTAGAATAATAGAATTTTTTGACAAGCATTGTCTTGTCAAAAAATTCTAGTTGTATACGTAATACGCGTTCAATATGCGAGTACACAATATACTACACATGTGTAGTAGTTGATAATGATGATGTTGATATTAGTTCAAAGTTACACTCAATCACTTCATGTCAATCACCCATGACGTCCATATTTCACTGTGCCGCCGCAGAGTTTACGAGTACAGAATACAAATCTCTATTCAAGGAACGAACATTGTAGGACGTTTATTGGAGTTACTGTCCGGTGAGAGTTATACTCGTATTCGGACGGGTCACTTGGGAAAACAGAGATATAAACGTTTAGAGCTTTGATAATGTAATTATTTCACTTCATCAGATTAGAGTGCTCGCTAGTCGCTGCCCACCTAAATATTGGATTACTAGGTCTCGTCCGAAACTTTGTTCGTATAGATCAAGATGCGATATTATATAAATTGCCTCCACAAAGAATGGTCTATCTTACGCAGAAATAATTTGGCAAAAAGTAACTCCCGAGATTGGCGCGTTCTATTTAACAAACGAGTGGCGACTGCTGTCTGCTGTCCAAACAAACTTAAAAAAAGTGCGTTAAAAGCTGTTTCATTAAAAGGAGTGTTCTTAAAACGCCCTAAGTAGTGAACTCGTGGGCATTGTGAATCACGACTTCGTATATGTATGTGGTCGTCCTTTTATAGAATTCGAAAAATTCGCAAGGTGAGAGGCGTTCCCCGAGGTTCCGATCGGGCGATACGGTCCGCAGAAAAAGTATTTACAAATACCAGTTTTTTTATTATTGATTTTCGATTTAGTTATTTCTATTTGAAGAAAATACAGGATATTGGCAGGAATGTGTAGACGGAGATCGGGGGTAAGGGGTTTCCTTTCCGAAATATTCTTTTAGGTTCCTCGAACTTAAAAATTTATTTAATAAATTTGAATTTAGCAAACTGTCTCGGGGCTATAAAGTAGATGCTATATTGAATATGTTTTTAGTTTTTACATATGGATTCTATAACACCCACATTAAAATATTAATAATTAGCATTTGCATGAACTGGATCGATTTTGATGGCATACAGTAGACCACGGGGAAAGAGTAAGGTGGTTATTTTGGCTACGCTATTTTTATTTTGCGTGAAAATTTACGGATCCCGCGGGATTTGCTTTTGCGCGTACGAATTTACGGGAAACGTCTAGAAATAAATATTTTGCGGACCGTACAAGGCAGTGCAACAAGTTGGTTAACCCTGAGCTTCGGTCAGTATCCAGCACAAGGTGACCGGCGCTGACGACTTTACACGTACTTACTGACACATCTGCTAGCGTAACCGGCATACGACATCAGGTAGGGGACGCCAGGCTACGCCTGCAGAAGACCACATAGGTACACTCAGACGGGTACTGACTACTGGTATACACCCGTGTATTGACACATCTGCTTCTGTCTTCATTGGCCTCGGTATCAAGCGTCAGGTAGCAGACATCAGACAATTCCAGAAAGCCACACGAAGGGGAAGGTAATAAAGTCAATAAGTAGGACAATACTGAAAGCATTAGTATTTATTCAGAACTAAACATTCTGTTTCATTTCCAGTGAACAAGCACTGATTTGCACATTTACTGACACATTTCTATTCTCTATATTCACTGACATATGGCATCAGGGATCAGGGATCAGGCATCGCCAGCGGGAAGCTATAGGTACAGTACACAGATTATAACGTAATGTAAATTCAATTACAGAAAATTTGGGGACATGATTTATTGCTATTAAGATAAAATGAACACCAAACTACTCGGTGTACAAGCGTCCAGTACTGATATACACTGACATATCGGCTACTGTATGAGCTGGGCCGTGCTTCCACAACAACTGGCCTCTAGTCAAGTAACATTCGATAATTTAGTCAAAAATGGATTTGACATAAGTCATCGCTAAGTGACATGTCGCTTGCGATGCCTTATGCCAAATCCCATACATTTTGTTTTCGAACTTCGTCGTCGAAATTATCGAATGCATCTTGACTAGGCCCTCTGGGCCGGCCCATTTACTGTCGAAACGGATATCGACCAGATAAATACTAGAAAACCGGCGTGAAATAACGATTGCGTTGTGTCTCGCCGAGTGAGTGAGGTTATCCGAGGGAGTTCAGGATTTTAGGGACCAGGAATGCAAGTGCAACACCAGAGGAGTTAAAAATGTAAAAGCCGACAGAGGAAAGGGAATAAACACCTCGTAAAGCGCTAGTGAGAAGCGCGTGTTACTCAGTGCCAGTATGTTTAGATGATATTGAAAAACTGCACGCGGACTCCGACGCTGTTCACGTACAGAATTGGCTTCGAACATCATTGATCTTTTACAGGACTGTATAGATAATGATAATGATGTTAATTATACACTTATATTTACAAAAATATTAAATTCAACCAAATATATTATGGCATTTCTTTATTGCACGGTACTTAATTATAAGACATTTTGTACTTTTAACTTTTTGTTAACATTTAGATTAAATTGGATTTGAACAGAGCGTACTTGAGAAACGGGAACGTGTCAATATATACATATTATACTTAAAGGCAATTGTGTGTCCATAACCATGTACATTGTACACAATATAGTGGCAAACAGTTATCTATGCACACTGCTGAGCGCCCAAGACACCGCCGCGCATACTAATGCGGGATACGTTGACTGTTTGCACTTGCAACTCTCTGGTGCTGCAGGCTGCACTACGAACTTCGCCGCAGTTGCGATCCGTACTTTCCGCCTACAGCGATCGCTCAAATCTCTTTGCTTAATTAACTGTTTCTAAACACTTCATATGAGTCTTTTCACTCGGAAGATGCGGGCTCTGGCGTAATGTTTCGAAGGTGTCATCATCATCACGCTGGTTATCATCGCCATGTTACCTGGTTGTTTACGTTGTAAACACACGCCGCTGTTTTCTGCTACAAACAGTAACACTAGTTGAAGTGTTTTTGAAGTTTATCTGTTTGTGTGTTCTACAATACACGCTTGTTTATTTTGGTCTGTTTTCGTATTCAATTTATATATTGCGCAATTTACTATAGCTAACACCATGAAATATTTATTCAAATCCTATGTACATTATTCCTATTTACTAGTGTATCCAAAATAATACACATAAAAGTTATTAGGGTCATTGAAATATGAAATATCTGGACATGAGTTTAGAATAATTCCGCTGAGCTGTGGTGAACCTAAATAATCACGTTCTGGCAGCTCTCCAGTGTATTTGAAAGTATAATCGGATTGTAATAAATGACCGGGATATTATTATTATTAATAACTGCGTGTACCGGCCGGCGACCACATACTGACTTGTTATTGATTGTGCTGTGACCACCGGTCATAGTTAAGTAACTAGTAATATAAATATTTATTAAGACTTGTCAGCCAGGACAGGGCTAAAAGATGGCACGTCGTCGTTAGGGCGGCAGAATCGCGGGCCAGAAAGCGTAGTGAAGGCGGCAGGGTGGCAGAGCGGGGGGCGGGCTTTCTTCGTATTAATTTAATTAAGCCCACTCAATAATATTTGCGCTTCTGCTCTTTATTGTAAAATAAATGAATTTGTATTCGTTGTTTAAAAATAATGTAATATACAGGCCGAGTCTTGCGAGTATTAATAACGATAATTTATACAATTTATAAAGTTCCAGACAACTTTCGTTCCGGTGAAATTTTTGTGATCATATCGAAATACTTTTAAAATTAAATTCGAATGGAGGACATTTTTTAAAAGTTGAATTTTGAACTCGATATAGAATGATCAGTGATTTTTAGGTTTCCGTACTCAAAGGGTTATAAACGGGACCCTATTACTACTACTACTCCACTGTGTAATTACTACTCCACTGTCCGTCCGTCCGTCTGTCCGTCTGTCGCCAGGCTGTATCTGATGAACCGCTATAACAACAAATACTAAAAAATAGAATAAAATAAAATATATTTAAGGGCTCCCATACAACAAACGTGATTTTTGTACGGAACTCTTCGTCTGCGCGTTCGACTCGTACTGGTACGTGTTGTATTTGGGTTAAAGTTGTCTCTTGCGGAAGTAGGTACAGTATCAAAGTAAATTACTGTTCTCATAACAAATTACCCCTCAAATGAACAGTTACGCGTCAAGGAAGTCGGTTAAAACCGTACAGGTTTTGAGGTGTATGATTTTGTTTCGAGGTCGCCACGCCGCGGTGACACGGGCTGATCGTTAGGCAAGTGGGGCGGAGTGATCAGATGGTTCCGGTGACAGCTGCAGGTGCCGGCGGGTGGCAGACCGTGGCAGGTCGCCACGCGCCACCAATTTACCGTTGTTAAGTTACATTTTCCACGTAAAGATAAGATTTGCTCTCCCTCCAGTCAGCAGGCATACCCTCATTACACAATAGCCTCCGCACTCTGTAGTGATCAGGGCCTCTAATCAAGATGCATTCGATAATTTCGACGGCGAACTTCGAAAACAAAATGTATGGGATTTGACATAAGGCATCGCAAGCGACATGTAACTTAACGACGACTTATGTCAAATCCCATACATGATTTCGAAGTTCGCCGTCAAATTATCGAATGTATCCTTACTAGAGGCCCTGACGCGTTCTTTTGTCAGAAGCAGGAAAACCAGAGACCATGAGTTGTGTAAAGATCGCCGATGACACTTGACATGATCATGAAACTGTCAGCCTTTCAAATTGTCCTACTCCGAGATGTGAAATGTGAAATTGTGGAAAATAAAAGGGTCACAGCATATTTTGTCACGAATCACGATTCATGTGCCGACCCTACTCACTTGCCATTCACCCTTAAGTGTGTAGACAATAGACATCCTTAATTGAGTCTAGCTCCCGAGTACCACAGGTACGCGGGACAGAGTGTAATATTCAAACATTAGCTATATTTTATCAATTAGTAGTGTATGAAGAGAGCGATGAATGAAAAGATTACGCGAGAGAGCTTGACAGGATCTTTTTTTTTATGAAATGAACCAGGGAACGAGCAGACGGATCGCCTGATGGTAACCGATTACCGCCGCCCATGGACACTCGCAACACCAGAGGAGTTATACTTGTAACTCCTCTGGTGCTACGACTTGCGTTCCTGGTCCTTAAAATCCCCTTGGGCCTCCGGTAACCTCACTCACTCAGCGAAACACAACGCAAGCGTTATTTCACGCTAGTTTTCTGTGAGGTCGTGGTGTTTATCCGGTCGAGTCGGCCCATTCATGCCGAAGCGTGGCTCTCCCACAGTTAACGCTGATCGCATTAAACGAAGTGCGTGATCTCTGCCTATGATAGACCAGTGTGAGCATGGTCTATTCACAGTTCATGCAGTTGCGTCACGCGCTGAGTGCGTTGCTTAACATGGTGAGTCAGCGTATCTCGCTGCATGTAGGTTTACGACGCTCTCGAGTACTGTACACGGTCGCCGCCAAACCAGCGCACCGTATCTCGATCTTATTATATTAAGTAGTAAGGTTCAAAGTGGTACCGGAACCGTGACTTACACGAAATTACTGTGTACACTCGCCGCAGCCAACACAGAGATTTACGAGTGTCGACTCCCAGCAGTTTATGACGACTTATCAGCTGTAAACGGTTATCAGCTAAACGATTGCGTCTCACGTCCACAAATAAACTTTATCCACGGATTAAACGAATCTACAAAGCGTAGAACTTAAACAAACAACTTGAGATTTAAATAATCGGAGGTGCTAATGGAATGAAACCGTTTGTTTTCGTGTGAGATGGATTTGTTTGTGCCAGCCCGAAGGTCACTCACTTCTAGAGATATTTTATTCCCTCGGACAGTGACGGAGCGCTACTACTCAGACATTAGCCAGAACTAACGCTAAAATATCACCTCATTATACATTCTACGGACATAAAAATTAGTTTAATTTATTGCATGTGGATTGTAGACAGATGACCGTTACAGGAGTTAGTACTCCGAGCACGACACAGGCCTCGGCCTCAGGAGAGCCGCTCTGCTGCGACTGTCGACTACTTGGTAGTTGACAATCGCAGAAGTCTGAAGTCTGTACCTAATGATTATTTAGGTGGCTTGCTTTTGAAAGCATCTAAAATGAGTATAAAAAGTTCAAGATTATTTGAACGATAGCAATAAATATATTACATATATGATTTTACTCTTCATTCTCTTAAACTCTATATTATGATCTCTAGAGTGTCGTGTATTGGCTGGTCTTTGATCTTTTAATATTTTTAAGCTCTACCAATAGCTACTAATAAATTGATTGCTGATAAGAAACAGGACACACCTCGGACACACCACACAATACACCGCCCCTCTTAATATTCTGGTCAGACATGACAGCACATTTGATTTCGATTTGGCATAGGCAGCGATGACGTAATGACATCGCGTGACGTCACACATGCGTCATGCGTGTAGGTAACATTAAGGGAATACCCCAACATAACTCACGTAGCCATTGACGGAGGATGAATGTGGCCGGAACCTCCGCCCTGCTTCAGGAAATAGATTTTCTATCGCGGAGGAAACGGCTGACTTCTTCATGTGGTACATCCGGATATCTCGGCAAATAAAGCCGAGCCCTCTGGTAGCGAGGGTACCAATTACCTATATCATATTGGATGCAACTTACAGCTAATCCTTATCGCATGGACGTAAAAAAAATGGCGGACGGAATGTGGGCTAAGCATTGAGTGAAGCCTAACAATGGCGGCGACTTATGTTTGTGTGAGATTTACGGATAATTGCCATTGGCATACTGGCGGCTAGGGTATGGAACCGGGAAATCCCGGTCCCGAAATTCCCGGGAATTCCCGAAATTTTCAATCGTTCTGAGAACCGGGAATCAAAAATTGATAACCGGGAATTTCGGTACTTTCGGTACCGAACAAATTTTATTAAAATTTAAAAGTACTTAAGTAAACTATCATCGGTAATTGTAAATATTAGCAAAAAATAATTTTTAATCATTTCCGAAAGCGAATTAAATACAAAAATGAAAAATATTACACGATAAAAGGGTAGAATGAATAGTTCATATTAGATAATAATATATTCTGTACAACAAAAGTTTACTGTGAGCGGTGCGAGGAAATAATAACCATAATAATATGCCGTATTTAATATTATAGTATGATAGATATATAGATAGATAGATAGGTAGCACTACACATCGACCGACATAGTAGCCAATACTGGAGCCAATGCTATTGACGATTAAATAGAACATCTTGGGACTTGGCCTACAAGGTCTGTGTGGCGTCTGTTTTATTATTTGATAAATATATACATATATTTGTATTATATATATATATATATTTGTATGCCTACTAATATGGTTGCTTTTGGGGTTGATGAGTAGTTTAGATGGATATTACCTATTGTCCTTAAAATACTCTTTATTGTCCTTATCAAATAGCTACATATTGTATTAATTTCAAATTTTAATTTCAAATTGGAGCATCCGTAGGATTCACTGAACCCCCTTTGAACTTCTGACATTCTCCTTACCTTTCACGCAAATCGTCAGAATAATATATACTTCATATCATAGACTTATTTGCGCATGAACAACACTAATTATAATCTGACGCGTTCAGAATATTCATGTCATGGTCTTTTTTACAACTTTGTAACCACGGAGGACGACGACTGCTAAAAGCTGACACACTATTCCTATAGTGTGTCAGCTTTTGTCAGTGTGTCACTTCTAATAGGTTACCTAGACGTTCGAGCATGTACACTAATAGCATTCTGGGCTCCCCAACTATTTGATGTTTTGCAAAAATCAAATAACTCGAAGTAGGTAACATATTTAAAAACCACCAATAAATGCTAAAAAACTAAAATGACCTACGGCTCTTTACTTTCGCCAATAATATTGTCATTAATATGGCGGTGACATGTTGGCTGATGTGTCGAGTTGCCATTAAAATCTTATTTAATTTGTAATTGTACTATAAAATGTTATTCTTATATTTTGAATTACTATTTAGACAGTAATCACACTTGGATTTCATGCCTTAACACCAGTCCCGAAATTCCCGAATTTCCCGGGAAATCCCGGTTCCGAAATTGCCCAGTCCCGAAATTCCCGGTTCTCAAAATCAGACCGGTTCTTCCATTCCCTACTGGCGGCCGATCGTCTTACTTTGCTGTGAATGTGTGCGTGTGGCACGTGTCGCTACGATACGGCCGTCTTACTTTGATTGCTTCACTATTCATATTAATGAAGCGGTGTCCGCTTTTTTTTTTCATGGCTTATAGATGATTCTTTCATAATATAATATAACGATAGTAGATAGACATTGATCAACAACATATAATATTTTATTCAGCCTGAAATTTTTTGAGCTTTCGAAGTTTTAATAATTGCACTGCATATTGTAAAACTGTTGCAAGATTGTTGGCAATTTCAGAGCTAAACCAGAGAGCACAAACATATTTACTTTAACCCTAGATTACTAATCTTCGTCGATTCGACGACACGGATTTAAAAAAGATGCGTAAACCTCCTCCTCATAAGGCCCGTAAACAGTGAATCATCAGTGCAAAAGGTAATAAAAGTAAGACAATCAATCAGTGCGAAGTTGATAAATTTTGACTTTTGCACTAAAGACTCACTACAATCTCAACAGGAATATAGTACAAGTGTTCAACCATTGGCGTCTGGTTTTTCACTACACCATCGCTCAGATGAATTCCCCACATCGAGGCAAGCGGGCCATACAGAATTAGATCCAAATGTTTTAATGTTTGCGCCTATTACGAAACTATCTGAAAGCCCGTCCGTGATAAATAAAGTTAATCCATCCATTTGTTTCATAATATTTATGACATGTTGTTGAGGAAGCGCAGTTGACCGCGTTATGTACCCACTCCCCACCCAGCCTCAGACAGCCGCAGCCATCAGGTCAACACGGAAATAGCCATTGCTTGCTCCAGTACTCAGTACCTACTCAATTTGATGATTTTTTTTTACAATACTTATCTAGTACTATTAAATTCAATTCGTAAATAAAAATAGTCACTATAATGGTACCAATATAAATGACACTTCTTTTACAAAAAATAAATTGGATCTGTAGGTCGGTTCTGCTAAAATTTATATTTTATAATAATACAGTTTCGATGCAGTCGAGATATGTTAAAACAGTAAAATGGTATTTTCATAAGCGTCAAACCAACCTAAAACGCATTTTGGTCGGTCGAAACTCCTAAAATCAATTTATGATCAACACGATTCTCATTTATAATAATTTATTGAAAGTCTGAGTTAAATACGAGAATTGGGGTTCTGAACAAGTTATTGATAGTTTTTATACGATATAGGCACAAATTAAGGAATGAAGAACAGATAAACAGCTACATAGTTAGCTCTCGATTTGACTGCACTACTACAAGTGTCCACGGCATCGTCTACGCGGCGTGTCCACGATTGTGTTGGAAAAATCGTGGAGCGTTGAAGGGGACGTGAAAATTTTCGAATTTGGATCGTTTGGATCGTTCTATGAAAACTGTTTCACTGTACGTAAGTATATATTATATTTTCTACTCTGTGGTATAGGTTCACACTTCAGGAACTTATGAATATAATAACTCAAAATTTTATTTCCATGTAGGTTATAATATAACGCTTATAGAATTGTAAATACTTAATTTAAGCGCTCGTTCTGCAACAACAGCGCTTTACCTTTGTTCCCAGCAGACGCTCCCTCACACACCCTCATACACCCACACACACGTGCACGATATACAGTGTTGGGTAAACTGTCATCACAACTCGCTGACTGCACTTTATTACTACCGTACACTCGGCTACAAAATACTTGTTAGTTTTCGAAACCACAAGTATTTTTACATACACGAGAACCTTTATAATATTTACACCCGACTCCAAAAATAACATGATAGTTTTATTAGGTTTTTGTATCGTTGATCTATTCTAGAACAATAAAAATGATCAATTAATTAATATTATAGCGAGTAGTACATTGAAATAATAATTCTTACTGTAGTTTGTACTTTGCAGACACAATATGCTTAATACTTAGGTTCTTTTCTTACATTCCCTTTGCTCACAAGAAGATTCAAGTCATTCTATTTGTTGGCTTTTTACGTTTCCAGCTGTACCAGGTACGAAGTAGCTAATAGCCATGCATCGATGTCCAATCACGGGTGAGATTGTCCTCAGCCAATCTCCTACCAATTGTTCCTATAGCCATTGAAGTCTCACCTGCACCATGGCGCATGGCTGCACCTTTTGTGAACACGGTGCACCCCATGCGAGCGCAGATTCTTCCATTTCACTGACTATATTGCCTTCTAATTTATTCCACCCATTAACATGCTAAAGACAAAACAAATCAACCCTTTGTTCATTCTGAAGTTTACTGATGTTAAAATATGAGGACTGAAAACAGCATAGTCTACTGCAGGAAAATGTGAAAATATTCCCAATAGATTTACTAGGAATGCCGAAGCTAATATTGTATCGACGTTGGCGTATTCAGTGGCGTATTTACTAATCAGGGCCTGGCGTGTTTACAAACAACGCCGAAGTAATATTTTATGCCAACGGGCCAGTCGCGGTGTGACAATACCGTCGCCCTTCCTGCACGCCCGCGCCGCGGCCGCGCCGCCCATAAACTTAGGGGTCGTCCATAAATCACGTGAAGCCTAAAGGGGGAAGGGGGGGGGTGTCCGAAAAAAATCACCAAGCATCACAAGTATTAATTTATGAATCTAGTCTATGCATACTGAAATTCTTATCGGTTGTAGATTCGTAATGTTGTTTAAATACTTACAAGACAAATGACTCGTATAGTTTTTTTTTAATTGCTCAAATTATTCGATTAAATTGTTTTAAGTTAAAGTTTTTCTTCAAACATTACCTGCTTACTGTGTACAAAAAATACACGTGAGGGGGGGGCTGTATAAAACCTCACCAAGTCACCACGTATCACCAGGGGGAGGGGAGGAGTCTAAAAAGTTGTTAAAAACATCACGTGATTAGTGGACGGCCCCTTACCGCGATGGTTTACGACGGGGCCGCCGCCCGCCGCCTGTGTCGCCGCCGTCATAAACATATTTTTATTAACACTTTCATCGTACGTTTTATTACTTATTAAATGAACCACGTAACATGTTCCTTGTTCCTTTTAGGTAATCAATTTGAGAAGAAGATCTTTTCGACCTTGAAAGCTCATCGATAGATATTCAATTCGTAATGCCATGGACGTGACGCAGAATTTTGTTGACAGTTGAAAGCTATATACCTACAGTAACTATAATACAGTAAGTAGGTCAGCTACAGCTTTTAGGGGTCGTAAGAATGTATCCTAATAGCTGAATACTGACACGCTAATCAAAATTAAGAGCCATTTAGAGGCTGTCACTGTCTCTGCGAGCCGAAATGACAAGGAGAGCATGTGACTTGAGCATCACTTAATTTAATTATTTCCAGTATTCAGAAGTAAATAAACCAATTTAAAAATTACAAAGTGCTGTGATAATAAGGAAAGGCAGACGTAGGCGGAGCTTGCGTCGCGTCGGTGTATGTTTCGGATTCGAGATGCTAATGACATTTCATAACAACGGCTTATGTCATCAGCTCATAAAGAGTCATTGAGGATTCGAATACGGAGGCGATTACGAAATGTCTAGAGCACCGTTTGTAATGGGGAATTCCGCCTAACCAGGTCCTGGTTATAATGCTGTGGTAAAAGATTACGAAATATTACCATAGCCAGTTATATATTAAATTAAAAAAAAAAAACCGGCCAAGTGCGAGTCGGACTCGCGCACCGAGGGTTCCGTACAAACCTGTGATTTTGTTACAGTTAAAGGTATTTATAGACCAGAGTATTTGATATGAATTTTAATTTAATACCTCTACGCGTTCATGAGGAAAGGGGTAGTAAGTTTAAAATGATTAAGAATATTAATTTTATCGTATTATATGATGTAACTAAAAATTTACAGTTTTCTCAATTTTTCCTGTGCTATGAGACCTTGCTTCGTACCAAATTTCAAGATTCTGCGGTCACGGGAAGTACCCTGTAGGTTTTGATTCCCTTGCGGGTGTCGAAAATTTTGGGAAATTTGCGGCATAAACGGCTGTATCTTTTGATTGCGTTATCTTAGAAGTTTGATATTTTCACAACTCCAAGGGACCTGAGTATTTGATATGAATTCCAGATTGATACCCACGCGTTCAACGCGACGGACAACAAAGTGATCCTATAAGAATCCGTTTTTTTCCTTTCGAGGTACGGAACCCTACAAACATGATGTACATTCTGTACAATAATATGTTAAGTTACAATTTTGTAAAATAGTATGTTTTTAAGCTGAATGGATGTTATTTGGCACAAACGGAAACTAGGGATTTGCTATGATTTGCTCAGTACCTCCTTGAATAAAGACGAGAGCATTAAGCAACATCCAGTAGGTACTTAGGTAGTACAAAATTGAGTTATATTGTCGGCGTCACTTTCCCGCGTTAATTTACGGTGTAATTTAACGCGGTGTAAATCTTGTCACGTTACTCTTGAGATAAAGCAAATGTATGAACGTACTATACTAGAGTTGCCAGTGTTTTTGTTCAGCCTGTAAGGAACTACTGTTTATATGAGCCAAAAAGTACAGGATTTCAGTTTTGTATTTGCGCTTTTGTTTAGATTTATTTTGTAATAATCTGTTTATGTACCTGCAAATAAACTTTACTAATCCTAGATGTCTCGATTTACAGGACAGCGCTAGTCCCGGGGGGACTTTTTAAATACATAATAACGTTGTATTATTGATCGAAGATAATAACTAAAAGATACGACGTCTGTCATCCTTAGAACGTACCTATCGTAATATTTTAAGAGGCCATATACCGGCTTATCCGGGCTTTTGTTTACAGATGACTAGCTGTTTCCCGCGACTTTTACTATGCCGGTATAAAGTATATTTAATAACCGATATCTTATTCCACGCTGCAAACTATGTGATTAGCGCCCGTCACACGTACAGATCGAACCGCTTGAAAAAGCACGCGCCGTTCCGAACCACGTTCAGATCCGAACATGTTGATGCGTGGGACCGAGAGACTGATCTGGCATGTCGATGACAGCGCAATTTCTATAGTTTAGAACAAACGTATTATGTACGACGCCGGCAGTCCTAACTCCTAAGTTCCAAACCGTGATAAAACTTTAGCCGCAGTTAGCACGACAGTTCGTTCCATACTCCAAGCCGCACAGATCCCTTTGAGGTTTGGAACAAAGTCCGATCCTCGTTCCGAACTTTAGGTACGTGTGCAGGGCGCTATAATTGCCTATTCAAATCGGTCCAACGTCGTTCTTACTTCTTGACTCTTGAGCTATCAATGATACTAAAGACATGTTACTTTGTTAAAGTAGTTATAGGGGTAAGTAGAGCTTTGTACACACTACATAGAGATAACGAGTACATTACTACAGCGAAACCACGTCCCTAATATCTTTTTAGCTACTTTCATATAAAAACGAATATTGCCGAGGGAAATTAGTTGTAACTTGACCTGTACATTCATTTTACTATGTATGCAAAATATGCATAGAATATATTAATCTTACATCTAATGAAGTGTCCCAGCACTCAGCAGGTAAGAAGTTAAATGATTGGTTCTGTCCAGGGATGTCAGACGTACCAACTTCTTGGTAAACATACTAGGTTTTAGTTCCACGTACCATGTACCAAGACTAGGTACTCAGTCCTTGCACGCAAAAATACCAAGATTGGCCCTTGACCGACAAAAATACACTGACCATATAGAATAACCGGCAAATTTCAAAGATGCATGTAAAAAAAAATCCAATCAGATTTCCCTCATAATATAAAACTTTTTTATATAGCAAGCAGTCTCAATAAACACTTACCTACCATTTTCCATGAGTTAATTTGAAATATGCTTGATGGCGTAATGGTAAGGTTGCCCGCTCTCAATCTAAAGGTCCCGGGTTCAAATCCCTTGATTTTTTTTTTATATATTTTTTTAATTTAAAAAAAAAATATCTATTTTTTTCAATATATTTTACATTTTATACCCGAAATGCAATATAATATTTAATATCAGAAATATATGTTTAAAATGATATTTCTTCCGTGCGTTCGACAATTACTGCCCTCTATTATGAGTATACGAAATTAAAATATTATTTTTATTCACTGGGATGCGACTTCCGACACAGTTTATCTATCAGTGTTTGCAGCGCCAGAGCGGAGCGCAGGCGTACGGTACCAGTTTGCCATCTCCAATACCAGTTTTCAGCCAGCTCGGTATAAGGATTTCCAAGTGGCGGTCTGACATCCCTGGTTCTGTCCTCGGCCCAATTGTGCGGACACTCAGCTTCTGTCACCACACCCGATACGTCGCGTCGTGTCGTCGGCTCTCGGCACGTAGACATACAGCATTATTTTTAAACCTGAAAATATTCATATCACTCAAACCTGGGCCCGTGGTAGTAATTTCAAAAACGACGGAGATTCCCGGTGGAGAGCGCAAACTCCACCAATCTGCAAAATTCTGCATGTGTCAAGGAAATGTTCCTTATCTTAATGTAAAAGCTACTGCAGTTTATTTTTTCCCTGAATCTCTTGATGAAATATTATATAAACATTGCTCGCTGCTAACAAAAGTTGTACTAAGTGAAACGATTGAAGAAAGTGAGTACAAAATAAATAATTGATGGCCACTCGTTACTAGCTCCAACATTCCTTCGTCCAGGAAGCGGGCATTATTCCATTATTCCGCACTAATTGGAAGCACTAAGCGCAGGCAGTCGCAGGCGCAATTGTCAATCTGGTTGATTGGTGATTGGCCGACCAATTGGCGGACAGACCGGTCATTGACTCGTAGCATTCCACGTGACAGTGATTAGGACTTTGATTAGCGAGTATACTTTCGAAGAACTGCTGATGCACTTTTTATTGAAAAAATACATTTTATTATTTATATACTATGTTTATATACTTCTTTTACTGTAGTGTCTTACGTACTTACAATATACGGTGACTTTATATTCTGTCCGGAGAAAAATAGGGTAAAGGGTATATAGCATGGTAAATAACACGGTGAAAATTTGTTTTACAAAATCGCACTACCAATTTTAAATCGTTATTTACCAATTTAAACATTTAAAAAGTGTCTAACCTATTTATGTAAAAGAAAAGTAACGACACTTGTCAATAAAAATGAAAGCTAAAAATGCCCGAAAAATCATGAAGACATTGAAATTACTGACAGTCGCCCGCGGTCGAGACTCGAGTACACTATACAACTTATGACGCTTCTCATGATCATTCAAAGAACTTCGAAATGAAATGACAGCATTTATAATATTATGTTAGTCGTAACAAAACTTGTAGCAATTAAGAAGAAAGCTTTTAAGTACCTTTACATCGATTGTAAATGCAAGTGATGTGAATGATATTATGCTATTATCTCGCCTTCGCAGTTCGCACGTTATTCAGAGAAAGTTTATTTTAGAGTGAAGCATTTCACAACGTCGCATACCGCGCGTCATAGAACAATACCTGTCCGCTGTCGACGGTGATAGAGCGGTCTGGCATTTAGGTTCCATTAGCATTTAGCTTGTAGCGCCCAGCACACGTAAAGTGCGGATCGCGGATCGGACTGCTCTAGAAACCGCGGAAGGATCTGTGAGGTTTGGACTGCGGATCGAACTGTCATGCTAATTGGACTGTCGGCGTTTCACATAATATGCCAAAATAGATACCGCATGGTTTAAACTGTGGAAAATGCGCTGTCCTTGATATGCCAGATCGGACTGTCGACCCCACGTATCGTTCGTTCGGAGCGCGGGTTGGAACGGCGCGCGTATTTCCCGCGGTCAGAACTGTACGTGTGACGGGCGCAATTGTCTTCAGCCATCAATCTTGTTGCTGTCAAACGAATGGTCCCGAACTACTAATAATTGTAGCTTCTATTGTGCCGTTACAGTGCCATTTTCTATGAAATGGAAAAGGCAAAGGAAATGTTAAGGGCCTCTCATATTATCCGGTCGTTATGTCTCGCCCACTTGACGTTGTAGGCTAATGACCACTGGTTTATCCTTTTGTGCGTGAATGTCTTTGCCCGGCAAATGAACAGATGGTATCTAATGGTGAGTGATAGTAATAATTAAGTAAATAAACATTTATTCAACACTTACATAATGCTTCATGTGTTTCAGACAGACCGTTCGAAGCGTTTTTCCACGCCTGTTTTCTGTCAGGCCGCGATACCACTTCACTAGTGCCGAAAGACAGATCCCCCGCGGTAAGTGTATTATGCCGATATCTGCTGAGCGGTATCCCATTTTCCGGCGTTCCACTTCCCGGCAGTTCAGCTATTCCTGGCCCCATATATTACTTCGCACTCGGCTTACTACTTTTATATATTATTCTAATGAAATTTTCATGTTAATTATCACGATAAAACTTTTATCTCACTTTGATTTTGTACAAACTTTGATGTTTATAGTTTTACTTTTTATGGCGCATAAAATCCCCACCGATGAGCTGAATAAAGTGGCCTATATCGGGGAACTAGAGATGACTAATTTAAATGTAGGTTTATAATATAATTCTTGTTTCACTGGGGCTTAGACGGAACATTTGTGGGTTATATAATTAGACAGAAACTTTAATAAACCTCTGACAGAACAATCGTCTCCGAGTTGAAGACGTCAGGCGCAGGACAAGTGGCGCAGTGGGGCACCGGAGCCCGTGTAGGCGAAACTCGTAAGGGATAGGAGACAGCGGAATGTCCCATATGACGCCAATTGGTAGAACAGTCGCACAGTGTGTTTTTTTGCTTAAAAAAGTGACTTCCTTATTTTATTGGCACAATAAAAGACAATTAAATAAAGATGATATATGGAAATTCAGAATGCCACAGTAGAATATCCGTGTACTAATTTCGAATATTTATTAAAAAGTTATAAAGTTTCGTGGGGAACATCGGCTCTACTCTCGTATTTAGAATATCAATCTTATTTCTTGATTTTTTGAGGCAAATAACACATTGTGAGTCGGTACTGAATATGATGGCATATGGCATGATGGCAAACTTTACGAGAGTATAAAGATTGGCAGATGATACAACAATTTTGAACGATCGTGGAATTATTATTTTCTTTTTTTTTTTTTCTTTTTTTTTTATGAAATAAGGGGGCAAACGAGCAAACGGGTCACCTGATGGAAAGCAACTTCCGTCGCCCATGGACACTCGCAGCATCAGAAGAGCTGCAAGTGCGTTGCCGGCCTTTTAAGAGGGAATAGGGTAATAGGGGAGGGTAGGAAAGGGAATAGGGTAGGGGATTGAGCCTCCGGTAAACTCACTCACTCGGCGAAACACAGCGCAAACGCTGTTTCACGCCAGTTTTCTGTGAGCCCGTGGTATTTCTCCGGTCGAGCCGGCCCATTCGTGCCGAAGCATGGCTCTACCACGTAAAATATGGATAAACGTCTTGCCGAATATGGATAAAATCTATAAAGCATTATAAATATACGCGACTCGCTTAATATGGTTCATTAGCTCCGCACTGTCAAATGTAAACTAGACCAGTGTGTCGCTGCAGCTAGTCACTTAAGACAAACCCTCAAGTAGTGAGGCAAATTTCTCATAAGTGGAAGAATTCGGGCGAGTTGAGCCGCCGCGCGATATGACGCGAATACCACCGTGCCGCCATCTCAGCGCCGCCGCGCCGCAACTATGCCGAGCACCCACTGACACTCCTCAGCAAATATGGCAGGAATTTAGATAAACGCCTTAATATAGGTTAGGAACTGATTATTAATATTTGTACTAGATGTCTGCAACTTCATGCGTAGAAATCCTTACATTGTGCGCGAATCGTACATTTTGCCGTGATAAAAATATCATATTTTCTTCCTTGGGTTCTAAATTCTAATACCCTGTACCAAATTTCACCAAAATCCGTTCTGTAATTTAGGCGTGGCGATTGAGGTAATTTCCCGTTTCAAATATTACATACTAGATTCAGAAAATCCAGCGGGAAATGGGAAATGGGAATCGTTCATTATCCCGCAATAAAAAGTATTCCGTGGTCTACTCAATGTCTGTGCCAAATTCCAACAAAATCGGTCCATTACTATCGGAGCCTATTCAATACAAACAAATATATAAACAAACACTGCCTAAGACTCTAGAATGGGGGCTCACAGTGAACGGCGCACCACTAATTGAGATGAAATATGGCGGATTTTGGCGTTTGTTGATTTATGTGCAGCGCTCGAGTTGCGTAACGGCGTGATGTATTCCGAATTTGTTGTTACTGCACGGTGCACGGTGCTCCATCTCTGCTCTCCCGTCAGCAAATTCGAAGTAGACTGGTAAAATGGATTGACGTTTATAGTAATTGAAACATTCTAGAAAAAGACGTAGAGTACGTGTAGCCAGTTGCTGTCTCTCTTTCGCAAGTAGTTACAATACGTAAGTGTAAGAATAAGGCAACTGAATACTGGCTCCACTTTCGTCCCTTTCTGAAGCTTGGTTAATTGATAAAAGGCGGCTCGGCTTGCCGCCGCTGCTGGTGCCGCGCGCGCACCAATCTGCTGCAGCAGGCGCCGCTGACGCGCGCGCTGCAAGTGCTCAACACATTATCTATTCACAAGAGCCGCATTTTGTTTTTTTAACCTACTTTAGGTACCTGTATGATGTATGATGTATCTGTACCCAGAGTTTGTTGTTAATATTTTTATTTAGTATTGTAATATAATTTTCAATTATCTATTGTATTAGGTTACCTACATAACCTACATAACATAATATAACAGTGTTATGGTCTCCAAACACACGATCCAGCTCGGAGGCCGACTCGTGACTGCTTTTCCACACAGTGAAGAACCCGGAATCCGGCTCTATATTTATAGCCAGAATCAAAGAGGCCCCGCGGGGTTACGAGTTCGTGACCCCCCGCGCCGCGGATCATGCTATCCCTCACCGCGAGGTGCGTCTCTTTTCCGCGCACACATATTCGCCCGCGGTGATCGGATAGGCCCCTTTGATCCTTAACAGTACAAAAAAGTGACCTAGGACCTATCGACTCGATACAATGCAAATTATATACAATATTTACATGAAGTATCGAACTTATTCTGTCGATATTATGCAAAATAACTTACATACACTTATCCTAGCCTATTCTAATACATTTCAGTGATTCTTATCCTACTAAAAATGTACTATTTACAAAACAGATTATACAAATTAAGCCTATTTACATATAACTTAATTCTATCCACAACATCCTCCCCCCGGCGCAGCTTGCGTAGCCTCCTTCTTCACCAGGATCACGAGCTTGCTCACGGGCCTCTTGAAGGTTCCAGTTCGTGTCCGCACCTCCGCGATGCGAACTCCTCCGTCGGGACCGGCGAACGTCTTCTCGATGACTCCCAGCGGCCACACGTTGCGGGGTAGCGTGTTGTCGACGACCAGCACGACGTCTCCAGGGGATACTGCCGTCGTGTCCCGCCGCGGCTCTCCTCGAGGTACCAGGGTTGGCAGGTACTCGCGGAGCCAGCGTCGCCAGAAGTGGTCGGCGAGCGCTTGGCTGGCGCGCCATGTGCGCCTGTCGTCTTCACTGCATGGACCCGTTGAGGGCAGGCCCATCGATGAACCCAACAGGAAGTGGTTGGGTGTCAGCGCCTCGGGATCTCGAGGATCAACGCTCACGTGTGTAAGTGGGCGAGCGTTGACGCTGAATTCTGCTTCTTGCAGCAGAGTCTGAAGAACTTCTTCCGTGGTGACCTTCTCTCGTAGCGTGGCGCTCAGTGCGGTTTTGATGGACCGCACGAGCCGCTCCCACGCTCCCCCCTGGTTTGGTGCTCCAGGAGGTATGAAGCGCCACTCCATGTTGTGGCGGAGACCCTCTTCTTGTAGGGCGGGTCCCCACTCCTTGTAGGCGTTGCGAAGCTCGTTGTCTGCTCCCCGGAAGTTGGTGGCGTTGTCCGAGTAGATTATCTTCGGCCATCCTCTTCTCGCCGCCATTCTTCTTAACGCCATAATCGCAGAGTCCGTTGATAGTGATGGCACCAGCTCGATGTGGACTGCTCTCGTCGTCAGGCACGTGAATAATGCACCCCATCTCTTCTCTCTTCGTCTTCCGATCTTGACGAGCATGGGCCCAAAGTAGTCCACCCCACAGTTGGAGAAGGGGCGGTGGTAGGGCTCCAGGCGAGCTCGGGGCAGGTCCCCGATGATGGGTCGGCGTGGCTGGCCTCAGCGCGCGCGACAGAACGTGCACTCACGTTCCGTTGCACGCACCGTAGGCCTCAGGTGCAGGATCCAGTACCGCTGCCGCAGGTCGTTGGTGACACGCTCCCGGTTGGCGTGTCCAGCCCTTCTGTGCTCGCGTGCCACGAGCAGCCTCACGACGTGGTGTCGCCCGTCCAGGATGACAGGCCGTTTCGCCTCCTCCGGTGCTGCCGCCGCCCCGATGCGCCCCCGCAGTCGCAGGATGCCGTCGTCCAGCATCGGGTCCAGCCTCCGGAGACGACTCGTCCTCGGCAGCGGCTGCCCTCGGCGCAGGCGCCCCAGCTCGTCGGCGAAGCTCTCCGCTTGAGAGCGCCGCACAAGCAGGGCCTCAGCGCGCTCGAGGTGTGCCACGGTCATGCCCGAAGACCGTCGTCGTAGGCGATCTGTGAACACTAGAACATAGGCAATAGTGCGCACGAGTTTGTCAAAGTTCGAAAACCTGGCCGGGTCGGGCAACCAGTCGAAGTCATTTTCCTCTTCCTTGGTAATTGCCACGGTTTCTTCATCTTCCCGGTCTTCAAGTGCCCTTTCTTGGGGCCACGCCTCTTCGTCACGGCGTAAGAAGTCTGGACCACAGAACCATCGGTGGTCTTCCTTCAGTGGTTCCTCTCTGAACCTTGTTGCGTCGTCTGCAACATTTTCCTCCGTTGGCAGCCATCTCCATTCTTTTCTATCGGTGAGCTCATTTATCTCGCCGAGTCGATGTGCCACGAACGGTGTGTATCTTCGTGCGTCGTTCTTGATCCAGTGGACCACCGTTGTCGAGTCTGACCAGAAGCACGTTCTTCTTAGGTGTAGACGATGTTCTTTCTTGACACTATCGGCTAACCTAGCTCCTAGTACAGCCGCTTGCAACTCAAGCCTCGGTATGGTTTGAGTGCGACGTGGTGCCACCTTCGCCTTAGCCGCTACCAGGACCACGTCCGTTTTGTCCCCGTACATGATCCGCCAGTAAACCACTGCAGCGTAGGCCTGTTCACTCGCATCGCAGAAGACATGTTGTTCCACTTCGAAGTCCTTGCTGTCGAAGTAGCACCTTCTGATCTGTAAATTCTTTACAGTTTCCAGTTGTCCAATCCAGTTGTTGAACATGTTACTTTCCTCCTCGGGAATACATTCGTCCCAAAGAATCTGCAGCCTCCATAAACTCTGCAGAATTATTTTGGCCCTGATCGTATAGTACGACAGGAGCCCCAATGGGTCAAAGACCGACATGACTGCACTAAGTGCCTGTCTTTTCGTAGGTGCGCAGCTTCCTGTAGCCACGTCCCTTGGTACTCGGCTCATCCTGGTGTTGAAACCTAGTACGTCCTTACCTGCATCCCAGTAGATTCCCAGGATCTTGTTTTCCGGCTGCTTGCCCCCTAAGCTCGAGCTCGCAGCTTCCCGTAGTTCCGCAGGCACGTCGCGTAGCACATATTCCTTGTTCGAGCTCCATCCTCGTAGTGTGAAGCCTGCTACAGCATGTACCTTGCGAATTTCCTCCACGGCCATTCTGGCTTCTTGTTCGTCTTCGTAGCTCATCACCAGGTCATCCACGTAGTGCCCCTTGGTGATTGCCTCCAGAGCTCTAGGGTACTCCTCCGCATGCTTTTCCGCGTTGTAGTCCCTTACGAAGTGCGCCATGAATGGTGAACTGGCCGCCCCGAAGATCATGCTTTTCATCTTGAACTTCTGAGGTGGTCGGTCCCGTGCTGTTCCTCTCCATAGGAACTGCTGTGCTGCCTGATCCTCCTTGATAATTTTTATCCTGAGGAACATTTCCTGGATGTCCGCTGTTACTGCCACCTGCTTCTCTCGGAACCTGAAAAGAATACCGAGCAGCGATACTAACCTGTCGGGTCCCTCCAGTAGACCGTCGTTCAGGCAGGTGCCCCCCGCTCTGGCTGCGGCGTCGAACACCAAGCGAAGCTTCCCCGGCTTGTTGGGATTCTCCACTGCGAAGTGTGGCAGGAACCAGCTCCTCCTGCTATGTTCTTCTGAACCGTCACATGGAACAGCATAGCCTTTTTCAAACAGATTACTTACCTGTGCTGTGTAAGCCTCTGCAAATTTTGGATCTGCATCCATTTTTGCCTCCATCTTCCTGAGGCGTCTGCAAGCTGCCTCGTAGCTGCAGTGACCTGAAAACACAAGATTATCGTCTTTCCATGGTAGACCTACCTCGTATCCTCCATCGGTGGGTCTGATGGTAGCCGCCACGATGTCCACTGCACGTTGGTCCTCTGGCCTTACCCGTGCCTTGGCTGCTACTCCCAAAGACTCGATCGCGAAGTGCTCCTCCACCAGTTCGTGAAGTCCTTCGTCCGTCCTCGCGTGGAACACCTTTTCTGCATTCCCTTGTCGAGGCATCGTTCTGCGCGGTATTGTCCCATGAATGACCCATCCCAGTTGGGTCCTGGACGCTGCCGGCTCATTTCGTTTCCCAGTCCGTATTTCCTGACTGATGATGTACTGCCAGTGGTCGCTGCCCACCAGTAGCATCGGTTTTGCTGCTGCGTAGCAAATCTCTTCTTTCCGAAGATCCCTTAAGTGTTGACACGATGCGACGTTCAACGGTACTGCTTGCTGGTGCAAGTCCAAGTTTTTGATTGTCCGCGCTCGGAGTGCGAGCGGTTTTCCTGCGAACAATCCACGAATATGAAGGTGAACCTCTCTGCTGGCATTGTCGCTCTTCTGCATGTTCACTCCACGTAACCTTAGCGGTTTTGCATCACCCTGTGCACCGACGGCTCGCGCTAACTCTTCATCAATGAGTGTGACGGTAGCTCCTTCGTCCAGGAATGCATGTGTGGTGTACTCCCCCCGTGGTCCGGACACGATCACAGGGCACATCTTCAGGAGTACCTTCTCAGCTGAAGCTGTTTGTGTCGACATCGCAACCTCCTCTTGCGATTGTCGCTGCCACTGCTGCTGCGGTTGCTGCTGTGGCTCCGTTGGCTGCTGCTGCTGTTGCTCCCCCCGTTCCACGTGAAGCGACGGATGATGAGGCCTGTTGCAGCCGTTCACGTTGCAGCCTTTTGCCTTGCATTTGTCTTTGCGGTGCTTCTCATCGATGCACTTGAAGCAAAGCTTTTCCTTTTTTACTAGTTCCCACCTGTCACTTATACTCATGCCTTTGTACTTCTGGCAGGCGCTCAGTTTGTGTGGTCCCTTCTTACAGCACGGACAGGTACTTGCAGCCTCTGTAGTACTGTAGACCACGTTCTTTTTCTTCGGTCCGGCTGCTCCAACTGGCTGCCTCACTTCTTTCCTGGCAGACGCTGCACTGCCTTGCGGTGCATAGGAGTATCGGAGCGCTCGGTCCGCTTCCTTCATCAGGAATTGTGACAGGAGTATGATTTCGGGTTGCACACTTCCCTCTTGTTCGTGTGCGTAGTCGCACCACCTTGACTTGAGGTGTGGACTCAACTTTTCCAGGACCTCCCTGGTTAACATGGGGTTGTAGAGGTAACCTCGTCGATTGTCAACACTCTGTAACACACAAACAATATTTTGCACCTCGATGGCAAAATTATTTAACTCACCGGCCGCCGACGTGGGCCGTTGCAACCTCTTAAGGTCTTCCATTGCCTTATCGATAATCACTTCTGGACGTCCGAAGCATTGTTCCAGTGTCTTCATGATCACCTCCGGATCCGTCGCAGTACTCAGAAGTGCCGATACGGCTTCCCTTGCGTCGCCTTTCAGGCAGGTTCGTAATCGTTGCAAGTTTTCTGTTGCTGGGACTTGGTACATGTTGGTACTTTCATTGTAGGCCGCCTTAAATGGAAGCCACTCCGTAATGAGTCCCGAAAAGGTAGGTAGATCCATCCTATGAGTTCGCGGCCGTGCCATTTTCTCGATGGCCTCTGCCAGCCGTTGAATGTCCCCCTTATCCGTTGGGCCTTGCTGCACTGGTTGGGGCTGCTCCACTTGAACAGCTTCCTCCCTTGGCTCTGCCTCGGTAGACTTCAACCATTCTGTCACCCTTGTGTGACTGTTGCGATCCTCATCGTGGATGCTAACCTCGTCTTGAATGGCAGATACTTCGGCCTCCAATCGCTTCTGCACCAATTGTTTCTCTAGCTCGAGTTCCTTCTTCTTGATCTCGGCTAGTTTTTCTGCAGCTTTCAATTCAGCCATCTTTACACGAGCGACGGCGCTCATTGTGGACACATGTGATCCCGTTGTCGAACGAACTCTTGGACGTTCTTGCATGAGCAGCTGCGATGTGCCTGCTTCCGTAGGCTCCGTAGTGTATGCCCTTGGGCGTAGAGACGGGGATGCTGGCGGATCATGAAACCGTAGACGTTCCATTTCGGTACGATTTCTTTCAACTATCTCTGGTGCGTCAGCTTGGCTTCTGGTTACTACCATTGTCAAGACTTAACCTAATATTTACACAACAAAAACAAAACAAAAAACAAGCAACAATATGTACAGATTAAATTTAAAATTAAAATTTAAAATGTAAAGACAATTAAAGAATAATTCAAAAAATATTTACGAGAAATAATTCGAAATTCAAATTTAAATTCAATTTAAACTTAAATTTATGTTCCCCCAACAGTTGGGAACGCCTTCCCTATTGTGAAGGCAAAAATGCACAAATGAGAAATTGCTATTAAATTTTCACAGGCATTTAACGACCCCTGTCTTTGCTCGAAGGCAAAAACACAAAACGAAATATTGCTTTTAGATTTTTCGCAGGCACTTAATTGGCCTGACCTTACACTAATATACAGGGGTTTACTAAAAACTAACTTAAAAGTCTTTATCACTTAAAGTTCACAAATTAAACACAAAACACATTCACTGAGTATGAAAACGTTCAGTGACTCACGGTACTGTCCGTACGTAGCGACGACGTGCGCGCGACGTACTTGTCCGACGTGAAGACACGACGACCCGATGATACGACCTTCCCCGGTGACTCGATGCACGCGGCGGAAGCTTGCAGACCCACTTGGCCCACCTGGAGACGATTCCTCCCGACGTACCACGGCGAAGGTTCACGACGAACACGTAGACGTAGGCTCCTCCACTTCCCGAGTTCGTTGGACCCGATACCCCTTCTGGGCCGAGACTCCAACACGTACTGAACCGGGAGCCGATCGGGCAGGGCAGGAACACACAGTACTTTCACCCACACGGCACTCGTATTCCGACCGTGGGGCCTTTACGTTGGACCAGAATACTGTCACTGGCAAGACAGCGTATCCGGCCGAGAAGGACCAGCAATGTAGTGGTCTCCAAACACATGAATCAGCTCGGAGGCCACATACACACACTTTTCCACAGTCCACGTATGTTGCAGTATCCAGCACGGCAGCCAGACACTGTCCGGGGGCCACTATCTGGCCTAATACAGCACACCCTCCGTTCCAGGTGCGCCGTATATTACGTTCGTGGACCGCCTCGATAGCTCTGGGGAAATTTCGATTGAAACGACCATTACACGATTGAAACCCGTTCGTTTATTTTCCCCATACAATTTTCCCGTAGCACAGTATTCACTTTTCACTATACTAGCACTACTTTCACTATTACTATTTCTTCCAGGGTTTCTTCGGGAGTCTTCTTCTTCCAGACTCGTGACTGCTTTTCCACACAGTGAAGAACCCGGAATCCGGCTCTATATTTATAGCCAGAATCAAAGAGGCCCCGCGGGGTTACGAGTTCGTGACCCCCCGCGCCGCGGATCATGCTATCCCTCACCGCGAGGTGCGTCTCTTTTCCGCGCACACATATTCGCCCGCGGTGATCGGATAGGCCCCTTTGATCCTTAACAGTACAAAAAAGTGACCTAGGACCTATCGACTCGATACAATGCAAATTATATACAATATTTACATGAAGTATCGAACTTATTCTGTCGATATTATGCAAAATAACTTACATACACTTATCCTAGCCTATTCTAATACATTTCAGTGATTCTTATCCTACTAAAAATGTACTATTTACAAAACAGATTATACAAATTAAGCCTATTTACATATAACTTAATTCTATCCACAACAAACAGGTTACATAACATAAATCATTACAGGTAATGTATGTATGTACATGTGATGATAGATATTTGTGTGATAATAAAAAAATAAATAAAAAATATTCCCTGAGATTTGCTAAGACAATCATGCTCCTGCTATTCTGCACGTGTAATGTCAACATGCTGCAGTATACTCGTAGCCGTTGTGTAAACGACCACCGTGTATTATGCATTTATTTCGGGCAGCTACAAGGTCGCGGCTAATGCCGCCATTATTGTGCATTATCGACAGTTCTAGAAATGACCGCGCGCTCGTGTTCCAACTTCCAGATGTTCCATTTCCATTGCTGTTCGATAATGTACTCTACTTTAGTTGCCCAAGATTCGTTTCTATTTAAAAGGTAAAGCAGGACAAAGAATGAATGCGATTTAACGATTATATCTAGAAGTCTGTAAATTGTTCATGAAAGTATATTCTACATTTGCTTACATCCTCAGACTCGAATAAAGTGTTTTCATCATCATTAGGCCTTTCCTGACTCATAAACATCTAGATAGAGTACTACAACGTTAAGTCTTAGTACCCCTACAGCTTACAAGTAGCTATGAATGTGTATTTACTATTATGTAAGTAAATACCTTTACTACAGAGACTCATAGAAACATTTAGGGCCTGTTTCACAATGTTCTAATACATGTCTGATAGCTTATTCGGAAGTTTTGTCGCTGCTTACTTCATATCGAGTGCCAGAGACAAAACATGCAAATAATGCTAGCGGACATTGAGTAGATTGTGAAACATCAAACAGGCCCTTAGTAAGTTAGTCAATTGTAATAAGACTTGAAATATCTACATAACATCAAAATTTGCCACTAACTACCAAGTACCAACGTATTATAACAACAATACAATGAAATATAACGGTGAATCATTAAACTGCTCACAGTCGGAACTAAAAGAGAGGGTTTCCCGTAACGGTGTAAGCGGAGTGTGACCGGTCGAGGTGTGTCAACTGTCACCGCCAGCGCACGCCGACAGCTTGCCGACACCCGCCGACACCCGCCGACAGTCGCGGCCGGCCTTGACCGACAGACGAGCTGACTCATCCACATTGTTTCCGAATTAGACGAGTTACGGCATTATTTCGCAACGGATGAACACTTTCCACGGGAGGATTCGTTTTGCTGTGTCAGATACGGTACGCGGTCGCTCGAGGCAAGCGACTAGTAATAACAGTGATTTTTAATATTATATATCTATGCTAGTTAAGCTGATAGCCACAGGGACGAAGGGCATGGTGGACCACTGGAGAACGATAGTTATTTGTGCAACAAGAGATCAAAGTTGTTTTTTGTTTCGAGTGCTGATTTTGAGTCCCGAGCAAGCGAAGGATTCTATGATTGATTCACGAGCGTAGCGAGTAGTTCAAAGTTAGAATCCTGAGCGTAGTGAGGGACTCAACAGCACGAGATGCAAAAATCTTTGCTCTAGACTCTTGTATAGCACACATAACTTTTCACCTCAGCAGTGAGAACACATATTACTTAGGAGACATAGAAATGAACAGGAATAGATTGAAATAACGTTTATTATTTAATATCAAAATCATGCAAAACATTTTAAAAGTTACAATTATTAAAGGTACAATAATTGAAAGTAATTGGTTTTTCTTATGTATCTATTTATTAAATATTATTCTAATTACACTGGTCTACAAAATGTAACTTTTTATGTGCCTTTCAATTGAATACTATATTTTTATACTGCTTTGAGGTTATTGAATACGAAAACACTATTTATTTTTTATAATTAGCTATTATTTTAGAAATATACCTAATATACAAAATTTGATGTTTAAACTTTAAGTACAAAAAACGTATTAAAAAAAACTATTTCTTTATTATTATTTTTTACTTGTATATAAAATTGGGAATATTAAGATATTAACAAAATATTTAAACGTGTTAAATCACTATTTTCTTTTCTTTTTCGTTTTTCTTTTGTAATCGCTGCTAGGGTTATCTCTTATCAAATTCCAGCAGTAGTCCGCTAACATTAACGCATTCCATTGGCCCTGGTACCTGGTAATCGTTCACCATCTTCCTCACTTACATCACCGCAGTTAGAAGGGAAAAAATCAAGATGAGAATGAAGAAAATAAATTTTATAAGGAACTTATTGTATTTGCAACCCAACTGTTGATACTTTTGAAGGTCACAAGTTCAACATAATTTTCATTTCTCTTATTACCCAAAAAAACCAAGAACGACTGCTCTAAAAGCTCCCATGCTTCTTTTTAAAGCCCTGTAAAACTGAATCAAAGTTTTGGTCCTTTAGAATTTAGTGTTGCAAGTTGTGCAACTAAAAAGTGGTAGGTACCCACGATTTGTCTAAGTTTTTAATTTTAATTCCAAAAGAATGGAAGTAAGCAGTTTCTAAACGTTGAGTTATTGAGTATCTTTGGTTAATATGGGTCACCTTACCACATATGTAGCAAAATTTTGTGCACTAATAACACATTTACGCGACATAACAAAAACTGTAGATTTTTCACTAAAAATGTCAGAAAAATTATAATAATTTCACGTTTTAACTGTTGAACAAAACACAGTCAGCGTTAGACATAACAAACAAATATGAAATAATAAAATTTCCGCGGGTAATTACTAAATATTTTGAATTATCATCACTAATGTGATAAATTTATCGCTCTACCTGCTATTATATTATATATGGCACAAATAAACAATAAGAGCTAACTTTGAATTTTAACTTAATATACTTATCGTCAGCGAGTGTAATACAATCAATATAGGTAAGTAGTACATTTTCATGTAAAAGGCAAATTTGATGTAGACCAGTGTTATTAAAGGATTTGAAATTCGAATGTTTCAAATTTATGGCTGAACAATAGTGGCATTCGTGGCACTGAAAAATTAAAAAGCTATTATATACTATACTTTGACCCACACTCGAATCAAAATCGCGTTTTGTTCACTGTTGTCTCGCAGCAAAAGCGGCATGTTTGTGCTGCTGAGGTAAAAATGGATTTACTTATACATAGTGGAATTTGCAAGCATTATGCGTGTATTACGGTTGAATACTGTAACGCTAATCGAAATTAAGAGCTTTCCTATTCACAGGTTGTCGCTGTCTCTGCGAGCCGAAATGACAGGGACATCATATGACTTTAGTATTCGGCTGTAAGACACATTGCCTTCACTGAAGACAATGCGATTAAATAACATTATATTTCCAAGCCTACTTTCAACCAATTCTACTGCGATGGATATATACTGCATAATGCATTGATAAAATCGCGAGAAGTAAACAAATGAGTCAGGAAGACATAACGCCTTGTTAATTGTAAATTGTAATGGATCTGTACCGCAACTGACAAGGTCTGCGCTGTTCAATTAGTTACACGAGTCGTTAGCAGATCGAGGATTTAATGAATGGAGATGTGGCCTCGGATGTATAAAACATGATGGGGCCACACTACGGACCTGTCCGTATGGCAGCTTTTCACCGCCCGGTGTAGGGTCAACTAATACCTAAACGAAACGCGACGTGGTACTGCATTTTAAGATAGCTATTCAAAATTGAATTTTATTGATTACACAAGGAGATAGACGTTTCGATGTAAGAGTTCGAATGTCATATTCGATCTATCCTTCGTCCGTGTTCGCCACTACCAGTGTTGGCCACTGTTAAATCGGTGACGACACCAGTTGAAACTATGTTAAAGCAATCCGCCTTAGAGCTACTATGTTCTAGAAAAAATAAGATTTTTTTAATGAAATGAACCAGGAAACGAGGAGACGGATCGTCTGATGCTAAGCGATTACCGCCGCCCATAGACACTTGCAACACCAGAGAAGTTGTACCTACTTGTAACTCCTCTGGTGTTGCGACTTGCGTTCGTGATACTTAAAATCCCCAATTCCCCCTTGGGCCTCCGGTAACCTCAATCACTCGGCAATCGGAAACGCAACGCAAGCGTCATTTCACACCGGTTTTCTGTGAGGTCGTGGTTTTTATCCGGTCGAGCCGGCCAATTCGTGCCGAAGCGTGGCTCTCCCACAGTTAATTATTTATGCTGATAAATGTCGTAGTTATGTATGGCGAGTGGCGACCCCACTGTGGAAAAAATGAGACACCCAAAATGCTTATAAATTGTACTCGTATATCTGTTAAATTAATATCATCAAAGGAGTTCTTCTGAAAACACACTTATTCCTGACCCATATTTCCATTTGGACTCTCGCTTTATCGCTTCTCGGTTATTAATTTCGCCAACGCATCTTGTGGCACTGACACGAGAGTACTCCTCGAGAGAGAATTTAACTCCCGGCTCCGGAGTGCAAACTCCCTCTTGACCGGCACTCGAGTACATGAGACGTCCACGAGCTCCCCTTCCCCCCTCTCAACCCCTCTCAAAGAGAAGGCCGAAATGATGGCGTAATGGCGATACGCCCAAACTACACATAACCGTTTAACTTGCGTGACCACGTGTACCTGGAGTGATGACGGATTCAGACGGATTGCGATTTGCGGCAGCGAATATTAAAAAAATAAAAATAAAATGTTAAATATCCCAAATTTTACTTGTTTTTATGGTTTAGGTATTCAAAATCTTTGTTAAACGTCTAAAAATATATTATAATTACCACAGGCTTTAAAATGTACTTACATCAAGTTATTGTTATTTAATAGAATAACTAACAAAATCGATGAAGGAGGCTTTTATATCATGCGAGTAGCGATTTCCTGATAGAGCTGTGCCTTAGCGGTTTATTTGTAAAATATGTAGCATTATGTAGTCAATTCATTTTTAGGGTTCCGTACCTCAAAAGGAAAAAACGGAACCCTTATAGGATCACTTTGTTGTCCGTCTGTCCGTCCGTCCGTCTGTCAAGACCCTTTTTCTCAGGAACGCGTGGAGGTATGAAGCTGAAATTTATATCAATTACTCAGGTCTACTGTCCCTTGAAGCTGTGAAAAAATCAAACTTCTAAGCCAACGCAATCAAAAGATACAGCCGTTTATGCCGCAAATTTTCGACACTTGCAAGGGAATCAAAACCTACAGGGTGCTTCCCGTGAACTCAGAATCTTGAAATTTGGTACGAAGCAACGTCTTATAGCATAGATAAAGGAAAAATTACGAAAACCATAAATTTTTAGTTACATCACATAATATATATTTTTTTAATAATTTTAAACTTACTACCCATTTCCTCATAAACGCGTCATTTTGCAATAAAAATACCATAGTTATGACTCGATTGTCGTAATGAACGAACTTTGTAAACCTTGCAGGTTTGTACGGAACCCTCGGTGCGCGAGTCCGACTCGCACTTGGCCGGTTTTTTTTTATACTACATACTAAACTACTACATACAAGAAAATATTATCTAAGATAGTGAGTTTATTTCGTTAATAGAACGCAGCGAATCCCATATGACATGTGAAGGTGCAAGTTCTTAGTATGTAAACTGAGCGAAGTGTTTGTTGCGGACAAACAGAGATTTTACGACGATATTATCCCGTTACTCCTGGGCCCTGGCGTAGGCACTAACAATCGGTTATTTCGGGATACGCTGTTGTAGAAGTACCTACTCTAGTTACCTATATCCTATTCCCCTTACTAATAAACACTGTATAAGCTTTGAATAGTTATACAGTGTTTTGTTCCCGTCACACAAGTGACATTTTTAATTCGATAGAAGAAGACAAAACACTGTATAACTATTCAAAGCTTATACAGCGATTATTAGTAAGGGGGTATTAGTAAAGACTTTACTAAGTTTGTTTACTGTAAAGTCTAAACGTAAACATGAAGACAATAGGGACTCTATAATGTTACCTATTAATGTCATTTATCTTGCAGTGACATATTCTTGTGATTAAATTTAATAATTAATTATATAGTACCTGGGTAACCGATTCTGATAAAAAAAAACACAAAATTATTTATCTGACCGGGATTCGCGCCTACCACAAATTTTCGAACTAAAGCATAAATAATACAAACGCATAGGTACCAAACTGGCGATCGGACAGGATAATGATAATAATAATAATAATGATAATATCTATGGACGCTTCACACCACGTTAGTTTGGCCCTGTGGTAAGTATCCGAAGAACTTGTGCTACAGGTACCAGACGACGGGAAGTATATTTAACACTTTTATACGAGTACTTTACATATATTTAAGATTTTTATTATAATATACCCATATTTAATACACATCCATGACCCAGGAACACAGAAAAACTTTTTACTCCTTCGGCGGGATTAGAACCCGCGACCTCCGGCTTGAGCACCAACGCGCTGTACCACTAAGCCACAGAGGTCGTCAAAATAATAATTGGCAATCGGACATTTTTTTTTATTGCATAAATGAATAGTACTCTTAAATATGAGTAACTTATCAGAAGAAACCGTATATCAAAAGTTATATAATTATTAATTTTCAAAGGTACAGCGATTTTTATACAAAATTTCGCGAGCCTCCTAAAAACGCTCCATACTAAAATCGCCACACAAATGACGTCACTATTGGATTAAAGTATATTAAGTAGGTATAAAGTATACGGCCGCAGGAATATATATTTTGTAAATATCTCCGATATTTGTGCGTTTAAGTTCATACTTACCATAATGAATGTTTTTGTATATGATGTGAGTAAACTAATGATGTAGGTTTTGTTTACCATTTCGCAAAAAAAAAAAATTTTTGGTATTTTGTATAGAAATCGCTGTACCTTTGAAAATATTGACTTTTGATATACGGTTTCTTCTGAGAAGTTACTCATATTTAAGAGTACTATTCATTTATGCAATAAAAAAAAAATCTGTCCGCTTGCCTATTGTCGAAATTATTAATATTATATTGTTACAACGTAGGGTCCTAAGTTGTTACATGAGCTCCGTGGCCTAGTGGGTAGATCGTTTAGTTCGCACTCGAGAGAGTGCAGGTTCAAATCCCAGGTTGTGGCGTGTACCAATGAGACTTTTCAGATCTCAAGTACATTATACGGACGCTCTAACGGTGAAGGAAAACATCGTGAGGAAACCCGCACATAGTTGGCTCCAGACGTATTGACCAGTTCATTCCTCTGGACTAGGCTGACTGTGTTGTGAGAATGCCGTATGTTCTTGGGCAACCATACGACATTTAAAAACCAACTGTCCCAGGCACTACAGTATTTCAAGAGTGGTTACTTCGCTCGGAGAATACTGTATAAATCATCCATTGACGGATGTAAAGGCCTAAGTTATATTGTTACACGACGAAAGAATAATCATACAAAGCTTAAAAATGCGTAGTTATCCAGCAACACTCCCTGCATACTTGAAGCCGTTTTCTAGAAACCCATTGTCATTGCCATACAAGATTGTCTCGTATAAAGTATAAGATAGAATATAGATGAAATTGGATATAAACATAATACATATACGTAAACGTGAGTAGAAGACGGTCATATGAGCAGAAGCGGTTATTAGATTTCCACGAAACCTTGTCCCGGGCCCGGGACACATCAAGTATGAATCCCGGCGACGGTCGCGACCCCGCGGGAAATCTCGGGAGTCGCCTATACACTCGACGTACATAATACAATATCGCGACAGTGGACGCTATTATTCGCGGAGTTCAAGGAAATAAAATGTTATTGTTCGTTTAAAGTATAAAAACGGCGCATAAAAAGAATAAAGAGAATGAGAATAATAGACGTGAAACAAGAGCTCTGGGTTAGTGCGCAGCAGGGTTGCCGATCAGTGGGAATTCCCCAAACTGCGGATAAAGCAAAGCTGATTGGGGAATATGCGGGGAGAGCTTTGTATTCGGGGCTCACTCGGTCGGTCGGTCCAGTACTTCAAAGACTTCCAGGTCCCAATGGTTTCGTTACAGTCCAAAAAGTGGACGATGAATGGAGAGCACATGCTCTGCTTAACTTCTTAGGTGCTCCGGTTACCCTAAATTCGGCTTACTATACCTGGTTTTGTTTTCTAAGTTAGCAACTAGTTTTGAAACTTTTTGTTGTATTTTTAGATTTATTTACAATAACTCCCCACACCGATTTGGGTGATGTTGGCCGGTATCATTGAAACCAGGCCAGTTACGCAGGAGTAATTTATAGTACCCGAGTGTGTGCGCACTGTACAAGAGCACTCTCTGTTCCTTTACTCTCATAACCCAGTGGGACGGATAACCAACATGACTGGCGAGAGATCAACTTTTTACATGCCTATCTGACGCATGGATCATCTCTCTTGTCAGATAATCGTGTGATCAGCCTGCATCGTCCTAACCGAACTTGGAAACATTATTTGTTGTTCCAATGCGGGAATCGAACCCACGGCCGGAGTCGAGAGCCAAGCTCTAACCAATAGACCACGGAGGTTGTTTACTTGTTGTTGAGGTTGACTACGCATAAAATTTTATATTTTTACGTTTATCAAACGTAGTAATACCTGAATATTTGTGAGTATATAAATTAACTAGCCGCCCATGGTAACAGTGTTCATATTTTGTCGATTTTTCTTTCATCGCCCGCCGGCGTCCAAGATTTTCCGCGGCACGGCACCGACGGAAACATAATTTATTGCTTATTAAATAAACATTTACTGATGTTACTTCTGATATTTAAATAGCTTCATACGGGAAGCGGGCACCGAATAAATCTGGTGGTACATAAAACACAGGAAGCGCTGCCCGATATTATTGCAATAATTTTTATTTCAAACCGACTTCGCTTGCGTAGGATGAAAAATATTTACAGCTATTTACTCAAGTGTAGTGCCTAATTATAATTCACATCGCAGAACAAATTCTTCGCCAAAACTCCGAATCTCTCGAAAGCAACACTTCAGGCATAACGTTTAAACTTTAAAGTAATGAATTTACAAAACTAAAGCCCTAGCTTTAATAATGTAATCCTAACTAACATGAAAGTTAATCCGTAGATTAACCTTCATGTTAGTTAGGATTGCATTCCTTATATTACAGTTATTGTAGTTGAACAAAGTACCCGGCTCTTGAAATAACTTTTACTTACATGCACGATGCATCCTTTGCAATCGAGTCTCTAAAATGTTTAGCTAGAGATATTTTTTTGTTGAATAGTCATCTCATACAATTTTCGTAATTGAGAAACTATTTACTGGGGTATACCCAAGGGTTGAGTATAATTAATTGTGTTTATATGAAATGAGAAAGTAATAGAATTGTTCATAAACATTAACAATATTTGGGGGAATCGTATTATCCTGGTGAACGTCCTGAAACTGTAAGCTCTCAATCACACGAGCGTAATTAAAAACATAAAATTGAACAGCACTGAAAACAGAACCCTGCGCTAATAATAGAGCTGAAAATAGAACACACGGTAGCGCTTACAAAACTTGACGCTCGTGGGAACAGATACATGGAAATGATAAGCTATTGCCTGCGGCTCCACCCGCGTAAATACTATCCCTCGGGAACACTACTTTTTCGGGATAAAAAGTATCCTATGTCCTTTTCCAGGACTCAAAGAATGTCTGTACCAAATTTCATTAAAATTAGTTCAGCGTGAAGAGGTAACAGACAGACAGACAGACGCACTTTTGCATTTATAATATTGTTATAGATTCGAACGCTTTATTATCGCGAGATTAAAAGCGGTCGTGCGAACGAGGAGTCTCTGGTCGAGTCTCGCGGGACAGGGAGGAGAGCTGGCGATCAGACGCGTGCGGTAATGCGCGCTAATTGGGGGCGGCCTCGGGGAAATGATACACCTAACACATCGTCACTGCCCATAAATACATGATGCATGGCCATGGACGAGGTCATGATCGTGGTCATTATCATATTATGGTAATCCAGTGATCATGTCCCTAGTCTATTTTAAAATGCACAGTTAATCTCGTCTGTTTTCTTTGTAGAAAAGTCTTTATATATTATGATGTCCTGACTAGGGCATCGAGACCGGTTTTACCCGAAACCGAAAACCCAGGTTTTCCCGGGTTTTCGGGCCTACAACAAAACCCGGTTTTCAAAATATTGAAAACCGGTTTTCGGTTTTTTCGAGCTTTTTTTCGTTATGAAATTCTACAACAGTTTATAACAGTTACAGTCACAAACCGAACGTTATAGTGGCTTGTGATTGTCAATGTAGAATTTTAGAATAATAGTTATAATGTTTCCATGTTGTATGTAGTACATTTGGGGGCACGGTAGTGCCCCCGCCCCGCTAGGACGAGTGAGCGAAGAGCAGGGGCACTACCAGACTACCAGTAGCAAAGGCTGGTTCTACTTCATAGGGAAGCCGTAGCATGTATAATAGGTTGAGATTTGGATAAAGGTCTTCAAAAGGTAAGCGGTAAGGGAAGCCGATAGGAAGGGAGTTATAGGAACCCCTCGCCACTGCAGACTACCTTTTCTCGAAGCTATTCGTCGATTTTTTGCACCTTAATAACTTGGTATAATATAATATTCTGTTCCATCAGCGCTCAGCGCGAATTGCTCTCCGTTCCCATGATACCCAAAAGTCGAGTGGGCCTAACGGAATCCGTCCCATTGTGTTGAAAATGTGTGCTCCAGAGTTGGCACCGGTCTTAACGCATCTCTTTCGGCTCACCTGCTTATGGCACAGTCCTGGCATCTTGGTAGACAGCTTTGGTGTGCTATCGCCTGCCCTGTTCATACTGCATATCAATGATAATATGTGATGACGACAGTACGGGTGATGCCATACACAGGTCGCCCGAACATCTCTCGGCAAAACGTCATTGAGAGTCGAAACGAACTTGTCTCTCAAATTAAGATTTCATTGGAGAAGATCTCTGAATGGGGTAGACTTAACTTAGTCCAATTCAACACCTCTAAGATATATATTTGCGCGTTCATCGCTAATAAGTTACCGATGGTCGTATGTCCTGTTTTAAAAGCATACCCATAACTGTCTTCTCAAACATTGGATATTGGAATACTTGGTGTTAGC
Source organism: Glaucopsyche alexis (assembly GCA_905404095.1). Lineage (NCBI taxonomy): Eukaryota > Metazoa > Arthropoda > Insecta > Lepidoptera > Lycaenidae > Glaucopsyche > Glaucopsyche alexis. Next base: position 25,291,758 of record FR990053.1, on the reverse strand, counting down.
ATATCGAGCGAGGTCTAGTTCCGATATCATCTGGAGGGCAAGGCCAAGTTAGCCTCCAAGAAGCTTGGTGTTCTGAACAGGTCAAAGCAGTATTTCAGTCCGGTCCCACGCCTACAACTCTATAAGGCGCAGGTTCGGCCTCACATGGAATATTGTTCTCATCTCTGGGCAGGAGCGCCAAAGTACCAGCTTCTCCCTCTGGATCGTATCCAACGAAGGGCCGCTCGAATTGTTGACTGCCATAGTATTTCAAACAGGCTTTACTTCTAGAGATGAGCATCGCTCTGCATCCTATATCGGTTATATTACGGGGAGTGCTCCGAGGAATTGTTCGGACTTCTACCTGCTGCAACTTATCGCCACCGTTCCAAGGGACAAAATATTTATCATCCTCATTACCTTGATGAGTGGCAGTCCTCCACCGTGCACTTTACCCGAAGCTTTCTGCCGCGCACTGTAAAACTCTGGAATGAACTGTCGCCAACAGTATTTCCGGACCATTAGGACCTGCACACCTTCAAGAAAGCAGCGTATTCCCTCCTAAAAGGCCGGCAAGGCACTTCTGTTTCTACACGCCTTAACTCTACAAGCCGAACTTTACAAACTCTACACTTTAGTCAAATTATGTGGCTTGGCCATTTCGTCAGGCAACGTATTTTGACTAAGGTGTAGAGTTTGTGAAGTTATCAATTACTTTACATGAAAATGTTTATGGTGGGATCACATTTTACCAGTATTACGTTGTAACAACAGAAAGCAGCTGATAAAAGTAAATTTTAGGATATTTCTAACAAAATTCTACAAAATCAACAAAAAACCCGAAATAGGTACCCGAAAAAACCCGGGTACCCGGTTTTAAAGATGGCTGGGACCGAAAAACCCGGTTTTTTTAAAATATGACCGGTCTTCGATCCCCTAGTCCTGACTATTATTTAAGTAAATTAATTATTTCTAAATTATGAAAATGATTTAGCTACTTAATTATTTTATTCTGAAATAAACTTTAAAATGCAGCCCATCGTAAATGAAAAGAGAATTTGGTTAAACATTGTAGAGAGCAGAGACCTAACCTATTACCTAACCCTAGCTCATTGCAATTCAGGTCCTCTCTCGGCGTCATCAGTCAGCACTCCGTCCAAATTAATTAATTACTGGACGGACGTGACTATACTCAACAATATCAATATTTTAACTACGCAACAAAAAACTATATTTAAAATGTAAATAAAAACAGAAATGTATTGTCATAAAGACGTTTTAACTTTTAGGGACCAATAAGGATTCCCAAATAACGAGACAAATATAATACTAATTTATAGAATACATATAGAAATATTATTTATTTGTTCAAAATAAACATTAAAACGTAAAATTAACGACAATGCTAGTTTATATTGTACCAAATGGGTGCTCACTTAGCATATTGTTGCGAAATCGCAACGCAATAATTATTCTCCTGCTTGACAAATGATGCATGCAATGCACACCAAACCGTCACGTCCTAATTTTAATTCAATTAATCAGAAATTGGAAATTTAAATCCTCATTCTGCACTGGACACCCAATGTAATATACCTACGGCTTGTGGACAAAAATATCTGTGCATTTTAAGTTTATGGTATCGCAACGATGGTCGTAACTCGCCGGCAGCCGGACGCGCGAGGTCGAGGACAGTCGTTACATGATGTCCTTTAAACCCTTTTAATACGATCACTTTATGCTATTCAAAACGCTTTTAAGTCAATAGGGGATCGGACTACATTTGAAATATTTAGTTTCATTAACACATTGAATGCCAACTACGTAATATTGCGTAGGCACTAGTAATGCTAGGGGCCAAATACGTAATTCAACGTAGCACTTTCTTATAATTTAAATGGGTATTTGCATTATTAGGCCTCCTGGAAAGGACGTTTTTAGGTTCTTTGGCATCTCAAATAAGACATGACATGGAAAAAAAGTAACATTATTATTTTAAAACTATTTTAATCACAAAATTTGTAAGGCACTTTGAAGGGCCAAAGTACAGTTTTATAATGAGATCAAAACTTTGTTTTATAACTAAAGTGATCGATAACTATATATAAAAATAAAATAGGAACATCTAAGAACATCAATAGAATTTTTATATAAAATTATGCAAAACGAGGATCAATGTGGTAGGTGTAGAAACAGTTTACAACACACAAGGCAGGTTTTTCCGGACAAGTGGCACATACGAAAGATGACTCCTTTCGTTTTTTATTACGTTTTTTATACATGACAAGGCTTCGCTGGAACAGCCTTCTAAGTAGGTGGGAGCTTTTCTAAGAAATGAAAATCTCTCAACGGAATACGACTTTTATGAACGGCCGGCGATGCAGGTGGTACAGAGGGCCCAGGCAGCAACGGCGATGGGTCTGCTTGAACTTGTTCAGGCTGTACTGGCGGTATTTGTGGTCCAGGTGCTTCTACAGCTGTGGGAGTAGTATCGCTACAGTTCAGTCCCAGTAGATATTTCACAAAATCTTCCCGAAACTTCAAGAGCCGTATTTTGGATGTCCGGTCTTTCAAACGTAGCAACCTATGCGCGTTTTGTACGTAAATCTCAAAAATGTGCAGTGTTAATTTTTTGTGCCATCTGAGTGTCTTTTTGAGGCAAGAATAATATGAGACCATCTGGTCCCCTCTGTCAATACCAGACATGCCTATATTTTAGTCCGCAACAATGTTAGGTTTTAGTGAGACACTAGGGATGATTCAATAATTCGATCGGGTGGCGTGATCTAGGTGGGAAAGGGATAGAAGATGAAATGGTCATGTACGTAGTACTACGTACTCCGGCACCCCGTTCAAAAATTGCATGTGTGGTGCCAATCTACGTAATATTGCGAATACGTAATATTGCGTTGTAGGCACCACACATGCCATTTTTAAATGGGGTGCCGAGTACGTAGTGTTACGTAGATTACCATTTGTATGGTGGGAACCAAATATGACCTGAAAATATGTTTGGCACTCAATGTGTTAATATATTCAGAAATTACTAATTGGTAAATGTAAAAAAATATATTATTTTATGTGTAGTTTGCTAATTATATACATTTAAAAAGTACATTTTTTTTTTTTGCGAAATTGGTTATCAAATTATTATTTTACTTACATTATATATACAAAAACATTAATTATGGTAAGAATGAACTTAAACGCACAAATATCGTAGATATTTACAAATATATTATCGGCCGTATACTTCATACACCACCTACAAGGGTTCCCTATTTTTTTTTTTTTTTTTTATGAAATAAGGGGGCAAACGAGCAAACGGGTCACCTGATGGAAAGCAACTTCCGTCGCCCATGGACACTCGCAGCATCAGAAGAGCTGCAAGTGCGTTGCCGGCCTTTTAAGAGGGAATAGGGTAATAGGGGAGGGTAGGGAAGGGAATAGGGTAGGGGATTGGGCCTCCGGGAAACTCACTCACTCGGCGAAACACAGCGCAAACGCTGTTTCACGCCGGTTTTCTGTGAGCCCGTGGTATTTCTCCGGTCAAGCCGGCCCATTCGTGCCGAAGCATGGCTCTACCACGTAAATTCGCATAAAATCATATGTCATAATTTTACTTGGCTATTTTACTAGGACAAATGAATTTCATTTGACCTTGTAGTAGTTTCGCATAATATTCATTTGTCATAACTTTCTTAGCATAATTTTTTTACGCATAATTACTAAAAGCATAATCATTGTTAGGCATACTTATTATTGTAAGGCATACATTTTTTTACGCATAATATTAATTAAGCATAATATTTTTATGCATAATATTAATAAGCATAAATATATTTACACATAATGATATTTAAGCATACTATTATATCTGTATTTACGCATTTACAAAGAATGTAGCATTTTTTTTCACATACTAATGAATGATAAATTCTACTGGATGTGCGAGTTAAGACGAAATAACAATTATAATTGTAATTTTCCACTGACTACGAAATTAAACTCGGACAAACAACACGAACTGCTATCTAAGAACATGCCGAGCCATAACCACAAGCCCAATGCGCTTAAGGATAAAGTAAGTTTTGTTTTTGCATTAAATTTTCCTTCGTATTAATTATTTTAAACATGTTCGTATTAATTATTGTAAACCTTTCGTATTAATTATTTTAAACATGTTAGCGGCTTACGGGTGGCTCAAGGGCCACCCTGCCGCAACTTAACCTACTGTTACTCATGTTACACTAGGTATAATGTCTTGTCTTCAATATGTCCTTCCATTCTATGCACATTTGTGCCTTGTGACAGAATGCCTTGAATTTATTATGACAAAAAATATGCCTAAAGAGTTTATGTCAAAAAATAATTATGCCAAAGTACTATTATGACAAGAAAAATTATGCCTTACGAGTTATGCCTCATTAAATTAGGACAAAAAATATTAGTCTAAATGATATTTATGCTTAATGATGTAGTATGCCAAGAAACCATCATGCTAAAGTAATATTATGCGTAATAAAATTATGCCAAGTGAGGTATGCCAAATGAAATTATGACAAATAAAATTATGCGAAAAAAGGGGATCCACCTACAAGCGACGTCACTTGTAGGTTAAGTTTAGTATGGAGCGTTTTTACGACACTTGCGAAATTTTGTATATAAATCGCTGTACCTTTGAATACATTGACTTTTGATATACGGTTTCTTCTGAGAAGTTACTCATATTTAAGAGTACTATTTATTTATGCAATAAAAAAAATCAGTCCGCTTGCCTGTTGTACTGCAGTAATGTATCTCAGTGATGAGTGAGCAGTCAACAGATTTGCTGACATTAGCTCAGGAATGTGAACGGTAAGCACCTCGTGACGGGGGAGGTCGCGAGTTCGATACCCGAGGTGCAACGTCATATTGTTTTCTTTAGTTTGCAATATGGGATTTTATGAAACAAGCAAACGAAGCGCTTGATGGTAAGCAATTACCGCCGCCTTTGGACTCTTGGTAACACCAGAAATTACTAGTGCGTGTGCGTTACCGATCGTTAAAACCTGACTCGGCGAAATACAGCGCAGGCGTTACTAACTTATTACACACCGGGTTTCTGTGAGGCCGTAGTATTTATCCCGTCGAGCCGTTCCATTTGTGCCGCAGCCCGCAGCATGGCTCGCCTATGTTAAATACTCGCGGCTCTACATTATTTCCTCTGGGTTAGGATTTGTAGTTAACTACGTGGTAGAGCCATGCTTCGGCACGAATGGGCCGGCTCGACCGGAGAAATACCACGGGCTCACAGAAAACCGGCGTAAAACAGCGTTTGCGCTGTGTTTCGCCGAGTGAGTGAGTTAACCGGAGGCCCAATCCCCTACCCTATTCCCTTCCCTACCCTCCCCTATTACCCTATTCCCTCTTAAAAGGCCGGCAACGCACTTGCAGCTCTTCTGATGCTGCGAGTGTCCATGGGCGACGGAAGTTGCTTTCCATCAGGTGACCCGTTTGCTCGTTTGCCCCCATATTTCATAAAAAAAAAAATAGGTAAACTTGTCATTCCCAGAACTGAGCATTTCATGTTGAGGAAAAAACAGTCACAAATATTTAGAATTACATCTAGTTATTTTAATATTTCAGCACTGCTATCTCACACCAAATAAAAAGTGAAGAAAGAGCTTTGTCAAACAAAACTGAGGCCTGTTTTCTTATTACCCGACTGCCAGGAAGTGTTATGTTTTGTATGTAGCGCACGTGTAGCTTTGCACTACATACATAAAAAACTGGTGACAGACGTACAGACAGACGGGAGCACAGCGGAGTCTTAGTAATAGGTTCCCGATTTTCCCTTTTAGTACGGAAACCTAAAAACCACACCCCGCAACAGCTCGCCCTGCACGGTGTGGCTTAGTTTCGTTACATAATATGTGTGATCATTCGCACACATAGTTCACAGAACTCTGTCTGCACTTGTTTATTTGGTCTGTGGCGGCTATATTAAATTGACGCCTACAATTCTTCAAGCCATTTCGATCGGACAAAAATAGAGTTTTATTAAAATTGTGGATGTCCCAAATGTAGTGACGTCAATGGGAACTGCACATTCCTTACCAGTTATTTTTATAGGAGTCTGTTCCGCTCCCGTCAAATACTTTTTATCGCCGTTAAATTATAACGTTGTTTAAAATCATTTACGGATAATTAATATTTTGGCCAAAATATGATCTGCCTACTGCTTCTGTGGAGCTTCGTGGCCTAGTGGGTAGACCGTTTGGTTTGCACTCGAGAGAGTGCAGGTTCGATTCCCAGGTTATGGCGTGTACCAATGAGACCTTTTCAGATCCCAAGTACATTATACGGTCGCTCTAACGGTGAAGGAAAACACCGTGAGGAAACCCGCACATAGTTGGCCCCAGACGTATTGACCAGTCATTCCTCTGGACTAGGCTGACTATGTTGTGAGAATGCCGTATGTGCTTGGGCAACCATACGACATTTAAAAACCAACTGTCCCAGGCACTACAGTATTTCACGAGTGGTTACTTCGCTCGGAGAATACTGTATAAATCAACCTTTAACGGATGAAGAGGCCTAAGCTTACTGCTTCTGTAAGACGTATAGGCTGAAAAACGATTTTTTTAAAGTACTAAATAAAATTACAAAACGCTCTTTACGGCGCTGTGAAGGTCGTTGACCTCGCACAACTGATTGTTTAGATGTGATTAGGTAGTCTTTGCTTCCCCTCTAAATCAGCGGTTTCTGTGACGTTATTGATTTCAGCGCCTTAGGGTTTAGGCCCACTTGCGCAGATCTAATGTTTCGTGTCTTATTTTTCAATAATTTTTTACGTAAAGTCTTAACATAAGCCAATTATAACGCCAATATTTATAATAATAATAATAATAATAATATCTACTGTCAGTCTGGTCCCGTGGCAACTGGTAAGTTCTTGAAGAACCTATGTTACGGGTACCAGACAACGGAAATATATTGAATACTTTTCTATTATACACATATTAAATACACATCCATGACCCAGGAATACGAAAGCTTTTTGTTCCTTCGGCGGGATTCGAACCCGCCACCCCCGGCTTGAGCACCAACACGCTCAACCACTGAGCCACAGAGGTCATCGATATCGCTTAGATATCGCTTCCGATTATCGCTGGCGAGTAACCACGGATTCAACACTTCGTAGAAATTCAGTTTCCTATTCAGCTTCTCTTCAAATATTGTTCAGTGCTAATCGGTAGCATTTTCTGTACGTAAATGCTACCGATTAGCACTGAACAATATTTGAAGAGATTCTGTATTATCGGAAATAATATGATTAAACTATCGACGCACTTACTACTCCTCTGGTGTAGCAAAAAAATACGGCTAATAGGGGATCGGACTACATCTGAAATATTTAGTTTCATTAATATATTCAGAAATATTGAGTCATTGCTAGCTGGTAAATGTAAAAAAATATAATATTATTTTATGTGTAGTTTACTAATTAAAAATTAAAAATACATTTAAAAAGTACCAAAAAAAAATTTTTTTTTGCGAAATTGGTAAACAAAACCTACATAATAGTTTACTCACATCATATTATACAAAAACATTCATCATGGTAAGTATGAACTTAAACGCATAAACATCGGAGATATTTACAAATATATTCCGGCGGCCATATAATAGGTTGGGGAAAAAGTCTTTTCGCATTATAGTATGTATGAACTTGTCATAAAATATCTTGGGCTATACCAATTGTATCTGGCTGATTTTGGTATCATTAAAAAGTTTTAATTTTACAGAAGACAATTCCAAATTCAAATTAGGTAAATTTGAGATTTTCATTTGTTTTTCTTATTGTTAAAATGAGTGATTCTTATGAAGAATTTCGATACATTTTAAAATTTTATTACAAAAAAGGTAAAAATGCAACACAAGTCGCGAAAAAAATTTGTGATGTTTATGGACCTAATGCAGTATCTGTGAGAGTAGCGCAAATTTGGTTTAAGCGTTTTCAATCCGGAAATTTTGATATCAAAGATGCACGTCGCTCTGGTCGCCCTGTTACGGACAAAACTGTTGCCATTTTTGAAAAAGTGGAGCAAGATCGGCATATTAGTAGTTACGATGTAGCTGAAGAACTGGGGATTGACCACAAAACGGTTTTGGCGCATTTGAAAAAAGCTGGGTACACAAAAAAGCTCGATATTTGGGTGCCTCATGAGCTCACTGAAAGAAACCTAATGAACCGTGTACTCATTTGTGATTCTTTATTACGACGTAATGAAACCGAACCATTTTTGAAGAAGCTGATAACTGGTGATGAAAAGTGGATCACGTACGACAAGAACGTGCGAAAAAGATCGTGGTCAAAGGCCGGTCAGGCTTCACAGCCTGTGGCGAAACCCGGGTTAACTCGCAACAAGGTGATGCTGTGTGTGTGGTGGGATTGGAAGAGCATTATTCATTATGAGCTGTTACCGCCAGGCAGGACCATCAATTCTGAACTGTACTGCGAACAACTGATGAGATTAAAGCAAGAAGTTGAGAGAAAGCGGCCGGAATTAATCAACAGGAGGGGTGTGGTTTTTCACCATGATAACGCTAGACCTCACACATCTTTACACACTCAGAAAAAATTACGGGAGTTTGGCTGGGAGGTGTTAATGCATCCGCCGTATAGTCCTGACCTTGCACCTTCAGATTTCCACCTGTTTCGGTCGCTGCAGAATTCCTTAGGCAGTATCAGGTTGACATCACAAGAGGACTGCCAAAACCACTTGTCGCAGTTTTTTCATCAAAAGCCCCAAAAATTTTATAGCAATGGGATCATGTACCTACCAACAAGATGGCAAAAAGTTATCGAACAAAATGGCACCTATATACTTTAGTCACTTGTAAATAAACTTTATAAAAAAACCTTTTGAATTTTTATATAAAATGCGAAGAAACTTTTTCCCCAACCTAATACTTCATACACCTTAACCTACAAGTGACGTCATCAAATCGCTGTACCTTTGAAAATATTGACTTTTGATATACGGTTTCTTCTGAGAAGTTACTCATATTTAAGAGTACTATTCATTTATGCAATAAAAAAAAATCAGTCCGATTGCCTATTGAAAATCGCGCGAATTGTAAAGTTTAGAAACAGAGCTTTACATATCCACTGCATTAGTGTTAATGGATAGAGATCTCGGGTGATACAGCCGGGTGATGCAGCGGGTAATCCGGCACGTGGCGAGTAACGAGACGCCACGGGCAGCTAACGAGATCATGTCACATGTTGACCGCTGACAGCTTACGGTCAGATAAAGCTGGAGGGCTTATTTCGTGTTCGACCCCTAAATTGTCTACCCTCGGCGTTATAAGAACGGGGGTTGGAAATCTAGGGGTTGAACACGAATGACGAGTGATGACCGTTGTGACTGTGGTTAGCGCCAAGCCGGAGGTCGCGGGTTTGAATCCCACCAGGAAACAAAAAAGCTTTCTGTGTTCCTGGGTCTGTAACTCTGTATTATGGATGTGTATTAAATATGTGTATAATATAATAAAAATCTTAAATGTGTGTAAAGTATAAAAGTATTACATAATATTTCCGTTGTCTGGTACCCGTAACACAAATTCTTCGAAAACTTACTACGGGACAAGATTGACGTGATATGAAAGCGTCCATAGATAAACCACTGAAACTAAATCTGACACAATTATCCACATGATAACTAATTTACTGCAAGTTGCAACTAACACTTTACTTACGGTCTTGTCACGGCTTATTTACATGTTCCTAACATTTGGCTCGGGGATTTACATCATGGACACAGATAATAATAGGGCCTTTATATTTCACAAACTTTACAGTACCTAACCTTTCTCTGGTACTTTGTTACTGCTTGGGTCGGGAATTTTATTGGTCGCCTATGTACAATGTACTACGTATGTAGCACATATCTTCATACGAGACTAACTGCTAAGTACGCTACGTTATATATGCCTAATTATGCCAAATGATTCCAAACTACGGGCTACTGTACTAGAAACTTCTGAAGAAATTCCGAAACTCAGAAAACGAGTTCAGAAGTAATTAAAATTATTGTAAGTCTTATGTCTCGGGGTTTGTGCGAGTGTTGTCTATTTTACGATTGGAGCGAAATATGGCGTCTGTGAAATTCTAGCCGCAAAAACATTAACATTCTGAGTTCTAATTATTATTAGATTTGGTCTTTAATGTAGCCAGAATTTTAGAGTTCATATCGGAGATTTAAAAAATCTTATTATTGTTTAGAACTGAGCCTTGATCCAGCCACCATTGGGTGGGGATCAATTAAGTAGTCAAACGTCAAATCGCTATTAGGCATCTAGATTGTATTTCATCAATATATAAAATAAAATTCTCGTGTCATAGTGTTCGGGACACACTCCTTCGAAACGGCTTGACCGATTCTTATGAAATTTCTTTGCACATTCGGTAAGTCTGAGGATCGGTCGTTAAATCTATTTTTTTCCACCCCTAAATGATAAGAGTGACCCACCCCTAAATATGTTTTTGGTTTTTATATGATTTGGCATTAAAATATATACAACCCCATATAAATGACTAAACGACGTTTGTCGGGTTAGCTTGCATTTTTTATTTAAGTTACTGTACAATGACATTTGCACGCTTCGTAAAACATAATGTTTGTACTTATTTATTTTTATATATGAACTTTTCTGACTTACAGTAGCAAATAAACAATTATGATTATGTCGAAAGATTATCTTATGTTTTATTTTTATTTTTGTGATTCTAATAATTATTAAAAAAATACACAAACGTTGCTTAATTGTAGTGTATCAAATAGAAATAAATAACGGATAACTAAAACAACTGTCCGAAGAACCAATAGGCAGCCCTAAGTATAATAAAATATTTTATTTTTAACCCCCGACGCAAAAAGAGGGGTGTTATAAGTTTGACGTGTCTGTCTGTCTGTCGGTCTGTCTATCTGTCTGTCTGTCTGTGTGTCTGTCTGTCTGTGGCATCATAGCTCCCGAACGGATGAAGCGATTTCAATTTAGTTTCTTTTGTATTAAAGGTGACTTACATGCGAGTGTTTTTAGACATATTTGATGAAAATCGGTTGATCCGTTTAAAAGTTGTGGGGGGTGAAAGCGGGGAAGAATAACCGAATGTCTGCAAATGTATTCGAGTGGGGTCTCAAATGAAAGCACACTGAAAGAGAATATTGATGACTTAATCGAGAGTGTTCGTAGCTTCGTTTGATGAGAAAATTGTTGTGGGAAGATCAGCCGTTTGAAGATCATCAGCTCTTTTCTAGCTGATGAGGGGATCTGATTAACTTTCCAATATCCGATCGATTCGAAATTTGGTACCGTGTTACTTCAACAATATTCAAAGAACATGGTAAGGTAACCATGACCTGATCAGCTGTTTGAAGATCATCAGGTCTTTTCTAGTTGATGAGGGGATCTGACTAACTTTCTTATGTCCGATCGATTCGAAATTTGGTATCGTGTTACTTCAACGATATTTAAAGAACATGGTAAGGTAACCATGACCTGATCAGCCGTTTGAATATCATCTTTTCTTTATTAGTTGATGAGGGGATCTGACTATCGTCCACATGTCCTATCGATTCGAAATTTGGTACCATGTTACTTTAATGATGTTAAAAGTATGTATATGGTAAGGTAACCATACTTTAAAAAGGATAAAATAAAAGTAAAATTAAAAATTTTAAAAACCCCCCGACACAAAAAATAAACTCTAAAAAATAATAAATAATATTTTATACCTATTATAATCATATTATCACATAATAATATATTATGTAAGTTGAAATAATTTTATTTTCCAATCGTCGTCTCGTCGGGGGACCGCTATGTTTGAAAAACAGGTGTAGACGCAGAAGGAACAAAAGAATTTACTCCGAAAAAAATTCGCTCATACCTATATGTAATTCGTAATAATTAATTAGCTGTTGTTGTAAAAATATTTTATAAACTTTAGCGGTCCCCCGACGAGGCGACGATTGGAAAATAAAATTATTTCAACTTACATAATATAATATGTGATAATATGATTATATAGGTATAAAATATTATTTATTATTTTTTAGAGTTTATTTTTTGTGTCGGGGGGTTTTTAAAATTTTTAATTTTACTTTTTTAATCTACATTTTCTTAGCTCGTATATTTATGAGTTTATGGCGTTTGATGGATCGCTGTGGAAATTGGAACTTCATCCGTCATCCGAGCAGGAAACCTGTTGACTGTCTCAGGTACTACGTAGACCTTGAACATACGTCCCGGAAGCTAACATGGGACCGACATATTCCAGTGTATTATCGGACACTTCCCCGATGTCTCAGATTGATATGCCCGTTGATCAAAGCCATCCATCGCGGGAGACATCGCGTCCACCACCGGCGCCGTAATATCTGTCGCCCGTCACCTGTCGCCTGACGGACAGCAGGCGGGCTGAAATTACCCTGATTTATTGACAGTTAATAGCTCCGAGGTGAGGGACACTTGATACGACTTGTTGCATGTTGGTAACTGAAAATTGTCTCCAAGACTTTTGCCAATTCCCACCGAAACGAAATGATACAAGACGCTGCATTCCATTTTTAAAATAGATATTAAAATTGAACTTTATTCGACGATCTCTGTGGTTTAGTGGCTAAGCGCGTTGTTTCTCAGAGGGTCGCGAGTTCGAATCCTGCCAGGAACAAAAAGCTTTTCTGGGTTCCTGGGCCATGACTCATGGATGTGTATTAAATATGTGTATGATAATATAATAAAAATCTTAAATATATGTATATTGTATATTATAAAAGTATGTAATATACTTCCCTTTGTCTGATTATTATTGATCTGTGTACGGTGCAACCGTACAAAGTCCAAAATATAAACGCATCATCATCATTTTGTATATTTCACGTGCGCGCTCATTTTAGACTTAAGTTTAGTGTTAAGATCAGTTCACGCAAAACCGTCGCGCATTGCGGACTAGTGTAACTCATTAGCATTAGCATTTTATCGTTTAGCAATTATACATATTAGCAGCAGCATCTTAGTTTCATTCAGCATACAGCATCATCTATATCAGCACAGCATCTCAAGGTGTACAAACCGTACATCTTTATGGTCCTTCGTCAGTAATTAGAACCAGCGTCCTAGGATCCTCCGTGCTTACCGTAAGCGGGATCTACTTCGCGAGTGTTTAGCAAGCAGTACCTCGAGCTGTAGAAGCCGCTACGTAAGTTCCAGCAGCAGCGGTGAGTCCATCATTTATCAATTATCAATCATAGCAAGCAAAATCATCAAAATGGAAGGTCTCCTAGCAACACAAACCCAGCTTATCGGAGCTATGCAGCAGCTCCTCAGTAATTTTAAGAAAGACGGTGCCGAACGCAAGACACCGGCTAATATCAATCAAAGAATAAGTACATTAGATTTATATTGGAATGAATTCCAAAGTAATCATATAAGCTTATGTGAATTTAACGATAAGTCCCATGATTATTTCGTCAAAAATATGTACCAAAAAACCGCAGATTTTTACAAAGACGCGCGTACGTTTATTCTTGCATACTTACCATCAACGGCAAAAGACCAGCCAAATCCGATTAGGCCCGCGGTATTAGGTTTCCCGTCAAAAACAGGCCAGCAGCAGGAGGAAGAAGAAAGTACGTCGCGAGCATCATCGATTCCGGAGGCTACGTTCCAGACAAAAGGTACGTCTAGCAAATTAGAGGAAATGCTTAGAAAACAAAAAAGTAACTTTAAAGCTTTCCAACGTACCATCAGTACCTTAAATTTGGAATCTATGTCTGAAAAATGGGAATTTGAGGATGCTATGAGAACCGTGCAGTCACGATGGTCCACAATTGATAGTTTACATTGGGAAATTGACAGCGAATGTTATAGTGAGAATTTGGAGTATGAAGAAGCGTTTGTAAATTTCGAAAATTTATTCACAAGAACTAAAAAACAAATCAACAGCCAATTGTGGTCCGAGAGTCATCGCACGCAATCTACACCTCAAATAGATATTCCTACGTTCACTGGTAGCTATCATATGTGGGTTTCCTTTAAAGATCTGTTTACTGAGACAATCCATAAAAATAGGTGTCTGTCAAATGCCCAAAAAATGCAATTTTTAAAAAGTAAACTAAAGGGCGAAGCTGAAAGATTAGTTCAACATCTTCAGATTAGCTCAGAAAATTATACGGTATGTTGGGAAATACTAGATCGCCGGTATAGCAACATAAAATTAATTTTTAATTCGCATATGAACATCTTGACTAGCCTACCAGTTATACAGCAACAATCAGCATCAGCTATCAAAAAGGTTCATGACACTGTAAACGAGTGCTTGAATGCCATCAGAAACCTAGGGGTCAATATAGACACCTGGGATCCCTTAATAATATATTTAGTATCGCAAAAACTGGATTCGGAGACGCACAATGATTATATTGAGTCGCTGAAGAACCCCAGAGACCTGCCGTCATTAAATGATTTTCTACAATTTCTCGAGATAAAATTTACAGCATTAGAGTCGTCTAAACGTAAACAGGAAACATCAAAACCTATTATCCAGCATCAACAACAGACGCCAGTACCAAAAGAATTTAAAAAGCAACATATATTTAAATCATTTACAAGTAATCAGAACCCATTGTTTAAATCACAGAACCCTAATAACTTTTATTCGGCGTCAGCGCAAAACTGCCCAATTTGCAATAAATATCATGCTGTGCCATATTGCATCACTTTTGCTGAGTTAAATTCTGAATCTAAATTAAAAACAATTTCGGAATTCTCGCTATGCAAAAATTGTTTATATGATCATAATGGCAAAGATTGTTATTCGACTAAAAGATGCAAAATATGCAATTCAGATCATCATACTTTGGTTCATGACGCATTCATTATGCCGACTTCAAATTTTCCAGCAAAGCAACATAAAAGCAGCGCTAACGTATCCTTGGATAGCACTCAGGAAATTTTATTAGCAACCGCCCATGTTGTAGTACAAGCTGCAGACGGCACCTCCCTAATCATGCGGGCACTCATCGATCAAGGCTCGCAAACATCAGTGATTACTGAGAATGCCGCCCAAAGACTAGGACTACCACGACAACATTGCAAGGGAACAATTTTAGGTTTAGGCGCAAAAGAAAACACATGTAAAGGCTTTATGACTATCAACCTACGGTCAAATTATAGCGACTATACTTTAAACACCGGAGTTTTCATCATGAACCATGCGGTCAACGATTTGCCTAACAAATCCTTCAACAAACCCTCGTGGTCGTTTATAGAGGACATCCAGCTCGCCGATCCAGAGTTTTATCGACGTCGACCGGTTGACTTACTATTAGGCGCCGACGTTTACTCATCTATAATAATGGACGGAATAATTAAACAAAGCGAATTTCTTCCAGTAGCACAGCAAACACGTTTTGGTTGGATTCTATGCGGCAACGTAAGGTCCTTCCAATGTAACGTGGTCTCAGTCGACTTAGATAGCATCCAGAAATTTTGGTCGATAGAGGATATCGGTAAAAACATAGATATGTCGGAGGAGGATAATTTGTGTATTCAGCAATACCAGTCTACGACACAACGGCAGGAGGATGATAAATATATCGTTCGTTTACCCTTACATCCAGACGCGGACGATAAATTAGGCTCGTCAAAACAAAGGGCATGCGCACAATTTTATCAATTAGAAAAACGGCTGCAAAAATATAAAAAATTATTACAGAAATACGAATCGTTTATCAATGAATACATCGAGCTAGGACGTATTATGCAATTAACAATACAATGTAACCCGAAGCTTGTTTACTTTTTGCCGCATCACGGGGTTCCCCGCTGTGACTCATCAACTAAGTCCTTGCGAGTCGTCTTCAATGCGTTTAATAAAACATCGTCTAGTTTCAGTCTAAATGAATTTTATAGGGATAACCTCCTCAGTGGCAAGAATGACGTCACAACAGCGAAGCAGTTACAACAAGATCTGATCCAACTTTTACAAGCGGGAGGTTTTAATCTTCGTAAATGGTCGGCAAACGAGTTGTCATTGTTAGAAAACGTTGAAAAATCACAAGTCATC
Source organism: Glaucopsyche alexis (assembly GCA_905404095.1). NCBI lineage: Eukaryota > Metazoa > Arthropoda > Insecta > Lepidoptera > Lycaenidae > Glaucopsyche > Glaucopsyche alexis. The sequence goes on along the minus strand of FR990053.1, from coordinate 25,275,659 downwards.
CCAAGCACGTACAATATTAAGCATCAAGAATCTACAAAAACGCTTGGCCTAAGCTGGAACGCCGCAGAAGACAACTTTCGGTTTATATGCAAGCTGACTACGGTATCAGAAAGAAATAGCACCATAGAGCTACTGGGATTTTGTGACGCATCGTTGAAGGTTTACGCGTGCGTGAGTTACGCGCGCACTATACGTAACGATAAAGCACGTCATATTATAACACTATTAGCAGCTAAATCAAAACTTGTACCGGTCAGCAAAATATCAAAGAGCGACGTTTCCCTACCACGATTAGTGTTATGCGATGCAGTTTTGCTTTCAAAATTAATGACGAAAATCCATCTCGGATGGCTGCAGGGTGAGCCGAGCCGCTGGAAGCCATTCGTAGCGAATAGACATAAGAGAATCACGTCAACTATACCAGCTTGGAGTTACGTTAAATCTAGCAAAAATCCGGAAGATTGTGCCAGCAAGGGCATGAATATCGAGCTATCAGAACAGCATGAGCTTTGGTGGAATGGCCCCACCTGGCTACTTAATTATCTAAAGCAGCAATCGTGTCAAAAGTACGACACAACCTTAGAATCTAAGCACATCTTATCTAATATAGCAATAAATATAAATGAACATCCATCTATTTTTATGTTTATCATTAATTTTATCAAAAAATATAGCAGCTTTACTCTGGCATCACGAATCTTGGCGTGGATTATGAGAATCGTATCATCCAGAGCTAAAGAATCTTATTTGTCAGTTTCGGAGTTACGAGCAGCTCAGTTAAAAATTATACAGGCGATTCAATACCTTGAATTAATTCGAGATTTTGATGATTTACAGAGCCAAGATTTTTATACGGAAATAGATAAAATGGAAATTGAGTGGCACTTTAATGCTTCATCTTGGCCGAGTGCGGGAGGACTGTGGGAAGCAGCAGTAGTAGTAGATTTACATCCTGGAACAGACGGACACGTCAGGGTGGTCAGTTTAAAAACAAAGAGCGGTATTATCAAACGACCAATAGTAAAATTATCAATTCTTCCGGTAAATAATGAACAGCAGCAAACTCAGCAAAATCAAGCCATAGATACGCCCCGCAATAAACGGACTAGACGTATTCCGAACAGAATATTTAACGTTCAATCTCTAACATTATTGAATATATTTACATTGTTTCTTTTAATGTTTACAACAGCAATAAAAGCGACTCATAACTATCCATTTAACATAACAAGAATAAATGAAGACAAGCACATCTTTTTTAATAAATTAGGAACAATGCATTTCATAGAAAACAGCTGGAAATTAATAGCATACTATAACATGAAACCGTACTGGAAAGGCTCCGAAACTCTTGATAATTATGTTAACCACTTAGAAAATATGTGCGCATCGAATCATGCATTATACAGCCATTGTAATATCGTGTTAGTACAATTACATCACGGTTGCGACGAGTTAAAGTTCTACGATCGAATGTTGTTAAATCAGCATTTTGGTACGCCCACGCCGAAGCGCGTGCCGCGCACGCGACGTGGACTTATCAACGGTGTCGGTTACATCGCAAACTCATTGTTTGGCGTTCTAGACGAGCGTTTCGCACAGCAATACGAACAAGATATCAGTTTAGTTAGGGAAAATCAAAACCATTTATTACAACTATGGAAAAACCAAACATCCGTGATCGAAGCAGAAAACAGTTTACTACAAAGAATAGAAGGGACAATGGAAAATCAACACAAGTTGTTCAACAAGCATTTACAAAATCTTGACATACAAATGTCCATTCTACAGCGAGAGATCAGCGATACACGAGCTACAACAGATTTTATTCTAACTAGCATAATAGCGAATAATATTCTTTCAAGCTTAAAGGGCATTCAAGATGAGTTACTTGACACCATCACTAACCTAAATCAATTTAATGTTCATCTTCTCAGTCCTTCTCAATTACTCAACGAGCTTAATACCATTAGTGGACAGCTACCTAAATATTTAACATTACCAGTGGAAAATTTACAAGCAGAATTAGCACATGTATATAAGATAATGAAGGTTAAAGTTCGAATGACTCAAGAATATTTTATTTTTGAAATAGAAATCCCACTCATCAATAAAGAGAATTACGAGATCTACACGATGTTTCCATTACCACAGCCAATGGGGGATACGATGGTCAGCATAATACCCATAGCAAAGCATGTAGCCATGAACTTCAGAAAGGACACCTTTATTCCCATGACCGATAGCGACGTCAATAAGTGTTTCCAATACTCATCAAAAAATGTTTATCTTTGCGCCGTACAAACGCCCGTCTACCACAGACAGGCAGACGACGACCTTTGTTTAAAAGATAAACAAAGCCACGTGTGTAAGACGACACTTAAACAATGCGAGACGTCGTGGACACCTATTGAAATAAATAAATTTTTAATACATTGCTGCGGTCATTGTACTCTGAGGTTAATATGTCAAGATCGGGTTACTAACGAACAGGTGACTGGCGACAACGTCATCACTTTATGGGACGAATGTATAATCAAGAGTTCTACGTTTACGATCAATTCACATAAGCAGATTAATAATGTACTTGATACAGAGCCGGTAGTCTTTGCGCCAGAAATCGCGCCAATTAATCATCTCATAAACATTACTTTGCCTCGGATTGAACACGAAGAGATTGGGAGCTACAATCGCTCTTTGCTTGCTCTCGGGGAGCGCATCAAAGAGATGAAAACAGCATCGGAGCAGATGGAAAGGAAATTGTCGCCTCACGACATTCATCACTACGCCGTCCTATACTGTCTCGCGGCAGTAGTGTTAGCAGTAGCAGTAGGCCTGTGGTGGGCCCGTCGGCCTGCAGCGCCGCCCGCGCCGGCTGCCTCGGTGGCGCCAGTCGCCCAGGCCGCGCCGGTCGCGCCGGTCGCGCCGGCCGCACCGGATGCGCCGGCCGCCCCGGCCGCGCCGGCCGCCCCGGTCGCGCCGGCCATCCCGGATGCGCCGGCCGCCCCGGCCGCGCAATGTCCGGTGGCGCCTCCGCGCGCCATGATCGACCAATGTGTGAGTGTTAGTGTAAGTGATAAGTGTGTGAGTGAAATGAGCAAACAATTAGAGTGTTGTGTTAAGTGTAGTGAGCAAGTGAATAAAAACACTTCCCCTATTTTTGGACCCTGTAGTTTTAAGATCGATCAGTAGTATTATTGTCGGGTTTCATCTGTTATTTAGCATTAGTTGATTGTTCCTATCACCTTGTCAGTAGGTTAGCTCATCTAGCATTCCATCAATCAGTCATCCAGCAGCCACTTCTCTTGCCGTCCGGGAGCATGTACGGTGCAACCGTACAAAGTCCAAAATATAAACGCATCATCATCATTTTGTATATTTCACGTGCGCGCTCATTTTAGACTTAAGTTTAGTGTTAAGATCAGTTCACGCAAAACCGTCGCGCATTGCGGACTAGTGTAACTCATTAGCATTAGCATTTTATCGTTTAGCAATTATACATATTAGCAGCAGCATCTTAGTTTCATTCAGCATACAGCATCATCTATATCAGCACAGCATCTCAAGGTGTACAAACCGTACAATCTGTAACAGAAGTATTCGAGTACTTAGCATGGGACCAGATGGACGTAATGTGCCTTGTGAATTTTGAAGGGAAATATTCCTCCGGCATGAGTGCCGACGCACTAACTGTTGAGACACCAGAGGCCGCCAAATAGTAGTAGTATAATAGTAGGTAATATTATTTAAATTACTTAAACATGAGGTATTTGTATATTACGTGCTTCAAGTCGCAATACAATCACATATTATTGTTATAAACTCCAACATAACGCTAAAGACATCAAACAAAAATCATAAGTAGTACATGATATTGTCAGTTACTAACTTAACGCAAATAATGAACATGGAGTGCTCACTGCTCACCACTCACTGCTCACCACTCACTGCTCACTGCTCACCGCTCACCGCTCACTGCTCACTGCTCACCGCTCACCGCTCACCGCTCACTGCTCACTCGACAGCCGACAGTCAACACGTAATGTTCAATGTCTCAGTATTCACTCTCTCGCATATCGTACGCAACACAAAGAGAGTACTCAAACATAATAATATGTATTATGTAAAATTGCTCTGTCGATATAAATAATATTAATTCATCAGACTCATGCTCGGTTTCTGAGGTATGTTTCTATCTGTAGTTGATCTATTCATTGATAGCGCTTTGGATTGGATGACGCGTTTGCGTTATCCACTCAAAAGCGAAATTAAATAGATAAAATATCGATAAAAAGCCAGCCAGACGCCTGGCTAAAAATGCTTAACACCCATCTCATCAGAAGTCCCGAGAAACTTTAATGTAGAGTCGTAACTTCTCACTCTCACATAGAGACTTCTTACAAGTGGGAGGACTTCTCGCGAGACTTCTTAATAATTAGGTCGGTCATGACGAAATACTCAGAAGCCGCCATCAGCGCGGGCGCTGACACGACCAATCAGCTTTACTGCTCAAAAACGCAAGCAGCTGATGAAAGACGCCACTCGAAATTGATTCTAAGACTTGAACTCTCGGAATGATTTTTATAGTTCGTCAGTATTTATTTTATTGGTATATTGCAGTGGTATATTGCAGTACCAAAGCCAAAGATGCGATGCGAGATATATTATGTATATCGAGCACTAAAGCTTTTCCCGACAAACTAATCTATTGGTGCGAGATAGCTTTGCCGACCGTCGACGTCGCGTTGTCTTTCGGCTGTTGTGTTAGGGCGCTAGTGTGCTCAAATATATAATAGGGGATCGGACAACATCTGAAATATGTAGTTTCGTTAATATATTCAGAAATATTGAGGCACTACTACTTGGTAAATGTAAAAAAATATATTATTTTATATGTAGTTTACTAATTAAATACATTTAAAAAGTACCAAAGTTTTTTTTTGCGATATTGGTACTCACATCATATACAAAAACATTCATTATGGTAAGTATGAACTTAAACGCACAAATATGGAAGATATTTACAAATATATTCCGGCGGCCATATACTTCATATACTACTTCATATACTATAACCTACAAGTGACGTCATTTGTAGGTCGACTTTAATATGGAGCGTTTTTAGGAGGCTCGCGAAATTTTTTATACAAATCGCTGAACCTTTGAAAATATTGACTTTTGATATACGGTTTCTTCTGAGAAGCTACTCATATTTAACCCTTAACTGGTATCGTGGGGGCCGAGCGGCCCCCACGCTTGACGTTATCTTGGTTTTCTAATAAAATAAGCATGGTGAGCAGCCGTCATTTTAAGTATTCTCATTACGTCGCTATTCGGAGCGGGTGCCGAACATTCGGCGCTATATCACTTACTGGGACCTAGGTATGCACGAGTTGGGGGCCGCACGGCCCCCACAATACCAGTTACGTATGTTTTTTGCATAGCAATTTTTATGTTTGTTAATATTTTACAATTATTAATTCAAGATGTCGCGGCCTTTGAGTGATAAAATAATATAAGTACTCTTACACGAAGATTCTGATTCCGAATCAGTAGTTGGTAGCAGGCCAGAAGAAGAATGTTATAGTCATAGTGAAGTTATAAGTAATAGTGAAGATCCAGTAACGCTTGATTTGTTGAACGATAATTAGGACGTGGATTCTGATACGGAACCGTGTTCCTTCCATTTGCAAACTCCATAGTAGCACAAAAACACTATGTGATAGTTGTCTAGACTGAAAAAAGTTTCATATTAGTATTTTTGAGCCTTAAGATTAGAAGTGATTTATCATCATGTTGATTTTTGTTAAATTTTGATGAGAGATTATAAAACATTGTTTATTTTTTAGTTTATATATTATAGATTAAGTAAAATAATGTTATTTTTGATTTTAACTCTTTAAACTATAATTTTCATTGATATTTGTGACGTAGTGAAAAATATTACCAAAATGTTGATACCATTTTGTGATCTCTTCTACTATTGAAGTGAAAAGATTTATATGTATAAAAACTATTTGATTATATAAAACAAACCTATTATTTATTATTTCTGAGCATTTATTCAAGTACATAGTTAAAACTTACTCGCTAGAAGCAAATATACTATGGGGGCCGCACGGCCCCCACGATACCAGTTACGTATGTCAAATTTACGATACCAGTTAAGGGTTAAGAGTACTGTATTCATTTATGCAATAAAAAAAAATTAGTCCGATTGCCTATTATGTACAACTAGGTGTTTCCCGCGGCTCCGCCCGCATAAATACAGTATCCCTCGGGAACACTGTATTTTTTCGGGATAAAAAGTAGCCTATGTTTTAATCCACAGTCTAAACTACTACCATACCAAATTTCATTGAAATCCGTTAAGTAAGTAGGTAAGTTTGCGTGAAAGAGTAACAAACATCCATCCATCCATACATCCTCACAAACTTTCACATTTATAATATTAGTAGGATATAGACAAAGTTCCTGCTCGACCAGTTTCTAAACATTTTCCTTTGCAATTGGACGCTTCAAAATATTTAAACACAAAGGAAGCGACCGCAACGACTGCAGAGGTGCTCGAACTACGTATTACACGTGAGTATGTGTGCGTGCGCATGATTCAACGGTGTGTTTTATCTTATGCCTGGTCGAGCGGCAACTTGTTTATCTATTAGTTACCTAAACCTAAACAGTAGAAACAAAACATTTTAGCAGTAGACCTGGCTTTTGCAGCGGGCGAGCCGTTTGATCTGTCAAACCGAACGGCTCAACACATTAGACATTACACACGAATTTCTCCGAAACATCACAAATAAACAAAATGTCTGAAAAGTTAACTACGATGGACGTGAGCACAGACTATGGTATGTTGTGTTATGTACGGTCGCCGACCAGCTAGAGAACCGCTTGTGAACCTTACCGCCTTCGTGATAAGGTCGACAGTGGTACACCGGCTTGTCGACCGTACAGTACAACGGCCGTCTCTGGGCCGTCTCCGGTCGTGCGAACGTACAAAACTTTCTGTCATTACACAAGTTTCAGCGAATCCGTAAAAGTAAGTCTGGGAGATCGCCGGAGACTCAATTAGCCGGTAGTCGGTACAATTATGTCTGGACCTGATGGACCGGACTGGGTCTGTCTTATAGACTTTAGAATCTAGATAGATCGATCGAGGTTAGATCGTGGCTAGGCTCAGAAAACATTGATAACCTTCTCTAATGAGTGATCAGTTACGACCGCACGCGTCGCGTCCCGTCATTAACAGTGGAGAAGGTTATGGTAATTGGTATGTAAAATCACTTGAAAATTTGTTACAGTAAATCTATTATGTATGCAGATACAGTTTTGTTTTATTCAAAAATATTAAGTACATGGCTAGATTATATTATACGCGTTCAAAGTTACGAAATTTTTCGAATCCCGCTAACAGTTCGCTACACCTCTCCCATGCAGCTCGGAGTTTGCTGCGTGCTACGCACACCGTCGCAAGTTGCTGTGGGCCTTTTAAAGTTAAATGTCTTAGAAACTAAATAAGGTATCGAAATAATTGTTTCACGAGTATGTTTTTCTTTTCCACGGAGAATACAGAAAGCTTTTAGTAAAACTTAGTAAACTTTCTCCTTTCTTGTGCTCGTTATTTCGGGCTGATGCTAATGCTGCACAGTAATTAAGGCCGCAGCCCGCAGTTGACGGCTTCGTGATGAGCAGACTCCAGTGTGACTACCATGTCAATGGTTTTCGGGAATAGTTATAGTTCTTCACACATCGTCTGTCAATTCTATAGAAAAACGAAGATTGCAGAGAGCTATTAGCGAATTGGTTTTACTGTACCGGTCCTTACTGTCGGAGAGTTGGACTCGCGCCGCCATCACCGCCTGCGCCTGGCCTGACGATACAGCCATCCTGGACTACGATCAACTCCCACTAGGCACTAAGTACTAAAAGTAAGTAAATATAGCGGCTTCACTGCTAAATAGCTGTACTTTCGAGCTTAAATATACTTAAGAACATGACTGCTGTTTAAAATTTAGCCCTGTTTCGTAGGGTTTTGCCTGTTTTGGTTTTATAATAACCTCATTTGGAGCGGAAAAACTTACTTGAAATATTTTTTGTAGTTATAGAATAGGCTCCGAAACTACGGGACAAACTTAGATGAAGTTTGGCACATATATTTGATATAAAGTATTAATACTTTATATCATAGACTACGGGGAACTTTTTATCGCTGGAAACATCTAGTCGTTAATAAAAGATTATAAAGAGCAGTGAATTATTGCTAAAATGTTCAGGCGAAGTGGAGATAAGCTTGCCAACTGCAATGTCACGTAGAGAAAAATACGTTGTAGACAGTAGACAGTAGACAGACACTTTGCTTAAATATTCTGCAGATAGGAGCGCTACCTTCAATTGAAAATCGATAATACTCCTACGAGCGTCTACAATGTATTGTGATTTGGGAATTTGGAGCCGTCACAGGTGCATACAGAGACGTTATAAGTATATTATAGACTAGCGACCCGCCCCGGCTTCGCACGGGTACAATACTGATACTAATACTACAGAATGTCGCCCACTTCGCAACGGGCCGTGCAGCAGAAATCGTAATACATATTTTAATTTCGCCATAGCTTCAAAACCAAACGTCCAATTTTAATCATTCAAATACCAAATATTATCTACATAAACTGTACTTAGTGATGAAATAATTTATTTTGATAAGGATTAATATCATGAGTAAAATAAACGCTTTTAAATGTAGTCCAAAAAAAATTCAAGATTTCTAAATAAAAAAATGGTTGTTGTGCCTCACTCGACATAGATAGGTATAGTGTGTCGCGGACTTTTTTGTAGATATTTATAAGATCTACAATTAATTACAACATTTAATGGTTCTATCTTTTATAGTTTAGGCAGCGTACGCAAAATAAGTAACTTTTCTGGTTGATTTTTTACACTTTGTGTCCGAAAACCCCAAATATCTTACGGAACCCAATTTTTTCCAAAATAAAATTTAGTCTATATTACTCGTGGATAATGTAGCTTTCGAATGGTGGAAGAATTTTTGAAATCGGTCCAGTGCTTTTTGAGCCTATTCATTACAAACAAACAAACATACAAACAAAGTTTTCCTCTTTATAATATTAGTGTAGATAGATGTTTGCCGCGACATCGGAGGCGCAAAAAGATATGGCGCCGGAACCGTACATTTTCCTGCTGTAAAATGTACCATAATATGTCCTTCCCCGTGGTCTCTATTTATGTCAAATTTCATCTAAATTGGTCCAGTAGTTTCTAAGCCTATTCAACGCATACAAATAAACAAAGAAATCTTTCCTCTTCATAATCCTATCCTCTCTTTGCTATCTAATCTAGTTGTTACGGGCAGTCGAGGTTTGACATTTTGTCACCCGACATTTAGACATTTGCTTTTCGAATCTGTAATCGAACCCACGGCATCAGTCAGCAATTTAAAAACTCGACGCTCGTGTGTCGATTTTCAGCTCTATTGTATAAATTATCTACGCGGTTTTTTCGGCTAGAGAAATTTCAGATAACATAGTTATCTAATATAGCCACAGATATAGCATTCAGGTCTTAATATTTCTAGTACCTATGTTTTAACATTTGTTTCTGGGAATGTGCAAAGTAAATACGCTTAGATCATCCATTAGCGCTGTTAACGCGGCTAAAACAAAATATCGAGAAAAGTTTACACTAGCGAGCATGTTCGGCTAGATTTTGGCGAGTAATTTCATAAAGTGAAACATATTTCGTGGATATCGTACGAAAACAAACGGACGGTGTTTAGTTTAGCGATGGATCTACGGGAACAATAAACAACTGAGATATATAAACAGCGCCAGAGAAATTAGCGAGCCGCGGGCTGACGACTTCATACAATAAAGTAGAACCGGTAGTAAGTAGTAACTAATTTTTCTGTAACTACACTACGGCCGCTGTATCTTGACGGGTCTGAACATAGGCTCTGCGAACTTTAGCGCATGTACAACTCGTGAAGAAAACTGTTATTGTATTATTTTTATATACCTATGTACTAATTAAGTTTCCCTAATACAGTTGACCAATTAGTACAAATAAAATAAATACGAAAACACTTAGAAACAGTTATTGCGCAACCTTCTGCGCGAAGTTCAGACTCGCCAAGATATATCGGCCGCATTGTACTGTGGCGGACCAATTAGCAATAAAATGTAACTTTGTAAACAAAACATTATTATTGTTTTCATCGTTTTCATCATAATATTACTTTTCATCGCGACAAAATGTACTTTCCTTTTTGAATAATTCAAAAAGGAAAGTACATTTTGTCGCGATGAAAAGTAATATGATGAAAACGATGAAAACAATAATAATGTTTTGTTTACAAATTACTTATAGTGTTCTCGAGGGAGTTCCAAAAAAAACGATTTAATTTAAAAGATTTATTGAACATTTAAAATTACAAATTATTTTATATTAAAACTTAATTAAATGAATCAGATCTATGTTGGATCTAAACTCAAGAATTATAATTAAGACTACCGACTTTGACCGATGTAAGATCTGAAGTGTCCAAGTTAACACCAAATTCACGGTCCCACGGAGCTGGGACCACCACGATGATGCGGCGTCAGCATTTCCAGTATAAGACGATTTATTTCGTCATTTATTAAGAAACTGCGCGACATGAATTTTCTTTATAGTCCAAGGGGAGGCTTCAATTATTATATGTTATATGTTAATTATAGTCCAAGAGCAAGTTCGACTGCAACTGCTTGATGATGATGATTCCCATATAGTGGTATTCGGCAATTCTGTGCTAAGTCCATATTTCATAGGGGGTACATATGTAACAAATTACAATATAATAATATTATTCAACAAACAAAATACTGTTTAAATAATACTTGTAGCGCCATCTGTTAGCTACTTTATGAACTATTCATATCATATTTGATTTTGTATAAATACAAAATATAAGTAGTTGATTGAGGAAATAATTACCATTTGCAATATTATTAATTATCGTTACTGTATTTACGCATTTGCATAGTATGTATAACTATAAAGTACTTTATTTTTATTCAACAAAAACTTATTCTATTCACCGCTAGATGTCGCTACATGATAATTATAATGTTTTGGCACGGTTTCACGGAACATATTTTCCGAGCTAAATTTAGCTCTATGGTTAGTGGTTACGGCTAACCTCTGAAACGGCTGAACCGATTTTTATGGGACTTTCACTGGTAGATAGCTGTTATTATAAGGAGCAACTTAAGCAACTTTTACCTTAAGGTTCCGTTTAAAAAATAGAGATCAGTTTCCGTTAGTTCTACGCAAACGAAGTTGCAGGCACCAGCTAGATATTTCTAAATTTAAAGCTTATTCTCCTGAATAAGCTTTAAATTTAGAAATATCTAGCTGACGTATGTACTACAAATGAAGTAGACTAACCTTAGTCTACTTCATTTGTATGTACATACGTCAGTGTAAAACTGTTACTAGTGAGATTGTAAAATGTCGGAAGATTGCGAACCCGAAAATTCTACTTACAATTAAAACACAATCTAAATTCTAAAGTTTTTAACAATAATTTTACGGTGACATAATAATATTATGATATCGTGACATAATATGGTATCATGTTCTAGCAAATAAAACACTTGATTGATTGATTGATAATATTAATGTACATAGTATTATTATTAATATATTATTATGATATTATTTAAAAAATTGTTATTAATCTCTGTTTACTGCCATCTAGCAGAATATTTAAGAACTGTTAAGCAACTAATGAAGTGTTGTAAGTGTACATATATTTAAAGTGAGTGTGGCAAAAATACGACAGATGGCGTTATGAAACACAAAAATAACTGTGTCCTTATTTGTTCAACACTTCAAGATATTTTGAGACATTTTCAAGATATTTTGAGATATTTTGAGCAATCGGGGCAGATTTCTCGATATACAATTTATTAAAGATTTAAATTACTTACGATAAGATGTAATTCGAATTCGACGAACATTATTATAGTAACACCATCACAGTGGCGTAGCGTGGGTGTCTGCCGCCCGAGGCGGATGTCAATTTTTCCGCCCCCTTATTTAGGTTTTTTGTATACAATACATTACCAACATACATTAATTCTAGAGAGCTTTTCGGCAAGAACAGTCACCGTTATTTTGCATTATACCTTCAGGTTACATTTTAAATATAAAAATTATATACGTTTTAAATTATTTTACTTCAACCTATGCCAACCTAGATGAAATTTCAACAAATAAATTTTAATGTACACTAGAACTTTATTGAAAAAAATATAAGTAAGTAACTAAGAAGTAAAACAGAACGTTCGTATTTATTAAAAAATACGTCTAATTTTTATAAAAGCAAAGTATATTATTGCACCATCAATGGCTATGACATCAAACACCTCTTGCTCAATAGTTAATAATAATTAATATAATATGTAAATATGGTACGACGCACGACACGTAGTTAGTAGTTTAATTATTAAAATTCACATATTTTGTTAATAAAAATTTTGGTTTTTCATTATTTCATGGAAGATAAAGTTTAAATTTTGCTCAAAATTACTCCCGCCGCCGCCGCGCCGGCCCGGCCTGTGTCGACTCGAGCGCTATGTGTACGTGCGCTAGATTAGGCGAACTACAATTTTCTACCTCACCCAATAGATTACACTAAGTGCGAAAAATGAAAACTAGCGTTGTTTTGTATTACAATAGATATTATTTTATTAGCTAACACAGCTAGCTAACGCACCACATACATAAAAAACGGCCTCAAATTTTGTTTGACAAAGCTCTGTCTTCACTTTTTTATTTGGTCTGAGGTTAGAAATAAAAATACATGAGAATGTTTTCATTCTTTCGTGTAGAGTTGATTGATGCTATTCAATCTAAATTGTTACGTGCATGCTGTTAACTCATGTTCCATCATCATCATTGCCATCACGATCTAAAATAAACCAAAATATTATTGTACCTTTACGGTACGTTTAAGCGTATCGAGTAACGACTCAATCTGAAAAATATCAAGACTAATTCCTAAATTTAATTTCAATGCATCTTTTCATTAACTAGATAAACTATTTACAATGCATTTAACTTTTTTAGTACGAAAAATGACAAACGCCCAATATTTTTAGTCAAGGCTTTTTGTTTTAATTTCAGTGCGTGCGATCGGAGCTCACAATGGCATGTGATCTGTCTCGCGCAGCCTGCAGCGTGCAGTTGCCGGGGCGACGCGGCCGTTGACCCGCGCCGCCCGCCCAGCGCCGCCGCCCGCCCAGCCGACCGGCCGCCCGCCCTGTATTTGTAAACAGAGCTCACGTAACGTTCGTCGCGAGTGTCCCGATCGTGTTAATTCATAATCGTGATCGTGAGGGCGGGCGGGTAATGAAGTATGTTTGAGAGAAGTTAACACGAGGGCCGCCCGCCGCCCGCCGGCCGCCCTGCACCAGGCGTGGTGACAGGTAAGTTTACCTTCTACTTGCAATTACAGTTACTTATAGTTTGAGATTAATAAACAACAGCTGCATCAAATCGCATATTTAATAGTCCAGATGTAAAAAGTGATGCTCACACATCCGATCGCGTCATCGATCACCATTAACACTAAACACTGTCACACTATCGCGCAGTTCGCACTTCGCTGTAAGCCGATGACAAGATTAATGTCCTCCCCTTACCCCTATGGATATTGTATGTGTACTTTCAGCGGAAATATTTAACTTGGAATTTATAAAATGTTATGTTGTAAGGTGTAAATATACTGTCCCAAACAGTTTATAGATTAAACTGTTTGGGAAGGTATATTTACACCTTTTTTAATGCACTAACTAGACGTTCCCCGCCACTCGTGAGTGCAAAAGGAAATCCTGCTGGCACCGTACATTATTATAAATAGCCTATGACAGTGAACAATAATGTAGCTTTCCAGTGATCCAGAGCTTGGCCCCTACATCCTCACAAAGTCACAAAGAAACGAAGTCATAAGCTTTACATGTTTAAAATATTATTAGTAATATAAGTTATACACTATCTTATTAGTTATTAACTTATTAGTCACGAACGTCATGAATTATTTAAAAAAAAAACTTATTTAGGAGTCGTGACGTTCTCATAAAATTGAGACGTTCTCATTTTGACGAGGTAAAAAATTTCATCGGTAGGTACGTACCTACATGCTACCTACCACGACTTCTACATTATGTTCACTTCCGATTGAATCTAAACGTAAACAAAAGACGAAATTCCGCCAAATTAATGTGTCATAATATTTCTCGAAAGCACCGCAAATAAGTCGGTAACATTTAAATTGGTAGCGTTATACTGATTTTGTTTGCGTTTAGATTCAATTGGATTTGAACAGGAGCCCTAGCAGGAGTTATCGAATGAAATTTGTATGGGCGCTATCATGATTTAGACAGCTTTCGTGCAATTCTCACTCGATCTGGTTAGGTTCACGCCGCTGTTAAATGTTCCTGCTAGGCCCACAGAGACTAGGCGGGCGGGACTGTCTAGTGTCTAATTGTCCGTATATTGTGTAGACTCCGGGTGGTCCACAGACAGGCCGGGGCGGGCGCCGGTCCATTTATCTCACAACAGTTTATGGGCCATAACACTCCACGCCATAACACTCAACAGGCGGCCACATCATAACAGGATTAACCGGCCAACGCCATCGGTAACATCGTTCAATTAGTTTTATGTGCAATAAATGTATCGCCGATAGTTACATCAACGTAATGTGCCGGTCGTAATGGTATTATGTACGGATATAGAGGCGGCGGAACAACTGGGTGGAGTCTGGACTCTGGAATGATAGATCTGATAACATTAAATAAACATGCATGGGAAATAAAATTGTTATCAATTGTACGCCCCTAGCCCCTCTGGTTATACGCGTATGTGTCTTCTTATTAGAATTACGACTTTATAATATTATGTAAGCTAGTAATTTTTAGTTTTAGGTACGACACGACAAATTAAACCAAGGACGAAAATCACTAAACATGCGCAAAGGGCCCAATTACACACAGTTTATATTACAATTCAGCCCAAAATTTACTAAACATTGTAACGTGTAACCTTTGTAATAGCTTATCGCACGCGACCCGCAGCAGCTTGTAGCTTGTGCGTGCTGGCCGCTGGATGATGTACAGACAGCAACACAAGCATAACCAAATAATGTAATTTGTAATTTCTACACATAACCATAGACTAATCAAATTACTACATAACTTACCAAAAACAAAACCCCCAATCTCGTAATTAACTTTAACTTTTATATATACTAATATAATAAAGAGGAAACCAAAAACATAACCCCAATTATCGTAATTAACTTAGTTTCATTTAACTTTTATACATACTAATATAATAAAGAGGAAAAATTGTTTGTTTGCATTGAATAGGCTCCGAAACTACTGGACCGATTTTGATTGAAGTTTGGCACAGATGTAGAGTAGACAACGGGTAAGGACATAGGCTACTTTTTATCACGCAAAAATGAACATTTTCTGCTAAATTAAGTTTTGCGCGCACGATATCGGGAATAGTTGAATTATAAATGAATCGTCTTTATATCATAAACTGATTTTTGGAGTTAATACCAATCAAAATGAGTTTGAAATTAGTTTGACGTTTATGACAATACCATTTTGTAATTTTAACATAATATCTCGACTTGAACGTAACTGTATTATTGCAGGATTTAATTAGTACAATCGACTTAATGGTATTTGCGTGTAAATGTTGTGTTGATTGAATTACAAAATGTCGATATTATGTGTTACGGTAAAACAGCAGGTGTCTAAAACGTATGTTTGTTGCTAACTGTACCTACCTGGAAAGCTTACAGGTTTACGGCCTATTCATTTTTATTCGTTTGAATTTCCTTACCTAAAAATAACTAGAATTTACCTCAGCTCTTTATTATATTTGACTATGAACTATTAAGTGAAAGGCCAAGCGCGAGCCAGGCTTCAGACAAGCAGCGTGAGGTGCTGATGATTACAGTACCTCACGCTACAGTTACAGTAAGACCTTACAGCTGGTACCCATACCAGTGGGTCGATTCTGCTTATTAAATCTTGCAATAATACATTTTCGATGTTATGTTAAAACAGAAAAATGGTGTTATCATGAACATTATACTAACGTCAAACGCGTTTTGATTTGTCTAAGCCCCAAAAATCAGCGTATATCAGTCAAAAATCAGTCTAATGATATCAAAATGATTTATTTATAATTCATTGAAAGTCTAAATTGAACACGAAAAATTGACGTTCAGGTATCTGCGGTAATGACCCGATATCGTGACGTTACAGCTCAGCACTATCGCGTGATAAGTCACAACTAGGGAATGGAAGAACCGGTCTGATTTTGAGAACCGGGAATTTCGGGACTGGGCAATTTCGGAACCGGGATTTCCCGGGAAATTCGGGAATTTCGGGACTGGTGTGAAGGCATGAAATACAAGTATAATTACTGTCTAAAAAGTAATTCAAAATATAATAATAACATTTTATAGTACAATTACAAATTAAATAAGGTTTTAATGGCAACTCGACAAATCAGCCAACATGTCATCGCCATATTAATGACAATACTACTGGCGATAGTAAAGAGCCGTATGTCATTTTAGTTTATTAGCATTTATTGGTGGTTTTTAAATATGTTATTTCGAGTTATTTGATTTTTGCAAAACATCAAATAGTTGGGGTGCCCAGAATGCTATTAGTGTACATGCTCGAACGTCTAGGTAACCTATTAGAAGTGACAAATTAGATAATTAAAAGACTAAATAACCAGACACATACTGACAATAGCTGACACACTATAGGAATAGTGTGTCAGCTTTTAGCAGTCGTAGTCCTGCGTGGTTAAAAAGTTGTAAAAATGACCATGACATGGATATGCTGAACGCGTCAGATTATAATTAGTGTTGTTCATGCGCAAATAAGTCTCTGATATGAAGTGTATATTAATCTGACGATTTGCGTGAAAGGTAGGAAGGGGTAAAAAAAATTTACTCGAGTGTCAGAAGTTCAATTCAGTGAATCCTACAAATGCTCCAATTTGAAATTAAAATTTTAAAATTAATATAATGCGTAACTATTTTTATAAGGACAATAAAGAGTATTTAAAGGACAATAGGTAAAATCCATCTAAACTGCTCACCAACCCCAAAAGCAACCAATATGCATATTAGTAGGTATACGAATATATACGTATATATTTATAAAAAAAAAAAAAAACAGACGCCATACAGACCTTGTAGGCCAAGTCCCAAGATGTTCTATTTAATCGTCAATACCATTAGCTCTAGTATTCTACTATGTCAGAGGCTACTATGTCAGTCGATGTGTGGTGCTATCATACTACATATTAATATTAAATACGGCATAATATTATGGTTATTATTTCCTCGCACCGCTCACAGTTAACTTTTATGTACAGAATCTATTATCTAATATTATGAACTACTCATTCTATCCTTTTATATATTTTTCATTTTTGTCTTTAATTCGCTTTCGGAAATAATTAAAAATTATTTTTAGCTAATATTTACAATTACCGATGATAGTTTACTTAAGTACTTGTAAAAATTAATACAATTTGTTCGGTACCGAAAGTACCGAAATTCCCGGTTCTAAATTTTTGATTCCCGGTTCTCAGAGCGATTCAAAATTTCGGGAATTCCCGGGAATTTCGGGACCGGGATTTCCCGGTTCCATACCCTAGTCACAACAGTTTCACGAGGGAAATACAAATTTGATTTGCGGAATTTCCGATCGTTAACTTGTCATATTACAGAGACTAGTTCGTCATGTTCTCTGTTGTGTTTCGGGCCGTTCAAGTATTACGTAAGCACTATAATATACATACAATACAGTCCTCTATTCCAAACCTATTCCTTATTTCTAGACTTACAAATGCTGCTCATGAATCAATCAATGTTTACCTAAGCATGGAGACAGGAGTGGGTTTCTTTGACAATTGCAAAAAAAAAACTGCTTACGTAATACTTGAATCCTGTATGATGGCAGTACAGTATTTATAATGATAATATCATCATTACTTATATTATATATACGTATAACAATAAGAATTTGTTATGTACTGTACTAGTAATTATAATAAAAATCGCGTGTTCACATCACTAGACTATGACAGCTCTTGTTCGCTATCGTAGCTAAAAGTTAATATTATGAAATATCAATATAACATCACTCTAATATCTGTAGCTTAGCTAAAAAATAACTCACGAATTACCTACAGTGTCACAAGTTAAACTTCGGGATAAAACGATGATGTTTGACGCCAGTCCGCAGCTGCAAGTTTTGGTGTAGGAATCCCTCCCAGATCTTAATTAATACTTCTAGTTATTATTATAAAGAGGAAAGATTTATATATTATTTGTTCCGTCTTCGATATCCGGAATCCATCTAGAGTCAAGCACCCGTCTTTCTGTCGATTTCCGGCTACTTACCTCCCTCCACGTACGGCAGATGGCGCTAGTGTCGTAGGTTTGAGACGGTTGCGCGCCTAACTGACTTTCTTCATTATGGCGTCGTTTTTCTTGTCGTGAATATCGGCAAAAAATTTTTTTTTGTTACGTAAATTTTGCTAATTGCTACAGTTTAATATAATTTAATTTGAAAGAAATGTTAAATAATAAAAAGTGTGAAATCATATTTAGTATTTAACAGTTAACAATAAATTTTCGCGATTAAAGATTTTCTTTGCCGAACACGTGTTCGTAATTTTACTTCGCGATAAATGTAGCATCTCCTTCCACTGGAAGACGAAATCATGAGCGAGTCAAAGGATTCCACTCCGCATAAGAGGAAGTCTTCCCGTTCGAGAGAATCTACGGACAATTCATCGTCATCGTCGTCTTTGGAGCATAGGGTCGATTCGGACCCACGCGGAAACAAACGTTTCCGCGCCGTAAGTAAACGTTCCCGCCATGTGAGTAATGAACAATTTAAACATTTATCGCAATAAGTTTCGTATCTGACTAACTTAATTGCGTGTAGTTATAGTGATACGCGATTGCATGCGTCGGACATAAACGCAATGGGCGGTAGTTCGATAAACATTCCCGCCGCGGTTTCGGACAATACTCTCGAGTTGCAGCCGCCGCAAAAGCCTGCGCAAGTGTTAAATTTGTCTGATCTATCCACTACAGTGAAAGATCCTTTGTTTCCAAAATCGAATGACGAACATTATAAGAACATTTTTGATTTACAAAAATTTGAGAGTAGTGACTGGAATTGTATTCGTTTTTCGGACGCTCAAAAGAAATATGCTACTGTTCCGGGCTTTATCGAGATGAACGTTAACGACGAACTTAGGCGTTTCGCCCCATCGGCTACGGACGAAAGGTCATTGCGCCTCTATTTAACCGAACGTAGTTTTGCTTCGATTTCAAATGCTATTTTAAAGCAAAAGGACGAGTTGCGTAGTAATTTACAGTCGTTGATAAATTGGGCCACGGATAGTGATAAAAATTTAACTCCTACATCTTTGTTTGATAAAATTGAACAATATGGTATTATCCTATGATGAAAATATACATCAGATTGTTGATATTTTATCGCTAAACATTAATTTAAACCCATAGATATATAATATTAAAAAGGGGTAGATATGTTGTAAACGCGTAAAAATGAAGACTCGAATTGGTCCGAGTCGGGTCAATTTTGGTTAGTGTGCAACCGCGAGTAATAGCGTGTTTTGTGTTACTATGCGACGTTGACACATTGACACGCGTCCTATGTCAATGTGTGTCGTGGCACAGAAATTTTGTCAGTTTTGTAAGGGTATAACGTATCCTTAGTTATCACTGTTTAAACCAATTTAACCAACTTTTTACACAAAAATATGTATGATTTTTATAAAATATCAAAAATAAAATTATGAATTTTTCACGTTTGACCACGTGACTAAAAACGCACGAGATTGGAATGTGACGTCATATTCTTACTTCTTCTTCTTTTATTAATGGCCTCCCGATTTCCGTAAAGAATAGCCAGCATCAGAATCATTAACGTAATGCGTCAGCGAGTAATAGCCACTTTTTCCGCATTTCAGTGTTCTTTGGTATGGTCACAAAGATTTTCCCCTGTGTTTTAATAGACGTATTAGTGCATTTTGGCACTACGCACCATTTATAAGGCATTTTTAATAGGCTTAAAACATTTATTTATAAACGTAAATAGTAGGTATTCTGGGATTTTGTATTTTCAGTGTAATTTGACACTTGACACTTGACAGTTACAATGTTACAAGAATGTGACGTCATGACAACTCATTATAGCGTTTTCGCGCCTATAATATTAATTTAAACTTTTAGGCTAATTTGCAAGGAAAAGAAAGAAATTCACAAATAATGGTTCAAACTACTAGTGTATTTTGGTATTAGGAACAATTTAATATACTTTTCAAAAACTTGGAAAATACCCTATTGTTTAATAAGGATTCCGGTTACACAAAAGTTTCGGACGATATTTTACAAATTGTATGCGGCCGACGGGCCGATTATATTAACGCGCGTAGAGAAGCAGTGTTGAGACAAATACCTGAAGAATATCACAGCAGTGCGTTACAAAAAATTCCTCCAGATGGAGAATTTTTATTCGATAAAGACATTTTATCCTCGTACCTCCAAAAAATTGGGGGGGCCGATAAGCTCGCTCCCATGGCAGGTCCATCCACACATAACCGTTACACGGGACTCGCTGCACCTGTTCATTATTCTGCTACTAGCTTTGCTAATCATAAACAGTCCGACACGTTTTTTCGATCGTACAACAAATCAAAACCAAACAATCGAAAATCGGAACAACCATCTAATAAACGAGCTGTATATGCATCAAACTATAAAAACAAGCGCGATAGCAGAATTAAACCGCAAACAAAAGCAAGTTCACCAAGTAACCGATATCACTAATGACTGGCCGAAATTTCGAGGAGGCTGTCTCGTGATATATCAGCGTGTTTGGGAAAGGTTAGGAGCACCGGATCACATTTGTCAACTTTTGAAAGGGGTTTTTAATACCGTTCATTCGAAAACCACCTTTAATTTATCAGGGAAAGACTGTTTTGAAAGCATACGAGACCAAAAAAAGCTTCGATATGTCACAACAAATTCAGAGCATGCTGAAACAAGGAATCTTAGAGAGGGCCGAGGTCACTCCCAGCTATGTGTCGACTTTCTTTCTAGTGCCTAAACCGGACAACAGCTTTCGGCCGATTTTCAATCTGAAGACGCTCAACCAGTTTCTGGAAATAAAGCCCTTTCAACTTTTCAGCCACTTTAGAGTACCGAGTTTCTTGCAGAAAGGAGACTGGATGGTGAAGCTAGACCTAAGCCAAGCGTACTTTCATCTGAGCATTGCCGAGAAGCACCGTCGGTTCCTGAGGATGAGCTACGAAGGCACACTGCTCCAAATGACCTGCCTACCCTTTGGTCTGGCGTCAGCACCACGAACGTTTGCTACCTTAACCAATTGGGTCGCCGAATACCTCAGGTCTCACGGCATCAGGCGTGTGGTCTATCTGGACGACTTCCTCCTAGCCCATCAGTCCGTCGACCATTTGACCGAGCAAGTAGCTTATACCATCGCCACGATGAAGCTACTCGGTTGGATGGTGAACTGGGAGAAAAGTGTGCTGGCTCCGACTCAACGCCTAGAATTTCTGGGCGTCACTTGGGACACCACTCACAATACGAGGTCCTTGTCGGAGCCCAAGTGCCTAACGCTACGCAGGGCACTTCAGCACCAAATTTCGGTTGGCAGTTGGTCTCTCAGACAGGCCCAGTCCCTAATGGGAAGACTCAACTTCGCCACATTCGTCGTTCGCCGAGGTCGTCTACACTGTCGAACACTGCAGTATTACAGTCGACGTCTGTCCACCAAACATCCATACCGAAAATCTCCTATACCTGACCCTGCGCTACAGGAGATGGTTTGGTGGATAAAGGAAGCAGATGGGACATTACCGATACACTCGAACCCGATAACTCACTTCCTAACGACCGACGCGTCCAACATCGGTTGGGGTGCGCAGCTTGAAGAAAAGAAGATGGCAGGAAGGTGGAAGCAGGATCAAAAAGATTGGCACGTGAACCTGAAAGAGCTGTATGCCGTTCACGCAGCGGTAGCCCAAGAGAGCCATCAACTACAGAATGCACAAGTATTATTACAGACGGACAATCGCACTGTAGTTGCCTACATTAACAAGGAAGGTGGTACGAAATCCAAAAAGTTACTGCAACTGACACAACAACTTCTTTCGCTATTGGACGAGTTAATGTATCTTTGACAGCACAGTACTTCCCGGGAAAATTTAACGGAGACGTAGACGCGCTGTCTCGAGGGAAGAAATGCCCAGAATGGCATTTGACAGAAGCAGCGACTTCGATGCTCTTTCATATGTGGGGGATGCCACAAATCGATCTCTTTGCGTCCGCGACAGCCCACGTAGTCCCGAGCTATGCGACACTAGATCTACGGGACCGCCGAGCACAGTTCTACAATGCCTTGAGTCGCCAGTGGAGGTTTGATCTAGCGTGGCTGTTTCCACCACCAAACCTAATTCCGCAAGTATTAGCTCACTTGAACACGGCAATCGGTCGATACATTCTCATAGTACCCAAGTGGAACAAAGTTTTTTGGTGAGGTGACTTACAACGTCGAGCGTTACAGACACCACACTCAATCCCGAATCTACGCAATGTACTGATCGACACGGTCACAGGCAAGCGCCTGCCTGCTAGCGCAAGCCTGCAGTAGAATCAATCAACTTGGAGGCCTGGCTGATCTCGGGTGGATTGATGTAATCCAATATTGATAAATGCGAGAAAGGCTTTTTCTTTCTTATTTTTAATTGTTTTGGACCTAAGTAAAATTTTTGAATTGATGTGATTAAGTCTAATTAATATTAAATGATGTATTCAAATAACACATTATGGCATCATTTTCAAATTCTTTAAATTTGCAGTATGTGTACCAGGAGATAACAAACACATCACTCAAGATGGATTCCGGATATCGAAGACGGAACAAATAATAGAGAGTTTTACCTTACAATAAAACTTACCTATTATTTTTCCTGAGATATCCGGAATCCAGGTAATCTCTACCTGGTACATCTCGAGCTCCATAATGAAGAAAGTCAGTTAGGCGCGCAACCGTCTCAAACCTACGACACTAGCGCCATCTGCCGTACGTGGAGGGAGGTAAGTAGCCGGAAATCGACAGAAAGACGGGTGCTTGACTCTAGATGGATTCCGGATATCTCAGGAAAAATAATAGGTAAGTTTTATTGTAAGGTAAAACTCTCTATTATTTGTGTTTGTTATTGATTTACTCAAAAACTACTGCACCGATTTCAAAAATTCTTTCACCATTAGAATGCTCCATAATCCCAGACACACTATATTTTTATCCAACACTAGCGACCTGCCCCGGCTTCGCACGGGTACAATGTATATATCTGTAGATATAATCTATGGGTACAATACTGATACTAATACTGCGGCTACCTCATAGATCTAAACTCCCCTCCCGCACGCACACCCCCTTGCCATTTCGTCTTGGTGACGCCTACTTCGCAACGAGCGCTACGAGGGTGGTACAGGATACTAAACTAAAAACCGCCATTTTTAATATAGTATCCTGTAGGAAACAACAGAATATAATGGAGTCCCGGAGCGCTCGTTTAGCGCCCGTTAGCCGGGATAGCCCGCATTGTCTGCAGTAGGTCGAGTGGCCGACAGCTCCGCACACAACGTCTTGTGTTTAATCTTCATAATGATACTTGTAGCTGCAGTTTTGTACTGAAACATTTCAAGAATATTATAATAATCTTTTGAGTCGTACATAAAGGAAACGATTAATTTAGTCCGGATTTAAAGTATGTGATAATGAGTAGAGACTAGAGAGGTATGTCTACTCTAGGCTCTGGCCTATCTAAAACGGGCATGAACAGATTTTAATAACATACACGGTACACCTTATTAATGACTCTCGGCAACCAACTAGTTTTTCGATGGAAGTGACACGATTCCCAAAAGTCATTATCAACGTGGTTTTACCGTAATATTATCGAGAATACTAAGTACCTAAACATGTTTTTTGTTTAATCTCTAAAGTCAGTTATCCTTAAACCGTATTAGTTAGGAACTTAGGAATCCCGTGGTCAATCAACACGAATGACGTTAGCTCCGCTATCTATCTGGAGCGCGTCCAGCATGCCTAATTAATTCAGTGGAACATCGGACGCTATCGGGTTTCCCTGAATATTAGAGTTATCCTCGTTCATTCAGCTAGCAACTAAAGTCGAGGAAACTCCAGTCGAGATAGATGTAGTGGAGAGAGATATTCGCAGAATCATCCGGTGTTTTTGATACCGTGAAACTTCGGTTCCGGGATAGTTGGTAGTTAGTACTTTCATTTATGGGCCTATTTAGGTCAGATAGCTTAGGGGCCGTCCACATATTACGTCACACAACATTTTGAATTTTTGAACCCCTTCCCTCATGTCATGCTTTTTAGGATCCCTTTAATATGTAAGTTTGCTATGAACCCCTCTCCCGCTTGCTCTGCGAGTTGTGATCTGTGAGTTGTGACATAATATGTGGATGACGCCTTAAAGCCCAAAGCTCTAAGAAAAACATCACAGTATTTTCCAGATCTATACTAATATAATAAAGCTGAAGAGTTTGTTTGTTTGAACGCGCTAATATCAGGAACTACTGGTTCGAATTTAAATATTATTTTTGTGTTGGATAGTCCATTTATCAAGGAAGGCTTTAGGCTATCTATATAACATTACGCTGCGGCCTGCGACCAATAGGAGCGAAGCATCAGTGCAAAATGTTACAGAAACGGGGAAAATTATTCATATTTGAGAGCTTTCGTTGCGTGCGCTGCTGCGTAAACGGTTCAAGTTACCCAAAAATATGTATGAAAGAATTATTCCTCTTTAAATGATCTAAAAAAATGTCCGCGACAGTATATAGTAGTTGCGGCACTATAACCCTTTTATGGTAATCATATTTGGTCGAAATTAATGAATTATTGCGCCATCAGTTGACGCGGATGAAGTCGCGGGCAACAGCTATATTATATAAAACGAGTCTGAATACTTGCACTTAATACAGAAAGAAAAGCCTTCTCCATCAGCAGGCTTAGCATGGCGATCCATAGAAATACATTTTAAGTAGAAATATTCTATCCAAAACAGTTCATTGCAAAATAGTTCTTAATCCATGATAACAAGGTCGTCAATAGAAGTCAACATTTCTAAACAGCCATATTTTTAAAATGGTTGCCGGGAAATCTTCTGTCAAAAACGAACAAATATTCAAGTATATGACTCAACGTAAAGAAACTTTTTGTCTAGGTCCGCCATGATGTGGAGTGGTTGACATTACTGTGGGACTTTTTGACATTAAATTAAGAAAACGTTTCTACTTTAGCTGTCAAAACAGGCCATTTTGTGCGCTCATGCTCGGGAAGAAAAGAAACGTTATTTCTCATTACGATGATACATCGACCTTGCTACCTTATAATAAGACCTATTTTGCTCCGAATGGTATTAATGTTTCTTCAATCTGTCATATTTTCTATTCTTCGTTGTTTCTTCTAAGCGCATGCTAAGCCTGCTGTAATGAAAAACTGTACCGAGTACCGAGTACCGTAAGATTTTACGACCTCTGTGACTCAGTGGTTAGCAGTGTTAGCACGTTGGTGCTCAAGCCCGAGGTCGCGGGTTCCATTCCCTCCAGAGGAACAAAAAGTTTTCTGTGTTCCTGGGTCGTGACTCGTGGATAATGGATATGTATTAAATATGTATCTAATATAGTAATCTTAAATACATATATTTATAGTATAAAATACATCCCATTGCCGGATATCAGACAACACTAATTTGTCGGATACTTAGCACGGGACTAGATTGACGTGTTGTGAGTTGTGGCCGTGTGAATTGTCCATATACATTATTATTATAGATATTATTATAACATAATTTTGTTCATAAAGTTTATGAAACATATAAATCTTAATTCTCTAAGTATTGTCGACAACTTGGTAACATAGCTAAACAACAATATTCCTAAACATAAACTATTCTAAGAATAACTCGATTTAAGGAAATACAAAATACAATAAATAGATAGTTGGGAATCCACACACTTGAAAACATCCTTTTCATGTAACTGTAATAAATCATGTTATTTCTATTAATAGTTATTTAATAACATACACGTTCCTTTATCTAGCATGTACTATTATATAGTAAGATATGAGTATAGTCGAGTTCACGGGACAAAATAAAAATGAAACAAACATTAAGAGGTTCGCAACTTTTGGATATTTGGATTAAATTGAAAGAATAGATTTGTTATTTCAATCCTCATAGACAAGTGCATACGTTTCAAATCTTTCACGTTTACTTAAAATGGCACCCTCTGACGGTTGACATTTCATGTGTCAGACGCAAGATTTTATTTATTTATTAACACTTTCTGCACAATGTACAATGGCGGACTTAATGCCATAGGGCATTTTCTACCAGTCTACCATAGGGTAGTGACAGAGTCAAAATACAAGGTGCTTACCAACTGGAAAAATACAAAAGTTAAATTAGACGAAAGATCGTGTTAAAGTCCGACCAAGTGTATCTATAGATTATACGAGTATTAATATTAGTTTCGAATGACACAGTATGTTACTTTGAGTTGTTGAATTTAATTTAAAATTCAAATTATTTTCATTTTGACGGCATTTCGGAAGATGATCATTGTTAACATAAATGATTCTCTCTCGTGGTAGGTATTTACTTTAGGTGCTATAATGTTGTGGGCTGTGGTGAGTCAGTATACTATATTGGCCGACCTTGGCCGGCGCCGCCGCGTCTGACTATCTACATCACACAATGGGGCCGAGTGCCGAGTGCCGTGTAGGGCAGTGTCGAGCCCTTGTAACTTACACACAGCTTGACCCGCCTAATTACAGAAGTAGGTTAAGTTCCGCCATGTTTGGATCACATATTCACATACTCGCGGACTTGTGAAGGTTTTTGAAAACATTACATGCGAAATGTTTAATTATGGGAGAGCCACGCTTTGACATGAATCGGCGGGCTCGACCGGAAAAAAACCACGGCCTAGCAGAAAACCGGTTTTTTTTTTTTTTTTTTTTTTTATTTTTTTTTTTTTTTTTTTTATCTATGGACGTGTTAATGCTTGCGTTGTGTTTCGGCGAGTGAGCAAGGTTACCGGAGGCCCAAGGGGGGTTTTGGATTTAGAGGACCAAGATCGCAAGTGCGCAACACCAGAGGACTTACAAGTGTAACTGATGTAACTCCTCTGGTGTTGCCAGTAGTGTCCATGAACGGCGGTAATCGCTTACCACTGCGGCTGTATGGCCTTGGCCGACATGTAGCGACTAGCGTCACGTCACTCTACTGTTAGCGGGATTCCAAAATGTTCGAAAATTACAACGCGTGTAAAATGAGAACTAGGTACTAAATATTTTTGTTTAAGAGTGCGCTAGTCAACGGCTCGAACTCAGTGCTGCGCGCGGGGAAAATGCTTGTTATTTCACCTAATATTGGGGAAAAAAGTATATACCCATAAAATAGTAATCTATACTCATAAGAGAAGCTATACTGCACACATTTATGCAGCTGTGTAAAGTATTTTAGAAAAGGCGTCTTCAAATTACGCAAATCGACACTCAGCTGTTGGTGTTTTATGAAAAAACTATATAATATTTTTGTCTGAAGTAAAATTATCTCAATTGCTGAATAATTGAACCGTGTCGGTATTTGCTTGCTTTTTTATTATCATTCTTCATTTAATTTTTATTTACGTTCAAAGTTGCGCTAAAAAGGCGATGTTTGGAGGCTATTATCTTCTACACTAATTTGAATTTCAGAAATATAAGTAAATACCGACCTAGATAAGTGTCATAAAAATCAATATTACGCTAGAACTTAGGTCTACAATGTTTGACTTTGGAGTAAATCACCAACAGCGTTTGTATGGAGAAAAAACCGACTAGCGCAGCCTTAAAACAAAAGCTAGTGTATCTGTCACCGTAAAATTGTAAAAACCTTAGATTGTAAAATACCTAACTAACGAGATTGTAAAAAAATATGTCAAAAGATTCATTACTATATATTTATAATGTAACGAAAAATAATGTGTTAAATTATAGGCAGAATATTCGCGTCGGAAGTCTATAAACATTTTACAATTTCACTAGTTATATTACAATCTAACGGTTTTTACAATTTCACGGTGACAAATCTGCTTACATAAATAATAGCTTTACTGTAAAAGTTTCAAGTGCAATCACTTACTTAGTAACATTCTCTATTCATCATAATATTCATCATAGTATTCGTATCATCATCACATTCAATGAAAGCGTCATTTCATAAAAATAAAAAATTATTAAAGCATGTAGGTTTTGAATAGATACGGGTAACGGGCTACGGGCTGGTATAAAAAAAATATTACATAAAAATATTTATGTAATATTTTTTACCAATTGAATAGTTTCAGCGCTATGGTACTTAGCTCTTAGCAGTCTGTACATTCGAATTGCTGAAACGAAAATTTAAACTCTTTCATAAGAACCCACTTGTGAATACTTCACAAGTACTCAAAATTTCAAAGGGGCTATAAACATATATTTGTATCTGAATTCTGATGTACAATGGTACCTAAATATAATAATTGTCTCGTGCATACATCCAAATGTTCATGTACCGATTACATAATATCGAACTTAAAATGCATAATGGACTGTGCAATATATTCATTTCTGTACAAATGTACAGTACCGTTTTCATACAGATAGACTATTCACTATTCTACATGTGACTGCCGTGCCATGTTACTCGTGGGACGAGAGACGAGACAGCTCTCCGCCGCTCTCCGCCGCTCTCCGCCGCTCTCGAGACATAATCAGATCAGACACGCTGCATATTCACGGGGGCACTGTGCCCCAGCGTGGACCCGCATGCCCGGGCGCTGCCCCAAAGTGCCCGCCTGCATACATATTCATGCGGGGCATTGGGCCCCACCGCGGGGCCCGGTGCCTCAAGAGATATTTGCATGCCAAGAGCGCGCGCCGTCAAATTATGTTGAAATATTCAGGTGCTCTTAATTGGAAACTAACGAAGTTTTACCAGACGGG
The DNA here is from genome assembly GCA_905404095.1 of Glaucopsyche alexis. NCBI lineage: Eukaryota > Metazoa > Arthropoda > Insecta > Lepidoptera > Lycaenidae > Glaucopsyche > Glaucopsyche alexis. The sequence goes on along the minus strand of FR990053.1, from coordinate 25,246,407 downwards.
ATGCATTACATAATTGCACGGTATGGTAAGCTTTACACATAGTAGTTAGTACAGTATTAAATAGAATTAATGAAAATACATACATACGTGTAAAATACTGTGTAAATAGGTAGGTTAAATACCTTATAAGTACTATTGTAAATAACGATTTAGGAATCCAGTACTAACTTTCCAGCAAAGATAACATTCTGAATACGATAGAAAATAATATTGTTAGAACTTCCCAAGTTTTACGATTCATGTCCGTTTCCGTTCAACTTTGCCTTTTATGAATCGAAAGTCGTAATACAATAACCAACAATGTGCAAAGTTCCACCCGATATTCCGGGTATTGTACCAAAGACTGGGATTTGCAGAATTGAAACAGAGGTATCAGAATACGGAAGAGGAGATTTGCTGGAACAAAACAACGTTACGTTGTCTGTGGTCTAGAGCGCAGCAATCGGCTTATCCGCCGCGTATCGACCGCTAGTCGCTACAGCAGGGCTCGAACAATTGACAAGTACCGAGTACGTACTACGTACTCATTAGGCCTCGGATTTCGCAGTAAGCGGCGGGGTTTTTGACAAGCGGTGACTGTGGCAGCCGCTACTGTCACTGCCCGCCCGCGCCGCCGCACCGCGACGGCGAAATTCTAGTCAGTGGCCTTACGTCATCGAAGGAGATTTGTATGAAAATTATGACAGTGCATATACAATTGACATTCGATAACGTTACGAATACGTACTTGTCAATGGTTCGTGCTTACCCCACAGAATACAGATAGGCTGTACGCTACCACAAATTTCGCGGCGGCGACGGCGGCGGCAGGGCGGCGGTGTTTGAAATGTTTTCCAATTATATATTTATTTGATTTTTTTATATATTTAGGATTATAAGGATAAATAATCCGTTTAATTTATATAATAATGTAATTAACATAAAATAATTGCCATGCTAAACATTTAGTTCGCGTACAAGTACAGGGCCAATCAAGATATATTCGATAATTTCGACGGCGAAGTTCGAAAACAAAATGTATGGGATTTGACATTAAAGGCATCGCTGATCGCACACATTTTTGATTTCGAAGTTCGTCGTTGAAATTATCGAATGCATCTTGACTAAACTGGCCGACACAATACTTCGCCGCTATATCGCACAACCCCGCCACCGCGCCGCTACTAAAGAATATATATGTATACTAGCGACCCGCCCCAGCTTCGCACGGGTACAATTATACTGATACTAATACTACAGAATGTCTTTAAACCTTTAACAAAACGGACGAAATCTAGTCAAAACAAACAGAAACAAATTAATATAGGTACCTACTAAAACTCAATGAAATAAGTAGATGGGTTGGAAGATGGGTTTATCCTATGAAATACCATAGATCTAAACTCCCCCCGCACGCGCAACCCCGCCTTGGTGACGCCCACTTCGCAACAGGCCGTGCAGCAGAAATCGTAACATTTTAATTTCGCCATAACTTCAAAACCACACGTCCAATTTCAATCATTCAAAGACCAAATATTATCTAAATAAACTGTACTTAGTGATGACTTATAGTGTTCTCGAACGGGAGTTCCAAAAAAAACGATTTAATTTAAAAGATTTATTGAAACATTAGAAATTACAATTAATTTTACATTTAAACTTAACTACTTAAATGAATCAGATCTATGTTGGATCTAAACTCAAGAATTATAACTAAATTAAGACTACCGACTTTGACCGATGTAAGATCTGAAGTGTCCAAGTTAACACCAAATTCACGGTCCCACGGAGCTGGGACCACCACGATGATACGGCGTCAGCATTTCCAGTATAAGACGATTTATTTCGTCATTTATGAAGAAACTGCACGACATGTATTTTCTTTATAGTCCAAGGGGCGGCTTCAATTATTATATGTTATATGTTAATTATAGTCCAAGAGCAAGTTCGACTGCAACTGCTTGATGATGATGATTCCCATATAGTGGTATTCGGCAATTCTGTGCTAAGTCCATATTTCATAGGGGGTACATATGTAACACCTCCCCCCACAGTTCGGCGACTATTTCGAAAGTTTTGATGAAGTTGCCGAAATATCGCTGTGATCTATTTCTATTTCAGCAGGACGTGGTCTTCTTTTTTTCAGAGGTATATCGCTGATGTCTTCTACGTCGTGAGTTTTGCGAAGGCTTCTTCTATGTAGATATTTGTATAAGATGTATAATGCACATAGTATAACTGCATTTGATATTGTATAAAATGGAATGGTTGTATGGTACAAACTTTGTTGTAAACTCTTGTCTAGTTTTATTGGGTTTTGGAATATAATTTTCTCATTAATAGCGTGAAGATTCTGGAGATCGATTGAGTTTAAGGTTGCATGTGTGTGATATGTGCTTTCATTCAATTCTTGATACTTCGGTAGTTCTATGATTTTCAGAGGGTGGCCTTTTATGTGATCATCGGAGTTGAAGATTGTGAATGTAGACGTCTTGAAGTAGCAATTTACTGGAATAATTGTTAAGTAGCTTCCTTGTAGGCTTCTGTATTGTTCTTGGCCACATGATGTTCTAACTTTCGTGATGTTCGGAAAATTCATAGTAAAATGTCTGTCGTCAAGTTGTTCAACTGCTCCTTTAGTGAGGGTGACGGTAGTTATCTTGCACGATGCGTGAAGTTCTTGCTTAGTGATTAGGTGATGGATGCATTCGGGGTATTCTGTTACTCTGTAGTTTAATACTGATGGGCAGATGTACCATTCTTTTACCTTCGGGCATTCAGCCTCCATGTACTTAGAATCGTCACCAGAGATTGCTAGGTAAGGTGAGGCAGGCAGGAGAATTTGGTTATATTTGTTAGGTACAAGGGATAGTTTATACAAATCATATGTTAAGGAAGAGACAATCGGAATCTTATATACTATAACTATATAATTATCTGCATAAAAATATGCTAACCTAATAAAATCATAAAAATATCTAGTATCTACGTCAATAATTTGAATCTTAGAATATAATATTCTTAATTATTCTAATAAAAGCTAAAGTATTTTCGAGTCTTTCTTCAGATAACTTATCTATATTATCACTAAGAAGAATTAAATGTTGCGTAAAATGAGAATATTTAATATACTTTTTTTTTATATGAATTATACTGGTTTTTGGCTAAAACTTAAATGGCATTGTTATATTTCTATATAATACAAATTACCCGAAATGCTTTTGATTATTGAACCAAGTCCGTCAATGTCCTTGAGTTATTTGTGTCAGTAGGCATAGTAGAAGTATCTTGTACAGGCTTCTTAGTACTTCGTTTTAGTCGTGATTTTGCTACGGGACCTCGTTTTCTTTTAGTATAAATATGTATGGGAAGGTCAGCTAAAACTACATCCTGCGTATAGCGCGGGGCGAGTTTCTGATGAGATGCCATGGGGTTTCGTATGAAAACTTGCTGATCTGGGGAATATTCGCGTTCTGGCTCGCGATCTCTATTCCTATTTTCAATTAACTGAGTTCTATTATGTAATGATGTTTCATTAATTATGTCGTATACTTGAGTCATCCTAAGCTTATGGTCTATTATATATTGTTGTAATAGGTGTTGTGTTAAGTCTATGTCTGTAGGGTCTCTGGGGTCGAAATGTCCAGAGATAAGGTCTATAGGTCGACATTTTGTGAAGCTGTGAATAGAACTATTGTAGGCCAAGAGGGCATAAGGCATAAGATTGACACTTGTTTCAGAATTTCTTTCTAGCTTTAATATACGCAAATGTTCGAGTATCGTCGAATGAAACCTTTCCACTATACCATTTTCGTTTGGGGCATGAGCTAAAGTTTTATGATGCTGAATTTTATGAAGTCTTATGAACTCTAAAAATAATGCATTTGTAAATTCGGTTCCTTGGTCAGGTACTATTGTTATAGGTAGACCGTGATGGGTACAAAATTTAAGTAGAGCCTGGACGACGCTTAAGGCGGTTCCATCTCTCAAATGATATGCCTGGGCATATTTTGAAAAAGCATCAACTAAGGTTAGGTATTTTTCGCCTTCGACTGTAAAAAGATCAAGATGAAGAATTTCAAATGGTTTTGTTGGAGGTGGCACTACTGAAAATCTTTGATTAATTGGATTCCTATCATATTTTGCTTGACCACAGATTCCACATTCATTTATGAATTTAGTTACTGATTCTTTCATTTTTGGCCAATAGTATCTACGGGAAAGGGCAAGAAAGCATTCGTTAATACCACGGTGGTTAGTTTTTCCTACATGATACTTACTAATAATTTCATTTTGTTTTAAATAGTCTTTAACATTTTCCAGTTCGATTTTTGTAAGAACTAATTTCATTGCTGAGCTTTTAAATTTATTTTGCAGTATGGGGACAATTTTATACATGGCTAAAGGTGGGTCTATGATGAGTCCTGTTTTAATTTTTGGGTTCACATATTCTTTTATTGCATTTACTACGTCATTTTCTAAATTCGATTCGGATATTTGAATAGTGGTTTTTGTATGAGTCTCAAATGGCTTGGTAACTGTCGGTCGTTTTTTTATGTCTCCTACTACTACAAGAGATATTTGTCTACTAAACTTATTTAACGGGTCGTCAGATATAGGAATTTCTAGGATAGGATTTTCTGCACTGGAATGGACGGTAATTGTAGATGAACTAGTGTGTGCGGTAAGTGTTGAGGACCCAGATAGGGATTGAGGTCTGTCTGCTTCAGAAACATTTACTATAATAGAACTAACGTCCTCGTTGTTAATTTCTATTCGTGATAAGGCATCGGCATTTGTGTTACATTTGCCTTGCTTGTAGATGGGTGTGAAATTATATTCACTTAGTTTCAAACGCTATCTAGTGAGCCTTGAGCCGGGCTCTTTAAGGTTCATTATCCATTGAAGTGGAAGCATCCGTGTGGTGCCGGAGTAAGAATTGCACCTCCCCATATACCATCTCTTCCCGTGGGTGTCGTAAGAGGCGACTAAGGGAAATACATACCGGAAATGGGCAGCAGCGTTTCCGCGAACTTTATTATTTTTACATAATACTGCGCTCGCCAACACGTTTGCCAAGCGCGGTGAGTATGGCATTTTTCCCCTATATGAGGACCAGATATGAGACCAGGCCCCTAGTCCCCGGCAGCCCCGCTAGTCTTGGCTACGGTAGCGGCCATGGAAACGGCGGGGCAGGGGGTGCTAAGAATCTCCGGCAGAGATCCGGCTACCACTCCCGACGACGACCTCTGGCCCTGGTAACATACAACGCACGCACATTGAGGAAAGACGAGAAGATAATAGAGCTGGAAGAAGAATTGAGCAAGTTACGCTGGGATATAGTTGGTTTATCGGAAGTCCGAAGAAAGGGAGAAGACACGATGACTCTGGCATCCGGTAACTTGTTCTTCTACCGGGAAGGCGACCAACAGTCCCAAGGTGGAATCGGGTTTTTCGTCCACAAGTCTCTTGTTAACAACATCGTGGCCATCGAAAGTGTGTCAAGTAGGGTTGCGTACCTTATACTCAGAATATCTCAAAGATATTCGTTGAAGGTCATACAAGTTTACGCACCTACCTCGTCTCACCCAGATGAAGAAGTAGAGGTTATGTATGAGGACATATCTAAAGCCATACATAACTCGAAAACTCACTTCAATGTTGTTATGGGAGACTTCAACGCAAAGTTGGGAAAGCGAGGTGAAAACGAGCTGAAAGTGGGAAAGTTTGGTTTTGGTCAGAGGAATCCCAGGGGCCAAAGGTTGGCCGATTTTCTGGAAAAGGAAGAACTATTTATGATGAATTCCTTCTTCCAGAAGCCACCTCACAGGAAATGGACCTGGATGAGCCCTGACGGAGAGACAAAAAATGAGATAGACTTTATCATGAGCACCCAGAGACAGATATTTAAGGATGTCTCCGTGATACACCAAGTGAAAACCGGCAGCGATCACAGAATGGTGCGAGGCACATTAAACCTAAATATCAAACTCGAAAGAGCTCGCTTGGTAAAGTCTACGCTCCGACCGTCTCAAACCGGAATTAGAAACCCCGAAAGCTTTCAACTAGAGCTACAAAACCGCTTTGCTAGCCTGGAAAACTACGCGTCAGTGGACGAAATCAATGACAGGTTCACAGAGACTATCCATGCGGTTGGGTCAAAGTACTGTGAAACCCGCCGTAGAGGTAAGCCACAGAAAATCTCCGACCACACGTTTACACTAATGGCTAGGCGACGCACCCTTACTCTTCAAACCTCTGACGATGCTAAGTCTTATAGGCAGCTTAACAGACAGATATCAAAGTCTTTGCGGCACGATATTCGTCTCTTTAATACTAGAAGTATTGAGGACATGATACAGCGAAACAAGGGCTCAAAAGTGTTTGCAAGAGACACGTCTGTTGGGCAGAGCCGGTTGACGAAGCTGAAGACAGAGGATGGGAAAGTTGTGTCGGCTGGGCCCGAGGTGCTCGCAGAGGTCGAGAGTTTCTATGAGCAACTTTACACCTCAGTTGCCAAGCCTGTCGTTAATCTGGCTGAAGATCCTAGAGCTAGACTAACCCGACATCACACGGAACCCGACATATCCCGGACATCAGCCTGTACGAGATTAGTATGGCTCTTAAACAGCTTAAAAACAACAGGGCGCCGGGCGAGGATGGGATCACCTCGGAGCTGCTGAGGTCTGGTGGAACACCAACACTCAAAATGCTCCAGAGGCTTTTTAATTCCGCCTTGTTCGAGGGCAAAACGCCAGAGGCATGGAGCAGGGGCGTGGCAGTCTTGTTCTTCAAAAAAGGAGATAAGACTTTGCTGAAGAATTACAGACCCATTACGCTGCTGAGCCATGTCTATAAGCTGTTTTCAAGAGTCATAACGAATCGTCTCGAACGGAAGCTTGATGACTTCCAGCCTCCCGAACAAGCCGGTTTCCGAAGAGGCTTTAGTACCATAGACCACATACATACGCTACGGCAGGTTATACAGAAAACCGAGGAGTATAATCTTCCACTATGCTTGGCGTTTGTGGACTATGAGAAAGCCTTTGATTCGATTGAGATCTAGGCGGTGTTACAGTCTCTTCAGAGATGCCGGATAGACTACCGGTACATCGAAGTGTTGAAGTGTTTATATAGTAAAGCCACCATGTCCGTGCGAGTACAGGAGCATAGCACAAAGGCGATTCCATTGCAGCGCGGCGTCAGACAGGGAGACGTCATCTCTCCGAAACTGTTTTCCGCTGCATTGGAGGATGCGTTCAAACTCCTGGACTGGCAAGGACTTGGGATCAATATAAATGGTGACTACATCACTCACCTTCGATTTGCCGATGACATCGTGGTTATGGCAGAAACTCTGGAAGACCTTAACACTATGCTAGAAGACCTCCGTAGAGTTTCACAACAGGTGGAACTTAGTATGAACATGGATAAGACGAAAATTATGTTTAATGCCCATGTTGTACCCACCCAAGTGACCGTTGGAAATTCTACGCTCGAAGTTGTTGACGACTATATATACCTAGGGCACAAAGTCCAGTTAGGTAGGTCCAACTTCGAAAAAGAGGTCAACCGTCGAATCCAGCTCGGCTGGGCAGCGTTCGGGAAACTCAGAAACATCTTCTCGTCAAAAATTCCTCAGTGCCTGAAGACAAAAGTTTTCGAGCAGTGTGTGTTACCGGTGATGACATATGGAGCCGAAACGTGGTCATTCACAACGGGACTTATTCAAAAGCTTCGTGTCGCTCAAAGAGCTATGGAGAGGGCTATGCTTGGAGTCTCTCTACGTGATAGAATCAGAAATGAGGAAATCCGTAGCAGAACTAAAGTTACCGACATAGCCCAGCGCATTAGCAAGTTAAAGTGGCAATGGGCTGGACATATAGCCCGTAGAACCGATGCCCGCTGGGGCCGAAAGGTTCTTGAGTGGAGACTACGAACTGGACGCCGAAGCGTAGGACGGCCTTCCACCAGGTGGACAGATGACCTGAGAAAAGTCGCAGGAAGTCGGTGGATACAGGCCGCGAGCGACCGGTCGCACTGGAAATCTATGGGGGAGGCCTATGTCCTGCAGTGGACGTCACCAGGCTGAAACGGATCCATTGAAGTGGCTTATGGTCCGTTACCACTTTAAATTTTCTACCGAATAGATATGGGCGAAAGTATTTTGTGCCAAAGACTATAGCTAAAAGCTCTTTTTCAATTGTACTATAGTTAATTTCACTTGTGTTTAACGTCCTAGATGCGTAAGCTATTGGTCTATCACTACCAATTGGTCCTTGGGAAAGAACTGCTCCTATTGCAAAATTTGAGGCATCTGTAGTAAGTATAAATTCCTTACTAAAATCTGGATATTGCAGGATCGGGTCATTGATTAATAGGGTTTTACATTTTTCAAAACAGGCAATATACTCGGGATCACTTATAATTATTTTACAGCCTTTCTTCAAACATTTTGTCATTGGTTTTGTGATACGAGCGAAATCTGGTATAAATTTTCGGTAATAGCCTAAAAGACCAAGAAATCTTTTTATTTCTGTAGCGGTTTTTGGAATAGGGAATTTCTGAATAGCTGCGATCTTATCTGGATTTGGTTTAATTCCATCTTTACTGATAATATGTCCTAAATACGCGGTTTCTAATTTGAGAAATTCAGACTTGTCCATTTGAATTTTGAAATTTGACTGTCTAAGTCTTTGGAATACTTTTTCTAAATTAACCATATGTTCCTGTAATGATGTGCTAAATACTACTATGTCGTCTAGATAAACTAAGCAAATTTCATTTTGGAGGCCTTTTAATACGTTGTCCATCACGCGTTGAAACGTGGCTGGTGAATTCTTTAGACCCATGGGCATTCGCAAAAATTCGAAGTGTCCATGATCGACATTGAATGCTGTTTTCGGTATATCACTAGGATTCATCTCTACCTGGTAGAATCCACTGGCTAGGTCAAGGGTAGTAAAATATTGGCAATTACCTAATTTATTAAGAGCATCTGAAATATTTGGAATTGGGTACTTATCGTCTATTGTTTTATCGTTTAATTTCCTAAAGTCTACGACCAAACGCCATTTGGTTTTTCCTGAGGCGTCTGCTTTTTTGGGAACCACCCAGATGGGAGAGTTCCAAGCTGATTGAGAGGGGCGGATTATACCCTGCTCTAACATTTTTGAAATTTGTTCCTGAACTTCCTGCTTATGTATGAAGGGATACCTATAACTTCTGGTATAGACCGGAATTTCGTCGGTTGTACGTATGTTGTGTTTTATTTGATTTGTAAATGTCAGTGGTTCACCATCTATGTAAAATATATCTGAATATCGAGAGCAAAGAGCTTCTAAATTAGCACGTTCTTCAGGGTTTAAATGGTCGGTTCGCAAACGAGATAAAACCTCAGTAACACGGTCTGGTTGGTTTTTTTTACAAAAATTTAAATTAAAAATTTCGGCAGTAACTGGACAATCCATTGAGAAAACTATGTCATGATGAGAAGGGTTTTTTATTTCTATAATGCCACGATTATTTTTTACCGTGGTCACACAGTCAGAAATTACACAGTTACAAATTATTTGTTCAGGTATGAAGGCTTCGCCTTCCTGAAAATTTATAGGTACATTAACTAATTTTGAAGTGTTTGCTGGTATGATTTCCTCATATAAATTACAATTACGTGAATCGTACATAAGTAAGGGGGTCATTGAAAATTTCGTTACTAAAAATTTATTTTTAAGATCAATATTCGACTCCCATTTTTCTAATAAATCTAACCCAATTAATCCATCGAAAAAATTATGAAATTTATATATAAATAATCTAATTTTATCATTGCTGTTAATTTCCTGAAAACAAGGTACAGTTATAGAATAATTATTTCTAGTGGTAGCATGAATGTTAGTTACCTCAAAAGGATCATAATTACACTCGATATGTGAATAAAATTTTTCTACGGCGCCAGGGCTAATAAAAGATTGATTTGCCCCGGTGTCGATTAAAAGTTTTAAAGGTGGGTTACTTATTTGAATATAGGGCAACTGTCTTTGGGTTTGTAAATTTAGTTCTATTTTAACTTGTCTGACTTGGCTATTTTCTGAAAATCCTGCTCGTTATTTGATGTAGGGGTGGTATCCTGTGCCTCCTCTACAATACAAGTTTGAGAAAATTGGGGTTCTTGATCTATTGGGTATTCGTAATTAAAATTATTATAATATTCGTCATCATAGTCAAAGTGAGTTCCGTCAAAGTCTGAGTTATAGTATGGGTCATAAATTTCGTTCAAATTCATTTCTCTAGTTTTAAAATAATTATTAGGTGGAGGGTTACCGAATTTTCTCCAGTCATGGGGTTGTCTGTTCGTCTGTGCAAATGGTTTAGTCACGAAATGGCTTACACCACTCATAGGCTGTGGTTCATTTTGAAGGGGACGTTTGGGTAATCTAAATAAATGACTTTGAGGTCTATAGTTTGGTGGGGGCGCGGCAAAAATTTGCTGCGTTCTTGTAGGTCGCGTTTCGTGGACCTGCTGCTGTGCTCTCCAACCCTGATCTGGGCGTGGGAGGTGTGTACCTAACTGGGGACGGAATGGTGTACCTGACATAGAATTAAATGGTCGCGCTGGTGCTACAAACTGTTGCGCGGGTAATAAGGGCATAGAAGGTTGTTGCCCGTACTTAAACCTATTTTCACTAACCTGCATTTTCTTCTCCGACGGACGCTCGTTGCGCTGCTGCATGTAGAGTGTGTTCATCTCCTCATGAACATATTCTAACGCTTTTTCTATAGTGTCAGGACTCAGGGCGCATGCAACGGATACGAGATCCTAGTGGATCGCGGAGTCCACGTAAATATGATTGAAGCGTTAATTTTTTATATAACGCACGCTTAGACTCTATAGTGCTCGGCACCGTTTCATGCAAGCTGACATATGTAATAATAGTACTAAATAAATTCTGACACTTTTCATAAAATTCTTGAGGGCTTAGAGACCCCTGGTTCAATAATGCTAGATCGTTATAGAGCGATGTTTCGTCTCGCTGATCGGCAAAATTATTAATTAAGGCAGATCGAATGCCATTCCAGTTTTCAGGTATACCATTAGAATTAATCAAACGAGATGCTGAGCCTACGACTTTGTTTAAAATTCCATTAATTAATGCGCAATTACTAAGTTCATAGCCTTCCTCATTGCGAATAAATTGTTGCACTAGCTGGTCACATAATCTAATAAATCTAGTTAAAACATTTGGGTTTCCATCAAACTCGGGCAATAGCCGTAAAGCCTTAAATATATTATCCAAATTTGCCATATTTAATATATTATAATTTTCTGAAAGGTTTTCACTCAAAATTAAATTTTCCTCTAATTCTAAAATTAATCCTAAATTTCTATTCGCATCCAACAAATTATTTCTATTGCTATTACTAACTCTAGGATTCCGTGATTGCCTTGGATGGAAAATCTTGGAAAATTATGGTAAAATTATAGGATAAAAAGGAAGCAACTCTAGATAGAAACTAAAGCACTTACATAAACATTCTGGTCTCTGCTGGATCGATTTCTGGATCTCACACACACCCGAATTTATTACTCCCGGAACACTTTCGAAGGTTCTTTTATTTTTCCGTAATTTTGGAAAAATCCACCAAGACTGCGCCACTTATAGTGTTCTCGAACGGGAGTTCCAAAAAAAACGATTTAATTTAAAAGATTTATTGAAACATTAGAAATTACAATTAATTTTACATTTAAACTTAACTAAATGAATCAGATCTATGTTGGATCTAAACTCAAGAATTATAACTAAATTAAGACTACCGACTTTGACCGATGTAAGGTCTGAAGTGTCCAAGTTAACACCAAATTCACGGTCCCACGGAGCTGGGACCACCACGATGATACGGCGTCAGCATTTCCAGTATAAGACGATTTATTTCGTCATTTATGAAGAAACTGCACGAAATGTATTTTCTTTATAGTCCAAGGGGCGGCTTCAATTATTATATGTTATATGTTAATTATAGTCCAAGAGCAAGTTCGACTGCAACTGCTTGATGATGATGATTCCCATATAGTGGTTTTCGGCAATTCTGTGCTAAGTCCATATTTCATAGGGGGTACATATGTAACAGATGAAATAATTTATTTTGATAAGGATTAATAGCATGAGTAAAATAAACGCGTTTAAATGTAGTCCAAAAAAAATTCAAGATTTCTAAATAAAAAAATGGTTGTTGTGCCTCAGTCGACATAGATAGGTATAGTGTGTCGCGGACTTTTTTGTAGATATTTATAAGATCTACAATTGATTAGAACATTTTATGGTTCTATCATTTATAGTTTAGGCAGCGTACGCAAAATAAGTAACTTTTCTAGTTGATTTTTTACACCTTGTGTCCGAAAAACCCAAATATTTTACGGAACCCTATTTTTTTCCAAAATAAAATATAGCCTATGTTACTCGTGGATAATGTAGCTTTCGAATGGTGAAAGAATTTTTGAAATCGGTTCAGTACTTTTTGAGCCTATTCATTACAAACAAACAAACAAACAAACAAACATACAAACAAAGTTTTCCTCTTTATAATATTAGTATAGATTATTACTAACGTACCGCTACTGCGTAAGTCGATGTAGCGGCTTTAAGGCTCTACCGGCTGTACCTACATAGTAGGTACTCTTAATTAATCGGGTTCATTCCTCGTGTTGCTATTGGTGTTACGCAAACGTCGATGAAAGGTATTGAAAGTACGTTGCTCGTTGATAAAGAAAATATGACATTTTTACCTTCACAAGAGGATGAGTTATTTAATATATTCGACCCATGTTACATATTCGACCTATAGGTTTCTTGCCCTTGAGCCAAGATGCCATGGCTAATTGGCTATACCCCGCCCCCGCTATAGATATAGTAGTAGAAGCCTAGACCTGTGGGCTGTGGGTAGCGAATCGGGGAGCCCTCGGTTAGGTTGCACTTTAGGCATGCGGCGGCTTGCGCCGGAGGAGGGCCGGTCGTGGAGCCATGCTCACGGGGTTTTGTCGCTGAAGGCGGGCATCGCCAGGTTTTTAGTGGGCCAATCACAGGCACAGAGGAGTCCCACATAACCCCGCGATGTCCCCCCGAGCATCGCGGGTTATACGCAACGTATTTTCCTGGCGTAAAAAAGAGATTCCATCGCTAATTAAGTAATTACGATGACGATGTTAAAAATCAAAAATGTATGGCATAGACGTATGGCGCGTTAGGTAAATCCCATTATCACAGTAATAATACACAATCCTTCTTGCACTATTTCCACTTAAATAAGTATTTTACATTAATTTTAATATATTACACGACCGGTTTCGACAACGTCATCATCAGGTGTGCAAGAAGTATTGTGTATTATTACTGTGAAACATGAATTTCCACCAAGAACAATCCCATTATTTCAATTTCGAAGATCGTCATTGTAATTAACGATCGCATGCTGGCTAAGCCCTCTGTTTTTGTATGCACACATTACAGCGTCGTTGTACAATAATAACGCTCATTGATGAAGGAAAAAATATTATTTAATTTAACGATAACATAACGGTAACCGCCGGGTCGAGTGAAAGCCAAATTCGGATATTATCAGCATTCGCAGAACAACGACCCAGCTACTGCCGGACTGCCCACTAAACCAGCAGGCTTAGCATGCGCATAGAAGAAACACTAAAGAAAAGAAAAAATGACAGATTGAAGAAACATTAATACCAATCGGAGCAAAATAGGTCTTATTATAAGGTAGCAAGGTCGATGTATCGTCGTTATGAGAAATAACATTTCTTTTCTTCCCGAGCATGAGCGCACAAAATGGCCTCTTTTGACAGCTAAAGTTTTCTTAATTTAATGTCAAAAAGTCCCACAGTAATGTCAACCACTCCACATCATGGCGGACCTAGACAAAAAGTTTCTTTACGTTGAGTCATATACTTGAATATTTGTTCGTTTTTGACTGAAGATTTCCCGGCAACCATTTTAAAAATATGGCGGTTTAGAAATGTTGACTTCTATTGACGACCTTGTTATCATGGATTAAGAACTATTTTGCAACGAACTGTTTTGGATAGAATATTTCTTGATTAAATGTATTTCTATGGATCGCCATGCTAAGCCTGCAGGAATGTCTGGGTCACACAAATCTGTATGTCCCACTAATCCCACTGCAAATCTAAAATAGAACTACAATATTAAGGATGTAGAGTTGAAGTTGCAATACTCTATCGTTAGTCGTTACCTACCGCTATCTATTCGAACCGTTAACACATTTTCTAAAGTTTAATTTAATAAATTTTTAATAAAACATGTTGATTAGTTTCACATCATATTAGACTAAGGGCATGTTTTAAAATCTACTAAAATATAGTGTAATAATAAATAAGTTATTTGCATGTTTTGTCACTGTTGCTTGATATAAAGTAAGCAGCGACAAACTGTCGGATAAGCTATCCGACACTTATTATAAGATTGTGAAACAAACCTAAATACAACCCACGAGTAGCCGCTAATGTGTGAGGCGTGTAGCGAGCAGTCTCCAACTCTCCACGTGCGCGGCGGCCGGCGAGTGTTTACAGTTCACGCTATCAGCTGGTTATCACTCCGGAGTATTATCAGTCTCTTATGAGCTGTTTAAAGCGATTATCGTGAGAAATTATCATGTAATAAAAACATTTTAAAACTTATAACGCTTGCTTATTTGGTATAATTTAACGACCCGGAATTTTTGAAAAACCGTTCTTTTATATACAATTTTAGCAGATATAATCCAACCTTATTGATAACCATCACTTATTATTATCAATGATACCGGGCACAGTACACACAGCCGGCACAGTATCTCGCGGGAACACTGTATTTTTTCGGGATAAAAAGTAGCCTATGTTTTAATCCAGAGCCTAAACTACAAAGATACCAAATTTCATCGAAATCCATTCAGTAGTTTTTGCGTGAAAGAGTAACAAACATCCATCCATACATCCTCACAAACTTTCACATTTATAATATTAGTAGGATAGTAGGACTTATTAGACCCGGGTACTGATACCAATATTCTTCCATTCACGTCTCGATTTTCTTCGCTAATTCCGTATGTACAAAATCTGAAGGTCGATTCTGCTATTTTAATCCAACAATAATGCAACTTCGTTACTGTTTCTATACAGTCCGGAACCTATCAAACAGCAAAATGGTACTCAACTAAACTTCAAACAAACGTCAAACGACGAATTACACCGCGATGCGATTATCATTGTATCACAGCTTGATTATAGATTGAGCGAACCACTTATCCATAGAAAATGGTATTCTCGTATGTTTATAAACATAACTCCAATTTGACTCGAACCGATCCGTCAGCCGGATATTTTTTTTACTTTGACATGTGGGGATGCCATGACATAAAAATATTTATTTTACGCAAAAATCTCTTTTTTTGCCTTCCCTTCTCTAACCACGCGGGAAAAAAATTTCCGTCCATCTCAGAAGAGGATAAAATCGTGTATGCGTACACAAATGTGCATAGCCATGCCCCAAATTGTCGCCCGCGCGGCGCGACACCAAAGAATATATATTACTAACGTAAAGAACCGTCACTCCACCGATTTACACGACTCACCGCTCGCAGCTATGTGTGCGTGTCTGGGCGAATGCGGGGGCGGGTGGGGTGTAACTTTTTCCCAGCCTGGACTATGGTTCACGGGGCTGGCAGTTTCGCCGACGCGACGCAGCGACGCGACAATGTAATTTTATAAGAAAGATTTGTCTGATGCGACGTTTATAAAAAATATTTGTTTTTTTTGTTTCACTAGTGATGTAGTCATGCAATAATTTGATTTTATCGATATTTTTAACGAAATATGCTTGGGTTGGGTAAAGTGTGTAGGAAGTTAACTTCGAACGTATATCAAATTAAAACCCGTTCAATAGTTATTGTGTTAAAGAGTAACAAACGTGTCGTGTGCCATTTGCCCGTTTAAGATTCATCCGTCCATCCATTCATCCATCCATACATCCTCACAAACTTTCATATTCAAAAAGTAGTAAAATATTAGTAAGGATTTCCGCATAATATTTTAGATTGAATAAGTATTACATGTAGTACTTTATCGCATTTAAATCTGTCGATACCTATAGATATTGTGCGACGATCTTAGCTGTTATGTTACAACACTTGTTTAGTGGTAATAAAAATTTAAAATTGCATTGATATCATTCAAATAGTATTTATACTACTTAAGAATTTAGAACAAATTAAACCCAATTGCTAAGGACACAAGGTATATAATATAAGGGCCAATGGCTGAGTAAATTTTTGATTAAAAAATATGGCTATTAGACGTTAGCATTTGGAGACTATTTTGAATTTTCATTGTAAATATCAGTATCCTTCAAAAGTTCAAATTTAAATTAATAAAAAATTAAAGTAGGTAGGTATGATTTCCCTTTTCATATAAAGTATCTATCTGTTGCCCGCGGCTTCGTACGCGACCGCGTATAAAGTATTATATTTATGCGGGCGTAAATAAATATTTTAAATTAATTCGATGTCAACCCTAGGCTTAAGTCAACATAACTGACATTTGTCGGTGCTCGAACTGTCATTTGTATAGAGTGTCGCCCCTGTGGCGACACTCCAACTTTATCACGTTATCAGCCGTTATCACTTTATCAGATAGCAGTCCGCAGTCGACCCGGCGCGGCCGGCGAGAGAGCCCGCGCCCGACGCGCGTGGACCGTGCTGTATACTCGTGTATAACATAATAAACTCATAATATACAGAAAGTTGCCACTCGGCACGTGTAACATCGTAAGTTCTTACTCATAGTTACCCATCTACTAGTATTATAAAGAGGAAAGGTTTGTTTGTTTGCATTGAATAGGCTCCGAACCTACTGGGCCGATTGATATAAAATTTGGCACAGATGTAGAGTAGACCACGGGGAGGGACATAAATGTACGGTTCCGATGGAGTTTTTTATGCGTGCACGAAGTCGCGGGCAACATCTAGTAATTGATTAACTAATTTTAATTAATTTGTATCTAATGATACACCGTTCAGAACCAATCTAATTACTGAACGTAAATAAAGAAACAGTAACGTCCTATAAGTAAAAGTAATGCTACCGATTTAAATGTCACTAATTATTATTATTGAACATGCAATAAAGTAATACAACCGACAACGACACATTAATCTGGTCGAATTACATCTTTTTGTTTACGTTTAGTTTAAATTCATATAATCACGCCTCTTTCCCGTAGGGGTAGGCAGAGACCACTTTTTTCCATTTGCTACGATCCTTACATACTTGTTTCACTTCGTCCACTTTCATTCTTACCATTCATTCCTCCTCTTACATTCAACGCGACGTAGCGAAGCGGCTTTCCATTGCCTTAGATTAGTAATCACAAATTATATCATACTATGAGATATGTCCAGTTGGTGTTGTGTGTAGACTTAATTTCATCAGCCGGCAGTCCCCTTTGTATGTACGAGTGATAACTGATAACAGATAGCGTGTAACAGTAAACTAATCGCAAGCGTGCAATAAGTGGGAAAATAAAAGAATGTTACTTATTCATTGTCAGGCGAAATGTGCAATTATTACCCGGAACCAAAATAAAATCTTATGGATGTTAAAGTGGAACCAAATACAGCCAAGTTTTATTTGCTTCATGTGAACACTGATAAACTATTATAGAGTGCGATTACTGGAAACAAAAGAAATTCTCTTATTAGTATAGAGATTAAACTCGCGGAAAAATATTGGTTAATTTTATTTTAGTCGAAAAAAATAAACAAAAAGTATGTCCGCTGAAGGTCCGCCATATCAAAGCTATTTTCAAACCGGTTAGATTTACTCAGCTATAGGTATGTATATGATATATATATCTTAGGATATAATATTTTTGTGGCAATAAACATGAATCGTTTTGCAGCTCGCGTGTAACTATTTTCGCGATGTTCCTTTTTATGTTTATATTCATGATCATCAACGAGTATTGTGTTGCGTATGAAACAGAGCTGAAAACAGTTATGTATAGCCAACTAGCCATTGCAAATACAGTATCCCACGGGAAAACTACTTTAACGGGATAAAAAGTAGCTTATGTATAAATCCAGAGGTTCAATTCTGCTAAATAAAACCTGCAATAATACAATTACAATCATGTCCCGATACCCTGCTTAACTGCTAAACCGGTATTCTCGTAAACGTTACACCAGCGTCAAACGCGTTTTGATTGGTCCTGACTTCACAAAATCAGTTTATAATAACATGTCACTTCACTTATAATACAATCAAAGTAAAATGAAGTTTAATCAAAGTCCTTTTAGTAGTTTTTGCGTGAAAGAGTAACAATCATCCATCCATCCATCCTCATATTTATAATAGCAGTAGGACCAAGTTACAACCGAACGTTTCTAAAATTTCATGGAATTCAAGTAGTTTTTACTTTTTAGCCCGCTCGAAGCGGAAGGGATATATTGTGACGGCGAAATGTTAGTGATGCTTCATGCTACTATATTCCGATGTTACACATCTGCAGGACATCCCTGTTGCTTTTCAGTTTAACTTTACTGTATAACGCTTACTGTTTAGTAGTAAAGTTTATCAAAAACATATTTAAGACCAGGTAGACCAAGCGAAATAGGCATTTAACGCTTCCAAGAGTTGCCCGCAATTGCCGCAAAGCGAGCCGCGCGCCTACGTCGCTGGCGTGAACTTACATGAACCCAAAGTGTTACAGTGTAGTCGTGTCGGCAGTAGGTCAATTTATTTTATTATTTGCATTGAAAAATATAATAAAATTCATAGATAACTGTTTTAATGCAACACATAGCACACATAATTTGAATAGATATTATAGGTAGGTACCTAAGTAAACAATGCTTAAATTTTATTCAATTACTAGCTTTTCCCCGCGACTTCGTCCGCGTGGAATAGTTACTTTAGGATATCGCTAAAATTTACCCGCGACTTCATTTACGTAGAAGGAGAAGCGCTTTCACCTCACGACTACCCGCCCGCGCCGCGCGCCGTACTATAGCGCGCATGATTATTTTATTACTGCGATATCTTCTAAAATACTTATTGAAATCAATTGATGTAAACGGCAAATTTCTTCTAGATTAAATGCTTGTAATGAATAACGTATTTACTTGGATAAGGATTAATTATAATCTTTATGAAAACACCTTCAGAAATAATGCTTACTTTTAGAACAAATTTGGTTAGTATAAAAAGGTTATAGTGAGCCAACCTTAAAAGATAGACATATACTGTCGCGGACTTTTTTTTAGAACTTTTAAAGAGGAACAATTCTGCCATACATCATTTTAGCGAAACTTTAACCGTTTCCGCAGCGTACGCAGCGAAAGCTCTCAAAAGGAAAAAAAGACCCCCGATTTTATAACATTCTTGAATGGTGCTCCGCTCGTATTGAGCTTAGCATGATGTTATATAGCCTAAAGCCTTCCTCGATAAGTGGACTATCCAACACAAAAAGAATTTTTCAATTCGTACCAGTAGTTCCTGAGATTAGCGCGTTCAAACAAACAAACAAACTCTTCAGCTTTATAATATTAAGTATATAGATTTTGACAGTTTCTATGCAGTGTGTTCTGTTACAAGTATAAAAACACGCTGTGTTCGATGTGTGCATGGAGACGAGTACCTATCGTTAGGTCGTGTGGTCACTAAAGTACGTGTCGTTTCGTGAGATAAAAATACTGTATCAGGTACATAGGTGTTGACGATTTGATGGTACCTACTTAGGCAGACACTTGCAAAAAATGTATTCCTACTGCCGAGTCCGCACGATTGCCACTTGCCGCAAAATCCAAACCTCCACAAACGTTTGACTTTTTGAAAATCCGGATTTTTGAATTTTTTCTCCCAAAAATCCGGATTATCCGGATAATTCAGATTTTTTCATTTTTTTTTAATTTGTTGCATATTTTATAAAACTTCAATGTTTATTTTACTACTATTTTGTAGCAAAAATTACACTCATTAGTAAAAAAAACAGTTACTTTTTTATAATTTAATTTAAATAAATTCTTATTTTAAGTTGTAAGTATTAGAATTACAATCTGAATAAATAAAAACATAATGAGATTATATCAAAATTATATACTTAATTATATTTATTTTTTCATTTTTATAAATATTTTTGATTACGTTTGAAATCCTAGAATGTTCAGTTTTATAGTTGTATTTTATTTTGAATAAGGTATGTATATATTGTTATTTACTAAATGTTCCAGCAGTAAAGAATTATAAAAAAGTGGAATAGCCTGTGATCTTTTTAACGCTTTTTTTACATAATTATCTACGCCACAGTTCACCACTACCGTTTTCGTAAAGTTCCATTTCTATGAGAAAGTACTAACGTAGGAAAATTATTACAGTTTAATAAAACGTAGGAAACTGAAAATCCTTTAAATTGAGATCCGGGGAGTGAAGACAAATCATTTGAAGTATGGGGCTGAACAAATAATTTTGTATGGACGAAATTGGACCACTTTTGAGTTATTGAAAGTAAAAACCACCCACCTATTTGGGTAATAATTAAACACGTAAATTGTGCTTTTAATTCCCTCGGTAACTAACAGAAGTACAATTAACAATTCTAAGCACAATTTAAAATCTGTAACTATTGTAAGATCTTTATTTTAACATTTTACTTACAAATAAACAGTAACATCTTACTCTTTATTGCACTTTGAAGTTTCCGCTATAAGATGAAAACTACATTACTTAAAAAAATAACAGTGGTTTACACAAATCGTTGGTGCTATTTTTGGCACCTATATCTTATCTTTAAAATATTATCTAAAAAATAATTATTTCTACGCAAAAACAGGAGCGTTGATTTTCATTTAGTTTTGCTACTGACTCGTTAGTTTAGGTTAGTTTAGTTCAATCAAATTAATTTTAATAATAAAAAAAAATATATTACTTTCATTCATTCGGAAAAACTCTCTCTAATCTTAAACCAACCAGTCAGGTATTATCGACTCCAAAACTTCTTCCCAAACTTTTTAAGAATTTATTCTGATATCATAGAGATAAGATTTAGGTATTTGGACTTAGATATTCATTATTTAGAAGATAATTAAATATAGTTAAACCACTACATTTCTTTTTAAGCTGTCATATTAATTTGGCATTCTATGATTGTAGAAATTAAAATTGCAATAATATGTTTTGACTTTCGTTAGTACGAATTCAATTAATAATAAATATAAATATACAAGTTTGGATTTGCTTATTATACTTCTTACTACTTGTGCAATTAAAACTGAAACCATATTCAGTGTTTTTATAAATTGGATCACCTATTACTGAACTGTACTACTACTAAAAAATATAAAATGGTAAGTATCTTAGAAACAGTCCATACATATACATATATAGCGACCATAATATTTTAGCAGATCTTCATCCCTCGCATCTCCATTTAATGGATTGACTATGTTCTACCAAATAACTTGAATAAATGGAAAAATGTGTCAACAATTTCAACAGGACAAAAAAATAATAATATCAAATTATCCAAAGGCATGGATTTAAACTCACGACAAAACAATTAAATTTTGGATGTGAAAATACCGAATATTGAATACTAAATTACCATGTTGGCTAAAGAATGTAAGGAATAAAAATTTACAAATCTGGTGACTAAATAATACGACTGAATATTCCAAACTGGCAGACATATATTATATTAGCGAACAAATAACCATCTTGGCGACAATTTGTGAGTACACATTTAATTTAAGAATAGACACATATATTTTCCCTAATGTAGGTAACTCAAAAAACATACAAGCAGCAAAACCAGCGCACATAAAAAAAAACATAAAGAAGCGTACAAAATTCCCAATTTTTAATTTTCCTCGATTTTAGGGGGGTGTAGATATTGTGTAAATTGATTTTGAAATTTAAAAATAACGGATATTCATTTTTCGCAAAATGAACATAGGTGTCATTACCAGGTTTTTGGGGGTGCTGGATACGAAAATGGCATTCATTTTGAAATTCCAATATGGCGGACATACTTAATTTTATAAAAATAATATGGTTGTCCTTTTGTTGGTTTCTGGGGGTGCTGATTACAAAAAAGTCATCCATTTTAAATTTCCTTAGTAACCCCGCAACCTCATATTTTCTTCATGATGGAAGAAAAAGAAATTTGAAAATCCTGAATTTTCCAAAATTTCCATACATCCCTCGTATCTCAATGTAGAGCATTTTTTTTTATAAAATTGATTCTATCTCGGAAATGGTGCATCCTATTGAAAAAATAATGAAAATTTCCTCCCCTTAAAAACCCCGCAACACCATAGTTTCTTCACGATGGAAGAAAAAGAAATTTGAAAATCCTGAATTTTCCAAAATTTCTATAGCTTTATACACTGTTTGTGTCAAAGTAGAACATTGCCATATTTTTTTTCTAAAATCGCTTCTATTTTAGAAACGGAAAAATAATACTATTACTGGAAAAATAATAAAAATTTCCTCCCCCTTAACCCGGAAATCGCATATTTTTTTCATGAATGCCAAAAAAAGAAATTTGAAAATCCTGAATTTCGAAAAGTTTCTATAGCTTACATAGCTGGTACCTCTACAAACTACATGTTAATTTTACGAAGATTGGATAGTCTCCATTTTGGAAAATGAAATTGGAAGACAATTTTATAATCAGCATAATATGAAACATGGAAAAAGACATCCATTTTTAATAATAAAAAAAAAAAATACGCCATTTTGGAATTTTAAAACGGATTTTATTTTCATATTATTCTGCACCCCCAAAAACCTTGAAAACGATACCCATACCAAAGAAAAAAAAACCTCCAATAGTATCCAAAACTAGGATTTTCCGTAGCTTGCAAATTGAATTTTTAGCAGCTATTAATTTATCAATCAAATCTTTATTAGCTACTTACATGGTATAATGGTCACCATCTCATCGGTGCTAATTGGATTAAATTTCGCTACTTTTTATCTACCGATTTTTGTATTTTTTGTCACTTGAGTGATTTCACCAGTTTGGTAATTTAGTCGCCAACATATTAATTCGCTGCCAAATTCAGCAATACAGTATGCTCACGTACAGTCACCAACTTATTTTTTGTTCACTCGATTAATTATATCCCTTATTCAAATATTGTACGTCTAGAGTACATACTAATTACAATTAAAATATGTAATTTTCATAGTAGTAACCAAGATTCGAAAAACTCGAAAAATCCGGATTTTTAAATGAAAATCCGGATTTTTTGAATTTTTCGAATTTCGAAGTATCCGGATTGCAACCCCTACTTGCGAGTGACTTGGTGTGTTCTGCAAAGGCAAGCATGACGGATGTTGAGCACGTATCCTTATATTTTATTGTAAATAGAACAGCCTCCGTGGTCTAGTGGTTAGAGCTTGGTTCTCGACTCGGAGGTCGTAGGTTCTAATTTCGATTCCCGCACTGGAACAACAAATATTGTTGTTTCCAAGTTTGGTTAGGACAATGCAGGCTGATCACCTGATTGTCTGACAAGAAAGATGATCCATGCGTCGGATGGGCAGGTAAAAAGTCGGACCTGCGCCTCATCTTTCGTCAGTCGTGTCGGTTATCCGTCCCCCTGGATTACGAGAGTAAAAAAAAGAGTGCCTTTGTGTATTGCGCACACACTTGGGCACTATAAAAATACTCCTGTGTAACTGGCTAGGCTACAATAAAACCAGCCACCGTCACCGAAATCGGCGTGGGGAGTTATTTATTATTATTATTGTAAAAACAGAAATCGAAATAAAAAGAAACGAAAAGTACGGCAAAGAAGATGGTAGATGTTACAAATTCATAAAAACTGTTTACTGGCTTATTCAATAATGTACTAAGGCTACTCCACGCATCAGCTACTTTTTTATCATAATACACAACACAATAATATATCTATGGACGCTTCACACCAAGTCAATCTGGTCCCGTGGTAAGTTCTCGAAGAACTTGTGTTACGGGTACCAGACAACAGAAATATATTTAATAATTTTTATATTTAGATATAATAGAATAATATTTAAGATTTTTATTGTATTATACACATATTTAATACACATTCATGACCCAGGAACACAGAAATTTTTTTGTTCCTTCAGCGGGATTCGAACCCGCGACACCCGGCTTGAGCACCAACACGCTCAACCACTGAGCCACAGAGGTCGTCTCATCTGGCAAAAGCAACGACGTGACGACGATAATGTTATTGTGTATTAGTACTTCGTTTGCGCCTAACTGACGGAAGCGGAGCCCTATTTTTTAAACGGAACCCTAAAATAAAAGTAGCCTATATTAGACCTTATGACATCAGCTATTTGCCAGTGAAAGTCCCGCGAAAATCGGTCCAGCCGTTTCAGAGATTAGCCGGAACAAACAGACAGACAGACCGACAGACAGACAGACGGACAGACATTTTTAAAAATTGGTATTTTATTGTAATTGTAAGTACCGAATATACTTTCAGATGCATTATGTGAAAAGCTGTTAATTTGAAGTTACAAACAGACACTTCATTTTTATTTATCTGTATATAGATTTAGTTCAAAAATTAAAAGAAGCATAAAAAAATACAAAACAAACTTTCCTATAGATTTTTATTGTATTATATGTCCATGACCCGGGAACACAGGAAACTTTTTGTTCCTTCGGCGGGATTCAAACCCGCGACCCCCGGCTTGAGCACTAACACGCTCAATCACTGAGCCACAGAGGTCGTCTCATCTGGCAAAAGAAACGACGCGGCGACGATAAAATGTAACATCTTATTGTGTATGGTTATATGTATAACTAGCTGATGCCCGCAACATCGTTTGCGCAGATCTAACGAAAGCGGAACCCTATTTTTTTAAACGGAACCCTAAAATAAAAGTAGCCTATGTTAGACCTTATAATATCAGCTATCTGCTAGTGAAAGTCCCGTGAAAATCGGTCCAGCCGTTTCAGAGATTAGCCGGAACAAACAGACAGACAGACGGACAGACAAAAATTTTAAAAATTGGTATTTTATTATAAGTACCGAATATACTTTTAGATTCCTTATATGAAAAGCTGTTAATTTGAAGTTACAAACAGACACTTCAATTTTTTTTATCTGTATAGAATTAGTTCAAAAATAAAAATAAACATAAAAAAATACAAAACAAACTGACTTTCCTTTAGATTTTTATTGTATTATACATATCCATGACCCGGGAACACAGGAAACTTTTTGTTCCTTCGGCGGGATTCAAACCCGCTACCCCCGGCTTGAGCACCAACACGCTCAATCACTGAGCCACAGAGGTCGTCTCATCTGGCAAAAGCAATGACGCGGCGACGATAAAATATAACATGTTATTGTGTATGATATGCATAATTTAGTTCAAAAAAAAAAAAAAACAAAACAAACTGACTTTCCTACACTGCGTTAGAAACGAAAGAATTGTTCGATAAATACGCGGGTAAGCCGTGCGCTGGCAAAACTGACATAGGTCTGTCCTCGTCAACGCCTAGCGGGCGACTGTGGGGGCGACTCTAGCGGCTTACGCACGCTGCATTTCAATATTAATTTATTGTTAAAATAATTAAACCAACATGCAAAATGTAACCAGAAATTATTCTTTTTTAAGTTATTAGCTTTTCGTAGATATGATTTTTGAAAGTAAAACTATCATGAACTTCATGAACAAAAAGAAAAATATTTAAATTTAGCCTCCTCTTCGGAATTATTTTTGATCGAGTGAAGTTTTCAATATTATGTTTTGAACCACAAATTGTAAAAGAACATTAAGTAAACAACAATGTGTATTTTTTTTGGCTTTTTAAAGTTACTATTTGTTTGTTTATTATCGATTCAAAGTCATGTAAAATTGGGACCACGCGGCCTTAACGGCTATTCGGCCTCAGTATTCACATAAAGGCAACTTAAATAAGTCACAGGCTATCCCTGGACTCTGTTATTCAAAAATAGACAGTGAGAGCCACTGACTTAGGGGTCCCTAGTTTGAGAATCGTTTGAGTATCCAGCTGATAGTCATCAACAATCAACATATCGATCGATATTCGCTACACAATCAACTAATTTTGGTCATGTGTATACACAGGCCAGTGACACAGATTACGGCACCTAGTTACCTCGATGCCGCCATTTTGGGGTTAATACAACACGACATTAGTACATCTAATTACGAGCTCTACATAGATAACTTCCTTCAGAATTAATTCAATCTTCAAGTAAACAAAGAGACAAAACTCCCTATAATGTCAATTTATCCATAGGTACTAATATAAGAGGAGATTTGTTTGTTTGTTTGAACAAGCTCCGAAACTTCAGGGCCGATTTTAATTAAATTTCGTACATATATAAAGTTGACCACGGGGAACGACATACGCTACCCCGAATTTTATCCCGAAAGAAGTACAGTGTATTTACCTTCGGAGTCGCGGGCAACAACTATTCGTACAATAAAGAATATAATGGAAATTGAACTTTTTCTTCTTAATAAGGAAAATATTTACACCACGGATACGCTAATCCATGTTGCTGACCCTGTCTCTCCAGTGGCTTTCCAACGTATCAGACAGATTCAGCAGCATGGATTAGCGTATTCGTGGTGTAATTATCTTTATTAATAATGGGGTTAATGATTTGTGCCTGCCCCTGCAAGGCTGCTTTCATGTACTCAAGTATGCTCTATGTACTTATGACTAATGTTATATAGTTTAAGTTACATTGTAAAAATATTTTTTTTGAAAAGAACAATTTTCCCATCTTTTTGCTAAAATGTGGCCCCGTGCGAGTTTCTTACGCCGGTTCTTCTTGCCGGGCTAGTTTCCGAACCGGTGGTAGGCATCATGTAGGACAATTCTATAAGCGTTATTTCATAACCTACATGGAAATAAAAAAATTGAGTTTGAGTTTTGTGACTTTAATAATTAACAAATACTAGTTTTACTCTCGCGTGCCCTCAACAGCTTGTGATCAATGGGTGTTCATCCACAAACATAGGCCGTAGGCGTTTGTGAAAATATTTGTGAAATGTCGAAATTCCCACTTGCTCAATTAGTTTCAGCGCTTAGCCGAGAGTTTCTATGCATACCTACTAAATATTAACTAGAATAGCTAATATTTGCCTATTAAAACATTCTAACTACTTATTTGACTTGTTATCCTTTCCGTTAGAAGGCACTTTAACTCGCTCAAATAAAGTTAAAGACTTAGATAAATACTAATAATTCGTTTATTTTCTCACCTAGGGTTACCATATCTCAGGATTTGTCCTGAGATTTCAGGATTTTTCGACTCTTCTCAGGATTCCGGCCGGATTTAGCAAATCTAGTGATAGCTCAGGATTTTCAATAAAACACAGGTTACATTTTAAAGATCTCTCTTATTAAACTACTAAAAATAATTTTCTTTTAGTAACAATTGCAGTTAAAATCAATACTTATTTATCAAAGTGAAACAAACTAAAAATAATCTTCTTTTGGTAACAATTGCAGTTAAAATAAAAAAAGTCGCGTAAAACGCGTGCGCAAGATAATAATACGTTTTTGAGAGAAAATTCTCAAGCTGTAGAAAATCTCAGGACTTTTCCATGGAAATCAGGCCTTTTCTCCGGACTTTTGATTTTTTCATCTGGTAACCCTATTCTCACCACACTTTGATAATAATAGTACTTATAGCTTAGACTAGAGTTAATTTGATGGTGATCTACTGTGGTAGTGGGACTGTAGATGCCTAAACTAGTCGATAACCAGTATTTCAGGTCACAGTTTTTACAGTTATATAATTTTAGTATATTCAAATAAGTACATATTATGTTGTGCAGGGTGGTGTCGGGGTAAGTAAATAATAATTAGTGCAATTGTATTGTGTGTGTATATTTATTTTTATTTATTTATTGATATACTTCTATGTTAAAATCCATTCATCCATATATGCATCCATCCATCCTTACAAACTTTCACATTTATAATAGTAGTAAGATTCTCCAAGATAGCAAAAGAATCGATGAGCAAAGCAGACCGTATATATAATTGGTTGACGTATCCTTTGTGTTAGGTTGTCATTATATTTTTCGCTTGTCAGTCCCTATCTATTTTGAGTGAGTTATATCAGTATTTACAGTCGGCCCATTCACGGAGCTCATTATAAACTGCTCGCGAAGACCTCGCTACAGACGGCGGTGTAATTGCCTGAAACTAAATAAAACCTTTCATAAGACTCTGTAGGGTGCTTCACGAAATCCTTTCGCCGGAAATAAAAATAAAATTTTAATGTCAGAGTATTAATAACTGAGCAGTCACAACTCGTAACTATCTGTTATTAGTGCGATAGGCTTGTTGACAGTTTTAGGGTTCCGTAGTCCACGAAGCACTTTGGCGGCGTGGTAAATATAAATGTATATTAATTTATAATATAATATTGCTAAATTTTTGTTTGTATGTTTGGTAATAGTTAGTGTTTTAT
Source organism: Glaucopsyche alexis (assembly GCA_905404095.1). Classification (NCBI taxonomy): domain Eukaryota; kingdom Metazoa; phylum Arthropoda; class Insecta; order Lepidoptera; family Lycaenidae; genus Glaucopsyche; species Glaucopsyche alexis. Next base: position 25,217,898 of record FR990053.1, on the reverse strand, counting down.
TATTTTTATTTATTTCTCTTGGCGATTTTGAATTTCTCTTATTTAAGTTAAGCACCTTTTCTTTTATTCTGTCTCTGCATCACCCTATGGTTGACTGGTAGAAAATGCCTTTTGGCATCAAGTCCGCTATTGTACAACGTGCAAAAAGTGTAAAATAAATAAATAAATATACATCACACATTATTAAAAGGCTAGTTGTTGTCCGCGGCTCTGCCCGCGTAAATACACTATCCCAATTCCCACGGGAACACTGTACATTGTTCGCAATAAAAGTATCCTATGTTTTAATGTAGAGCCTAAACTACTACAAACTTTATTGAAATCCGTTCAGTAGTTTTTGCATGAAAGAGTAACATCCTTTCATCCATCCGTATTCCGTAGTGTGCCGCTCCCTCGGCCGCTAACAGCTAACAGCTAACGATCACAAGTGAGAGCTGCGGCCAGTGCGGCGGTAAACACTTGTTAATCCTTAAGGCCACGTAGACCAAGCGAAATAGGCATTTAACGCTTCCAAGAGTTGCCCGCAATTGCCGCAAAGCGAGCCGCGCGCCTACGTCGCCGGCGTGAACTTACATGAACCCAAAGTGTTACAGTGTAGACGTGTCGGCAGTAGGTCATCTTATTTTATTATTTGTATTGAAAAAGATAATAAAATCCATAGATAACTGTTTTAATGCAACACATAGCACACATAATTTGAATATATATTATAGGTAGGTACCTACCTAAGTAAAAAATGCTTAAATTATATTCAATTATTTTGACAGTTTCTATGCAGTGTGTTCTGTTACAAGTATAAAAACACGCTGTGTTCGATGTGTGCATGGAGACGAGTACCTATCGTTAGCTCGTGTGGTCACTAAAGTACGTGTCGTTTCGTGAGATAATAATACTGTATCAGGTAGGTGCTGACGATTTGATGGTAACTACTTAGGCAGACACTTGCAAAAAATGTATTCCTACTGCCGAGTCCGCACGTTTGCCACTTGCTGCAAAATCCAAACCTCCACAAACGTTTGACTTTTTGAAAATCCAGATTTCCGAATTTTTTCTCCCAAAAATCCGGATTATCCGGATAATTCAGATTTTTTCATTTTTTTTAAATTTGTTGCATATTTTATAAAACTTTAATGTTTATTTTACTACTATGTTGTAGCAAAACTTACACTCATTAGTAAAAAAAAGAGTTACTTTTTTATAATTTAATTTAAATAAATTCTGATTTTAAGTTGTAAGTATTAGAATTACAATCTGAATAAATAAAAACATAATGAGATTATATCAAAATTATATACTTAATTATATATTTTTTTTTATTTTTAGAAATATTTTTGATTACGTTTCAAATCCTACAATGTTCAGTTTTATAGTTAGTATTTTATTTTAAATAAGGTATGTATATATTGTTATTTACTAAATGTTCCAGCAGAAAGAATTATAAAAAATTGGAATAGCCTGTGATCTTTTTAACGCTTTTTTTACATATTCACCACTACCGTTTTCGTGAAGTTCCATTTCTATGTGAAAGTACTAACGTAGGAAAATTAATACAGTTTAATAAAACGTAGGAAACTGAAAATCCTTTAAATCGAGATCCGGGGAGTGAAGACAAATCATTTGAAGCATGGGGCTGAACAAATAATTTTGTATGGACGAAATTGGACCACTTTTGAGTTATTGAAAGTAAAAATCACCCACCTGTTTAGGTAATAATTGAACACGTAAATGGTGTTTTTAATTCCCTCGGTAACTAACAGAAGTACAATAAGCAATTCTAAGCACAATTTAAAACCTATAACTGTTGTAAGATCTTTATTTTAACATTTTACTTACAAATAAACAGTAACATCTTACTCTTCATTGCACTTTGAAGTTTCCGCTATAAGATGAAAACTACATTACTTAAAAAAATAACAGTGGTTTACACAAATCGTTGGTGCTATTTTTGACACCTATATCTTATCTTTAAAATATTATCTAAAAATAATTATTTCTACGCAAAAACAGGAGCGTTGATTTTCATTTAGTTTTGCTACTGACTCGTTCGGCAAAATTCTCTCTAATCTTAAACCAACCAGTCAGGTATTATCGACTCCAAAACTTCTTCCTGATATCATAGAGATAATAGTAACTGCAGTTCTTAATTCTTATGGAATATTCAGAGGTGGTTTGTCAGTTTTGTTGGAATGTCAAATAACTTTACTTACTACATAGTACATACTTAGTATAAAACAAATCGCTTTATCTGTCTGTCCCTATGTAGGTATAGTATATTGTATGCTTAGATCTTTAAATTTACGCAACGGATTTTGATGTGAGTTTTTAAAATAATAGTCTTTAAGTATTTAGTTTTTAAGATATAAGATTATGGTAAAACTTATATTCAAGTGTGATAAATATAATATTATGTAAGTATATTATCAAGTGGTCGCACATGTCGTGTCGAGGTGATAGGGTCCCATTTTCAACAATTTGCATTGGGCAAACCTAAAAACATTTTCAATATTGTATCAGAAGTATATTGCTGTAAGTAGGTAGAGAGTTATTCGCCGAAGTAGTTTTTTCTCCAAGAACACTATTCCACGCGGGCGAAGCCGCGGGCAAAAGCTAGTTTTCTATATTATACACCGAACATTCTTCACGTTCACACAGTCTTATTATAATTCATGTTCAATAATACTAAAGACATAATTAAAAATTAACAAGTATCAAGATCGTTTAATTCAATTTTCCCAGTATTGCACACTACAAAATTTTATTTCCCTGTTTGCCATGAGATTCTGGTACACCTATACTTGTGCAATTGAAACTGAAACCATATTCAGTGTTTTTATAAATTGGATCACCTATTAATGAACTGTACTACTACTGAAAAAATATAAAATTGTAAGTATCTTAGAAACAGTCCATACATATACATATATAGCGGCCATAATATTTTAACAGATCTTCATCCCTCGCATCTCCATTTAATGGATTGACTATGTTCTACCAAATAACTTGAATAAATGGAAAAATGTGTCAACAATTTCAACAGGACAACAAATAATATCAAATTATCCAAAGGCATGTATTTAAACTCACGACAAAACATATTTATTTCTTATGTTTACGCGAATATTGTTCATTGTTTTAAACACTTACGGATTTTGTCGCGTTACGTAAACGTAACCGTAAAACGTAAACCGTGACAAAATCCGTAAGTGTTTAAAACAATCACGACAAAACAATTAAATTTTGGATGTGAAAATACCGAATATTGAATACTAAATTACCATGTTGGCTAAAGAATGTAAGGAATAAAAAATTACAAATCTGGTGACTAAATAATACCACTGAATATTCCAAACTGGCAGACTGATATTATATTAGCGAACAAATAACCATCTTGGCGACAATTTGTGAGTACACATTTAATTTAAGAATAGGTACATATATTTTCCGTAATGTAGGTAACTCAAAAAACATACAAGCAGCAAAACCAGCGCACATAAAAAAACAAAGGAGCGTACAAAATTCCCAATTTTTAATTTTCCTCGACTTGGTGTAGATATTGGGTAGATTCATTTTGAAATTTAAAAATAACGGTTATTCATTTTTCGCAAAATTAACATAGGTTACCAAGTTTTTGGGGGTGCTGGATACGAAAATGACATTCATTTTGAAATTCCAATATGGCGGACATACTTAATTTTATAAAAATAATATGGTTGTCCCTGGTTTCTGGGGGTGCTGATTACAAAAAAGTCATCCATTTTAAATTTCCTTAGTAACCCCGCAACCTCAAATTTTCTTCATGATGGGAGAAAAAGAAATTCGAAAATCCTGAATATTCCAACATTTCTATAGCTTTATGCATCCCGGCCCCGGTATCTCAATGTAGAGCATTTATATTTTTTTAATAAAATAGATTCTATCTCGGAAACGGTGCATCCTAATGAAAAATAATGAAAATTTCCTCCCCCTTAGAAACTCCACATCATATTTTCTTCATGATGAAAGAAAAAAAATCTGAAAATCCTAAATTTTCCAAATTTTCTATAGCGTTTTACACCGTTCGTGTCTCAAAGTAGAGCATTATCGTATTTTTTTTCTATAATGGCTTCTATCTCAGAAACGGTGCATCCTACTTGAAAAATAATGAAAATTACCTCTCCCTTAATAACTCCGTAACCATATATTTTCTTCAAGATGAGAGAAAAAGAAATTCGAAAATCCTGAATTTTCCAACATTTCTATAGCTTTATATATCCCTCGTATCTCAATGTAGAGCATTTAAATTTTTTTTATAAAATTGATTCTATCTCGGAAACGGTGCATCCTATTGAAAAAGTAATGAAAATTTCCTCCCCTTAAGAACCTCGCAACACCATAGTTTCTTCACGATGGAAGAAAAAGAAATTTGAAAATCCTGAATTTTCCAAAATTTCTATAGCTTTATACACTGTTCGTGTCAAAGTAGAACATTGCCATATTTTTTTTCTAAAATCGCTTCTATTTTAGAAACGGAAAAATAATACTATTACTGGAAAAATAATAAAAATTTCCTCCCCCTTAACCCGAAAATCGCATATTTTTTTCATTGATGCCAAAAAAAGAAATTATAAAATCCTGAATTTCGAAAAGTTTCTATACCTTACATAGCTGGTACCTCTACAAACTACATGTTAATTTTACGAAGATTGGATAGTCTCCATTTTGTACAATTAAATTGGAAGACAATTTTATAATCAGCATATTATGAAACATGGAAAAAGACATCCATTTTTAATAAAAAAAAAAATATACGCCATTTTGGAATTTTAAAACGGATTTTATTTTCATATTATTCTGCACCCCCAAAAACCTTGAAAACGATACCCATACCAAAGAAAAAAATACCTCCAATAGTATCCAAAACTGGGATTTTCCGTAGCTTGCAAATTGAATTTTTAGCAGCTATTAATTTATCAATCAAATCTTTATAAGCTACTTACATGGTATAATGGTCACCAACTTATCGGTGCTAATTGGATTAAATTTCGCTACTTTTTATCTGCCGATTTTTGTATTTTTTGTCACTTGAGTGATTTCACCAGTTTGGTAATTTAGTCGCCAACATATTAATTCGCTGCCAAATTCAGCAATACAGTATGCTCACGTGCAGTCACCAACTTATTTTTTGTTCACTCGATTAATTATATCCCTTATTCAAATATTGTACGTCTAGAGTATATACTAATTACAATTAAAATATGTAATTTTCATAGTAGTAACCAAGATTGATTGAAGTAATTTAGTCGCCAACATATTAATTCGCTGCCAAATTCAGCAATACAGTATGCTCACGTGCAGTCACCAACTTATTTTTTGTTCACTCGATTAATTATATCCCTTATTCAAATATTGTACGTCTAGAGTACATACTAATTACAATTAAAATATGTAATTTTCATAGTAGTAACCAAGATTCGAAAAAATCGAAAAATCCGGATTTTTCGAATTTTTCGAATTTCGAAGTATCCGGATTGCAACCCCTACTTACGAGTGACTTGGTGTGTTCTGCAAAGGCAAGCATGACAGATGTTGAGCTCGTATCCTTATATTTTATTGTAAATAGAACAGCCTCCGTGGTCTTGTGGTTAGAGCTTGGCTCTCGACTCGGATGTCGCGTGGGGAGTTACTTATTATTATTATTGTAAAAACAGAAATCGAAATAAAAAGAAACGAAAAGTACGGCAAAGAAGATGGTAGATGTTACAAATTCATAAAAACCGTTTACTGGCTTATTCAATAATGTACTAAGGCTACTCCACGCATCAGCTACTTTTTTCTCATAATACACAACACAATAATATATGTATGGACGCTTCACACCAAGTCAATCTGGTCCCGTGGTAAGTTCTCGAAGAACTTGTGTTACGGGTACCAGACAACAGAAATATATTTAATAATTTTTATATTATACACATATTTAAGATTTTTAGTATATTTAGTATATTTAATACACATTCATGACCCAGGAACACAGAAAAAATTTTTGTTCCTTCAGCATTCAAACCCGCGACCCCCGGCTTGAGCACCAACACACTCAACCACTGAGCCACAGAGGTCGTCTCATCTGGCAAAAGCAACGACGTGGCGACGATAATGTTATTGTGTATGGTTATAATATGTATAACTAGCCGATGCCCGCAACTTCGTTTGCGCCTAACTGACGGAAGCGGAACCCTATTTTTTAAACGGAACCCTAAAATAAAAGTAGCCTATGTTAGACCTTATGACATCAGCTATCTGCCAGTGAAAGTCCCGCGAAAATCGGTCCAGCCGTTTCAGAGATTAGCCGGAACAAACAGACAGACAGACCGACAGACAGACAGACAGACAGACGGACAGACATTTTAAAAAATTGGTATTTTATTGTAAGTACCGAATATACTTTCAGATGCATTATGTGAAAAGCTGTTAATTTGAGGTTACAATTACAAACAGACACTTCATTTTTATTTATTGTACCTATAGATTTAGTTCCAAAATAAAAAGAAGCATAAAAAAATACAAAACAAACTTTCCTATAGATTTTTATTGTATTATATTTCCAAGACCCGGGAACACAGGAAACTTTTTGTTCCTTCGGCGGGATTCAAACCCGCGACCCCCGGCTTGAGCACTAACATGCTCAATCACTGAGCCACAGAGGTCGTCTCATCTGGCAAAAGCAACGACGCGGCGACAATAAAATGTAACATGTTATTGTGTATGGTTATATGTATAACTAGCTGATGCCCGCAACTTCGTTTGCATAACTTCGTTACCCGCAACTAACGAAAACGGATCCCTATTTTTTATACGGAACCCGAAAATTAAAGTAGCCTATGTTAGACCTTATAACATCAGCTATCTGCCAGTGAAAGTCCCGTGAAAATCGGTCCAGCCGTTTCAGAGATTAGCCGGAACAAACAGACAGACAGACAGACAGACGGACAGACAAAAATTTTAAAAATTGATATTTTATTGTTAGTATCGAATATACTTTCATATGCATCAAGTGATAAGCTGCTAATTTCACATTACAAACAGACACTTCAATTATATTTATCTGTATAGATGTATAGATTTAGTTCAAAAATAAAAAGAAACATAAAAAAATACAAAGAAACTGACTTTCCTTTAGATTTTTATTGTATTATACATATCCATGACCCGGGAACACAGGAAACTTTTTGTTCCTTCGGCGGGATTCAAACCCGCGACCCCCGGCTTGAGCACCAACACGCTCAATCACTGAGCCACAGAGGTCGTCTCATCTGGCAAAAGCAATGACGCGGCGACGATAAAATATAACATGTTATTGTGTATGATATGTTCAAAAATAAAAAGAAACAAAACAAACTGACTTTCCTACACTGCGTTAGAAACGAAAGAATTGTTCGATAAATACGCGGGTAAGGCGTGCGCTAGCAAAACTGACATAGGTCTGTCCTCGTCAACGCCTAGCGGGCGACTGTGGGGCGACTCTAGCGGCTTACGCACGCTGCATTTCAATATTAATTTATTGTTAAAATAATTAAACCAACATGCAAAATGTAACCAGAAATTATTCTTTTTTAAGTTATTAGCTTTTCGTAGATATGATTTTTGAAAGTAAAACTATCATGAACTTCATGAACAAAAAGAAAAATATTCAAATTTAGCCTCCTCTTCGGAATTATTTTTGATCGAGTGAAGTTTTCAATATTATGTTTCGAACCACAAATTGTAAAAGAACATTAAGTAAACAACAATGTGTTTTTTTTTTTGGCTTTTTAAAGTTACTATTTGTTTGTTTATTATCGATTCAAAGTCATGTAAAATTGGGACCACGCGGCCTTAATTACATTGATGATGTTGATAACTATTCTTAGGGTTCCGTAATACAAGGTAGTTTCGCTCTGTCTGTCGATTTTACCCCACCGTGTGGGGTATCAACAAATATGTTTTTTCAAATAAAGGCAAGGTTTCTTTCACATTGTTTTTATAAAGTGCACCATTTACGAGTAATCTCCTTTCAAAGTGGTTTACAAGTTGCCTCTCTGGCATTTCTAAATTATAAGGTAATAACTTACTTAGGTACCTAGTAAGAGGTAGAAATTTGTAACTTTCCATGCTGATAGATTTTTAGGGAAATTATTTAGATCGAAATATTTATCATATTTCGATTTAATTTTTTTTTTTTGAAGTAATCTGAAAAAATCTATTACGGGTTTATAGACATGTCCTGAGTCCTGACGCTTGACATGCTCTTGGTTAAGTTGTTTATTGTTACTTTTTATTATAATTAATTATGAATAATATCAACAGTCGCGTAGATTAGGAATTAGGATCTTAAAATCTATACTTAATATAATAAAGAGAAAAAGTTTGTTTGTTTGTTTGCATTGATAGGCTCAGACACTACCTACTACAAACTAATATGCTACTTTTTATCGCGAAAAAATGTACGGTTTCTGCAAAATTAACTTTTGCGCGCACAAAGTCATGGGCAACATCTAGTATTTAATATAGTAAGTTCAAATATCTATAAAATTCATATTAAATAATTACCATAGTATCTTTCATTAGATAACGTTATTCATATGTGTTGTGGCTATTTATAAAAGCAAAAAGTCTGAGTCTTTTTCCTATAAATAATCTGATTCAGCTAATACTGTCAAACAAAAGACTACAAGTAGTAAGGTTGTAGTCGCCTACAAGTACGTCTCTACTCCATAGTCTCTACGTCGGTCGGTGCGTAATTACGCCGGGATTAAATCAGGAGCGAGGAGCGCTCATTATCGCAAAGTACAGTCGCGCATATTGCAACCGTGTACTTGTGTGCGCGACTGTACTACGTGGTACTACACAGTTGCACACAGTCGCGCAGATTTCACAGTCTGCAGGGCAGCGATCGCGGTTGTACTGTCGCGTAGTTGAGTGCAGATTACACCGTGGCGTCTGTTGCTAAAGCGACTATACGAGTAATACTGCTGGTGGTCTAAAAAGGCCACTTTAGGTGTTGCATATTATGTTTCATATATTTTGACAGTTAAAACATCAATTTTGACAGTTTTCAATGATATGAATTGCATATGATTCATCTAAATTCTAATGTTCATCTAATGTTCACCTAGTGGCATTTTAGACCCCTAGTTGTGCGCCGATTAGACCTTGTGGTTGTTGACGCGATTGTATTGCTTGTTGTCGCGTATAGAATCGCGCGAAACACGTGCCCGGTGGTGGGCGAATCTGTACTACAGCTGTGGCTGCGAAGACCTGCCGCGTAAGTCGTAACTCGCATACACAACACCGTGAGTAATACCACTAGTTGGGTTTGCAAGTCACGACTTAAATAAAGCGTAGGTACAACTATGCACAATTTCTGGGTTCTACCTCAGTAGTTGTGAACGCGACTGTATAGTGTACGGTTGCGTTTATAATTACATTTTTAGGGCCGGCGCGGCGCAGCGGTGGACGCGACTGTACCTAGTAGCATAGTAGAAGGCAGTCTATCGTAGTCGGTACCTCATTACAGGGAGACTCTTCAAGCTGCGGTTAGGTAGTAAGGTAGGAGCATGTACGGAGTAATTTAACCGTGATTTTATTGAGGCAATATTTTCTGAACAATATTATGAACAAGACGCCCGTTACCTAGCAGGTGGAAGGTGCAGGTTCGATCTCGAGTTGTGGCGCGTATCAATGTTACTTTCTGATTTCTCAAAGATATCGCATGGAAACCTGGTTGTCTGAGAAGACGTATAATGTTTTCAACTAATAGTAGACCGTAGGATAGTACGGTGTACTGTGGACAATAGACCATACCTTAAATAGACCAACCCTCCTCGCATGGTGAAGAGTATTTGTGATCGGTGATGATGATGATGAATAAATTTAGATAATTTGGTGTTGATAGTGTAATAAGCGACGACTCCAGTGTGATTATAATAATTAAGTCCTAAGTTGGAACGAAAAACACTAACGAGGAAGAGCTACCTACAGATAATAGGAGAAAAGAGAAACATACTAAAACCTTTACAGAATAGAAGAAGAACGTTTATTATTCTTATAAGACATGACATACTCATTATGACAATATTAGAAGGAAAAATAGAAGGTAAGAAATAAGAATAGTCTCGGGGAAGACGAAGGAAAACGAAAAAGTCAGGTTTAGAAGAATGTCAATGTCATGTGCTGAAGCTGAAGGTACTAACTACTAACTACTAAGCAGATGATAGAGAAAAATAGCGGAAGCTCCACCAACAAGGGCTAGGCCCATAAGTAAAAGAGGAACAAAAAGATGATGATGTTGAACATTGAAAGAAGAAGGGGCAAACTAAATTGATCCTTATTAGCATCACTATAAAATGGTGCAATTATACAGAATGATTTTTTAACTTTTTTTAACCTTTAACCCTCATTAACTTTTTTCTCCCATGGTTTAGAGATTTTTCTTCATACAATAAAATTACACACTTTTTAAGCCCTTTCATTTGAGATATGTCTTGTAGTGCTACATAGTGGGGACGGGCTCCATACAAAAATGCTCCATCTTCTTTTTACAATAATAAACTTACCGGAGATTTTAGACAACTTATTTTTAAATAATGATTAACTCAGTACTCAAACTGAATAGTTTATCATTACGAACATACATTATGAAGTAGCATGGTGGTTTCATAAAGGCCTAGTAGCATCCCTATTTTTTCCCTATTTGTGTCGATGGGGGAAATCCTCGCTAGGACAGTGTCCGCGGTCGTTGACACCCACGTATTAATATTTAATTACTAAGTACTAACAGCTCAGTGTGGCGCACATTACATTAATATGACAATTTACCCTATACGTCCTCAATAGCCAACTTAAGTTTTTAGCTTAACTTTTTAGGGTTCCGTAATACATAAGGAACCCTTATAGTTTCGCTCTGTCCATCCATATGTCTGTCTGTCTGTCCGCGCTTCTAGCTTCTGTGATTATGAATTTAAATAGATGAAGTTTGGTATAATTATAGATTGTGTATAGATCTCGGTTTTAGCATTATATAATAATAATCATTTTATATTTTAGGGGTGGCTCCCCATACATGTGAAGTAGGGCTGAAATTTTTATTTCATCGTACCCCAAGTCACCAACGTGTGTGGTATCGTTAAATAGGTATTTTACAATAAAGGCAAGGTTTCATACATGACTTTTTACTAAGTCAACCATTTACGATAATCGGCCTCCAAAGTGGTTTATAAGTTGGTCCTCTCCCTGGCATTTCTAAACTATGAGACTTAAAAACTTGCGATTTTCCATGCTGATAGATCATGCAAAAAACTTTTTAGGAAAAGGATTTTGAACGAAATCGGACAGTAACTTTTGAAATAATTTGAAAAAAAAAAAACACCTTTTACGCGGTTATAGTTACGGAACCCTCCTTAGATATGTCCTGACATGCTCTTGTTAGGTTTTTTAATTTAACTAAATCTTCGCATGAATTTGTGCAATGTTTTGTGGCGGACCAATTAACGCCACAATCCTGAATCGCGCTATTGAAGTTTCTGTAGTTCGGCGCTATATTACAACAGCTGAACTATCTACAGTGGAGCGTCGCGTCGGCCTGAAAGAGCATATCGCTCGGTCGCAAATCTCGCTTTGGGGTACATTCCACATATCCGCGTTACTCTTCCCAAATTGGTGACTCCTCGACAGAACACGCCTCCTTCTGTGTACATCATCATCATCATTACTAGGTATATTATGGGCTTTGCCTGAAATAAACATATTTTATTTTTATTACGCTGTAATTTGATGATAAAAATCTGATAAACACTTTAAATACACTAAGGCCCGCTTGCGCCAATCCGGGTTAAAATTAACCCTGGGTTAAAAATCAGGTTATTTCTATCGTTCTTCGTATTTGTGAAAGAGAAAGCATAATATTTTAACCCAAGGTTAACTTTAACCCGGATTGGCGCAAGTGGGCCTTAGCAGTAAAATGTGTAGAGTTATCTTCTTAAAGCAATTTATAATCAAATACATTGTATACCTATTCCAAAGAATATATATTACTAACGTACCTATTCTCAAACTTTGAGTTAGCTAATAAATATTTAGCCAACCGGCTATAAACATAACGGCGGCGTGGAGCTATTTCGGTCCAGCCTCAACCTTGGTCCGAGCTGAAACAGGTCAAAGTGAGGTGAACCGAATGGCCCTCCAGTAGCATCATCATTTGTTACCTAAAAATTCTCTACAAATTCTACCTAATGATAGACGGCCTTAAGTTATATCCAATAACATATCTGTAACGCCAAAAAAAGCAAAATTGTAATATTTCAAACGCCTTAACAGATCGCTTATATTATAGAAAGAATATCAGTAATTTTAAAACTAAAAGCGACAATCAGTGTAGAAACATTAGAAATACCTAAGCACAAGCTAGATATACCGGTGATGAGACTAAGTAAAGTAAGCAAATCATTTAAAGGTCAATGTTTACGCCTATACAATAGAATCCCAGAAAACGTTCAAAATCTTTCCATTCATAAATTTAAAAAAGTAGTTAAAGAACGTTTGTGTGCAAAAGCCTATTATTATAAGGTCAAGGATTTTATTGACGATCGCACACCTTGGGAATAGGATGGTCACCTGCAAGGCTGCTTCTATGTAACAAATGTACCTATCTGACTTTTGTCAATATTATATCGACTCAAGTTTCCACATTGTAAACATCTTGATTTTTTAAAAAGATAAATTTTCCATCTTTTTGCTAAAAGATGGCCCCGTGCGAGTTTCTTACGCCGGTTCTTCTCGCCGGGTTAGTTCCCGAACCGGTGGTAGGCATCAAGTAGGGACATTTTTTTAAGCGTTACTTTGTAACCAATATAAAAATTTTTAGAATCTTTTGATTTTTGCTTGGTGTGTGCCTCCAATATGGCAAATGTCAAGTGTAAGATACGTGAGTCCTGGCATATTCAAGGTCAAAAGGAACATCGGTTTTTCGAGAATATCTCGTTTTCTCTGCCTCCTATTTTGGACCATTAGAAGTCCGTTAAAAACCTTCCAAATATTGATTATAAAACTTCTGTTATCTATACCTACTGTTATTATAAAGAGGAAATATTTGTTTCTTTGTTTTGCATGGAGTAGAAACCGAAACTACTCGACTGATTTTGATGAAATTTTGCAAAGATATAGAGTAGACTGCGGGGAAGAACTTAGGCTACTTTTTTCGCAGCAAAATGCACGGTTCCCGCGAGATTGCCTTTTGCGCGTACGCAGTCGCGGTCGAAATCTATAAATGGATGAAATTTGGTACAGTTAAAGATTGTGTGTAGATTTTATAATTTAGTGGCTCTCCTTACATGTGAAGTGGGGATGTAAAATGTATTTAATACTACTTTACTTTAAATAAAGGCGAGGTTTCATAAATAACTTTTATAAAGCAAATTGTTTGCAAGTAATCGGTCTTCAAACAAACATAAAAATAAATACAGTCGAATTGAGAACTTTTTTTTTGAAGTCGCTTAAACATGATATTTAGATTTGTTTTAGCATTTATAATGTTTCAAATTCCCAAAAAAATTTAAAACATCTATAATAATTCTGTTTATTATATTTTATTTATTTACTATGAATAACCAACAAAAGTTACAATGATACAACTTAAAACATACATTAGAATAAGTAAAGAGCTTATTGTACTTTAAATGAAAGTTTATTTCATCATGCAAAGTAAAAACCATAAACATAAAAATGAAAATGAAAATTACTACAATTACTTTACAAAATACAAAATAATAATAAGTACTAAATTTACAATAATAATAATAACTAATTAATTAATCACAAAAATTGAAGTAGAGAAAAAACGCTTTGCACAGGACGCACGAGAAAAAACGCTTATTTATTAACTGCATAAATAGAGTGAAAATATGAATTATTGAGTACATAATTATATAATTACTAATTACTAGTAACTAGTGAGAGTAGTAACTAAATAATGCAATGGAACTCCTAATTCCCATCACATTGAATTTCCTGTTGAACATCGTCTTGCAACTTGCAAACATTATGGGGAAAATACGAAACCACATTTCCATGTAACCTCTCTATAAATAAATTATACATTATCACTTTTTGGCGACCCAATTTTGCCTCTACAGGTTGCATTTATTTGCACTAACTACTGAGTTCTGGTTCGAGTAACAAAAGAAACAACTGTTGTTATATTTTACTAGCTTTGTGTTTGTGTTGCGATAAACCATTATAATTTATAGACGGATTTTTGCGTCATAATAAGTGCGTGAAAAAAATTACCATGATCCGGCCATGTTGATATTTCACTGTACAAACTTTGGACCCCATTTCACCCCTTTAGGGGACAAATTAACCATTTACAAGTTTTTGCGTAACAAGAGTAACAAATAAGGCTGATATTGTCGATTTCGACACAAGCCTTTTAATAAAATAAAAAAAAAGCGTAAGAAACATCCATACATCCATCCATCCAACCACACAAATTTTCACATAGTAGCAGGATAGGTAGTCAATGTCGCCATGATAATAATATGCAGGTCCTTTCCTATCACAATACGTCCTTCACTTCTTATTCCTTTTCAAATCGGAATACGCGCGTTTCTTCTTCACCTGAGTTAAAATAATAATACTGCAAAGTGCAAAGACTTCTGTTTCGTTCATCAGGTACAAAACACCTTTTTTATGCAAGTGCTATTATTTACGAGTGCGTAGGTAAGGTCGTTCGTTTGTTCGCCCCACAAAGTTTCGTCATAATGGGACAAAGAGGCGAACTAAATGTAGGAACAGGACACTCTTATATTTGAAATAATTTTTGAATAAGCAGTTTTTGTTAATTTTAGGGTACCGTACCTGAAAATTAAAAAAACGGATTACGGAACCCTTATAAGATTACTTTGGTGTCTATCTGTTCGTCTGTCGAGAGTCGAGACCCTTTGTTCCGGAAACGCGTGGAGCATAATTCTATAATCTATAATTATCACTACAATCGGTCTACGGACCATTAAAGCTAGGAAAAATCAGACTTCTAACGTTACCGTAAATAACCTAACCTAACCAAGAGCATGTCAGGACATGTCTAAGGAGGGTTCCGTAACTATAAACGCGTAATATGCTTTTTTTTTAATTACTCCAAAAGTTACTGTCCGATTTGGTTCACAATAATTTTCCTAAAGACTTTTTAGCATTATCTATCAGCATGGAAATTTGCAAGTTTCTATCTCCTATAGTTTGAAAATGCTAGGGGGGGGACCAACTTACAAACTACTTTGGAGGCCGATTACTCGAAAATGGTCAACTTTATAAAAAAGTAACGCATGAAACTTTGCCTTTATTTTAAAAGACCTATTCTACGATATTCACTCTACCCCATCGTGTGGGGTACACGATGGGGTAGAGTGATAAAATATTTTTCATCCCCACTTCACATGTATGGAGAGCCACCCCTAAAATACAAAATTATTATTTTTTTATGATCCCGAAACCGTGATCTATACACAATCTTTAACTGCACCAATTTCATTAATTTATATTCATAATTACAGGAGCTAGAGGCGCGGACAGACAGACAGACAGACAGACAGACAGACAGACGGACAGAGCGAAACTATAAGGGTTAAGGGGTAAAAAAGAGCTGTTTTTGCCACAAAAACAAATATTTCAATACTCGCAAGGAAATCAAAATTCATAGGGTACCTACTTCCGCTTAGCTATGAAATTAGGCAAGTTACATCAATATTCAAAAGTTCGTTGCTGTAACTTGCTAAATCGTTCATTAATGATTTTATACTTCTAGTAGGTAGGTACAAGAAAAAAAATGTTTTATTTTAACATGTATTTTTTTTTTTCAATAAAATAAGTTAAAAGAAATAGCTCCTCCGTACAAATTATCGTCGCTGATTTCTAGGCTCGACAAAAGCTGCGAGGCTCGGTTAGCGGTTTTAAAATATGAGCTATGTAAAATATGAGAAAATATTATTACTGAGCGATGAGCTGATACCTAGGGTAAATTCTCGGAAGGCATAACTCTTTTGTTAAACTCCGAAGTCGGAACTAGTTATTGGCAGAATTTGTTTGGGCAAAAGATAAGAACTTATTGCCGCTCTGAGAACCATAGAGCGAAGACGCGGCATATGCGATTTTGGACGAGTTAAAATTTAAAGTAACATTCGGTAAAATGTGATTTTATAGAAGACCTATTATTTAGAGCTTTAAAGTGTGTCAAAAAGTAATTTGTGGGTTTCCTAAGTTGTGTTGGTGATTTTCCTGCAAATGTTTCGAATGTTTAAAAAACATGTTTCGTTTGGTTACATCAACTATCATTATTATTACTACTATTATTCAATTGTTGGTTGATGCTCGGTGACATTATCGCTGATTCTGATGATGAATGATATAAACAGTGAGTGTTTACTATTTAATTTGATTATTTAGCCATTAAAAGAATAAAGTTTGAATTTGCCTAATTTCTGTTTTCTTACCTATTTTTTACCTAGTTTTTAGGGTTCCGTGCTCAAAAGATAACAAGGGACTACTACTGAGACATTACGCTACATAAATAGTAGATACGTACCTAATTATTTATTCATCATCCATACTAGTAGGCGGACAGTTGGCACCACTCAAGCTCAGTGGCTCCATCAGTGTAAGGTGATCAGCGTTTGAATATTCATCAGGTCTGGCCGGTGGCTTATCTGTCAGATCTGTCGCCGTTGGCAGCTGGACAGCTGAGTGCTGACGGACGTAGCTGGTGCGGCATAATTAGCTGCTGTACATGTACAGCGACAACTTGTACAAGAGTGTGCGGTCCTCGTGTATCATCAATATAGCCGGGAATCTAGATGGTCATGACCATGAGCCATGACATGCGGTATACTTATAACATCATGTTGAGTGCGCGTCGTGTACGAAAAAGTTCGTATAACAATTTATGGAAACATGCAATTTCAATTTATGAAAACATGCAATTTCTATTTATGAAAACATGCAATTTCAATTTATGAAAACATGCAATTTCTATTTATGAAAACATGCAATTTCTATTTATGAAAATATGCAATTTCAATTTATGAAAACATCCAATTTCAATTTATGAAAACATTTTGAATGTTTTTTAATAAGTTTATTTCTCGTTCAATGCTTATTAAGGGGTTCCGATACGATCAAACTGCTTGGTGGTAAGCACGTAATTTTTTGTTGCGTGCTCAAGTAGAAAATACGCCCATTCACGCCTGCCAAGCGGCTTGATCAAGCTAAACCCATTTTTACCCGACTGCGCGACGCAAAGGAGTGGTAATGTGTTTGTCAGCCTATGTATGTATGTATGTATGTTTGTATGTTCCTTTGATGCACTATACAGACCAAACGCCTGGGCCGATTTTTATGATTCACACGTCAATCGATTCCTCTTAGTCCGGCGAATGTCACTAAAGACATGACGTTAGTGAAAATTCAATATGGCGACTACTGGACCCCATATTGTGAAAATGAAAAAAATGAAAGTCAACAAACTATGTCAAGTGGGGTATCTTTGAATAAGTATTTAAAAATCATTTTGAATTTTCACTCAATATTTGTTGATTCGACTGACCGTTTAGGATCTATATCGATTTCAAGTTGCGTAACAACCATTCTCACATATAGGTTTTTTGACAGTAGAAATTTACTATGACATAAAAGACGAAAACTTCATATGGGTGTGCGTGTAAAAGTGGATGGACATGTACTAAAGTATCTAGTAGGTTACATTGGACTACCCAAAGTATCTTAATGTCTGACACGGTCGCCCATCTCCAACTTCAACCGGTATACTTCAATATACCAGATATTTATCAGACCGGTTTGTTTTATAGGTACTCATAACTAAAAAGTATAAAATAAAAATAAAATATTTAAAAAATCAATTCATTATTCGACAGCCAACCATAGATATATAATATCAAAACAGCCAACCTTATTTTTCAATGGATCCTGAATTCCTGACTGTTCAGTTGTTAAACTTGTTATGTTCCATTATTAGATAATATTTTATTTTCTTCGATAGTACCTATTCATTCAATAATATATTATAGAATTCTAGACTACCGGACATCTACCTAAGTGCTTGTTTTTTTTCTTTTCAGTTTTTTTATTATGTACGTAGTTTGGTTCACTTTTTACGCAGTCGGGTTTTTAGAAATTATATTTTCGTTTTCCTTATTTCAACCCCGATCGTCGGCCAATCCAATTATTACTGCTGAGCTATACTTGATCATGATCAAGCCGACAGCGAACACTGTCAAAACGTTATGTCAAGCCGTCTCGGCAAGCAAATAAAATTTGAATCGATCAAGCGCAGAGCAAGCACGTACCTATCTAAATGTCGTTTCACGTCTCATGATTAGGGGATCGAAGACCGGCCATATTTTAAAAAACCGGGTTTTTCGGTCCCAGCCATCTTCAAAACCGGGTACCCGGGTTTTTTCGGGTATTTCGGGTTTTTTGTTGATTTTGTAGAATTTTGTTAGGAATGTCCTAAAATTAACTTTTATCAGCTGCTTTCTGTTGTAACAACGTAATACTGGTAAAATGTGATCCCACCATAAACATTTTCATGTAAAGTAATTAATAATTTCACAAACTTTACACCTTAGTCAAAATACGTTGCCTGACGAAATGGCCATGCCACATAATTTGACTAAAGTGTAGAGTTTGTAAAGTTAGGCTTGTAGAGTTAAGGCGTGTAGAAACAGAAGTGCCTTGCCGGCCTTTTAGGAGGGAATATGCTGCCTTCTTGAAGGTGTGCAGGTCGTAATGGCCCGGAAATACTGTTGGCGACAGTTGGTGATGAGGATGATAAATATTTTGTCCCTTCGAACGATAACGAAAAGATGCAGCAGGTATAAGTCCAAACAATTCCTCGGAGCACTCCCCGTAATATAACCGATATATGATGCAGAGCGATGCTCATCTCTACGTAGCTCTAAGGAGTAAAGCCTGTTTGAAATACTATGGCAGTCGACAATTCGAGCGGCCCTTCGTTGGATACGATCCAGAGGGAGAAGCTGGTACTTTGGTGCTCCTGCCCAGAGATGAGAACAATATTCTATGTGAGGCCGAACCTGCGCCTTATAGAGTTGTAGGCGTTGGACCGGACTGAAATACTGCTTTGACCTGTTCAGAACACCAAGCTTCTTGGAGGCTAACTTGGCCTTGCCCTCCAGATGATATCGGAACTAGACCTCGCTCGATATGCTAACACCAAGTATTCCGATGTTGGAGGAGACAGTTATGGGTATGCTTTCAAAACGAGGACATACGACCATCGGTAACTTATTAGCGATGAACGCGCAAACTTGTGTCTTAGAGGTGTTGAATTAGACTAAGTTAAGTCTACCCCATTCAGAGATCTTCTCCAATGAATTCTTAATTTGAGAGACAAGTTCGTTTCGACTCTCAATGACGTTTTGCCGAGAGACCTGGCGACGAGGCGACCTGTATATAAGGCATCACCCGTACTGTCGTCATCACATAATATTATCATTGATATGCATTATGCAGTATGAACAGGGCAGGCGATAGCACACCAAAGATGTCTACCAAGATGCCAGGACTGTGCCATAAGAGCAGGTGAGCCGAAAAAGATGCGTTAAGACCGGTGCCAACTCTGGAGCACACATTTTTAACACAATGGGACGGATTCCGGTAGGCCCACTCGATTTTTGGTATCATGGGAACGGAGAGCAATTCGCACTGAGCGTTGATGGAACCGAATAATAAATTATACCAAGTTATGAAGGTCCAAAAAATCGACGAATCACTTGCGCTTCGCTCACTCGTCCTGGCGGGGCGGGGGCACTGGGACTGGCGTGCCCCCAAATGTACTACATACAACATGAAAACATTATAACTATTGTTCTAAAATTCTACATTGACAATCACAAGCCACTATAACGTTCGGTTTGTGACTGTAACTGTTATAAACTGTTGTAGAATTTCATAATGAAAAAAGCTCGAAAAAACCGAAAACCGGTTTTCAATATTTTGAAAACCGGGTTTTGTTGTAGGCCCGAAAACCCGGGAAAACCCGGGTTTTCGGTTTCGGGTAAAACCGGTCTCGATGCCCTACTCATGATGCTTGCTTGTAAATGTAGACTGTCAAAATTCTTGATGCCTTGATGCAGGCAAAAAACTACTGGTCCGTCGAACCCTAAAAACTATAGTGAAGCGAGACCATAGAGATTACACTGTCAATCTGATAAATGTCTGAAAATTTATAAATATTACAATCTATACATAATAATTATTTTGATTATCTCGTACAGCATGCATACAAATTGCATACTGTTCGCCACTGCTAAGCAACGATAGTGCCAAGCCGAAAATGCTGAAATATTATGTGTATAAGGTAACGGGAAGCGTCGCGGGTGAAAACCCATCATAACATTGTAGTAAATAGACAATAGTACAGCTGTTTACCGAGACTGGGGAGCTCTGTCGGGGAATACCCATGTTTAGGTAGCTTAGACCGCAACCGGGAGATAACGGGCACATGACACTATATAAATAGTAACTTGTGTTATAGCAGTAGCATCGACCATGTGACATGTCACGTTGCGGACGGCGTGTAAAATATCTAGGTAAAACCCTCTTTTTAATATTATATATCTATGGTAAAACCAGTGATAACTATGGATACGTTATATCCTTACAAATAGTTATACTTGTTCATATCTAGGTGATATGATGAGGTATAATACCGTATAACTAAACAAAAACAACGCAGTATAAGCTAAACAAAAACAACACTGCACTGCACAATTCATTGGCGTCAATCTTAAATATCCATCTGAATAACGTATATCTATTATAGTTATAAATAATGAAATTTATTTTATACTCATAGATTTACAGTGTATTTATTCTATATTTATAATTTTATACTTCATAATGTATCTTCTGGTACGTTTGTTACCTTCAATATTTCAAATGATAAATTACCTAAGATAAAGTTAAAACTTATATTGGACTAGAGTTGGTAAAGCTCTCAACGCGTTGTTGGTAGTTATCACGCCATTCCTTTATTCCTTTCACAATGCACCTAAACCACACATCCAAACTCTCGGCGATAAGCTTGAGAAACGAAATTGTGGACAGTATCTCTACTGTTTTCGCGTGGTCTGTTCGTAAACAAAAATATAAAATTTAACCAGATTGATGTGTCATTGTATATTTTTATTGCACGGTAAATAAGTTACATTGAAATTGGTAGCATTATGTTCCGTCGTTCTCTTTGTATCTGAACGGAGCACGTATAGTCGAACTTGTTGCCACTGCTGTCCGACTGCCCACTATTATAGCTAAAGTGAATTCAGGACAGTTAAGATCAAATATATATTTAAAGTTTAAACACACGGAAACACTGCCTTTTTTAGTCATCTGAGTTTGCGTAATTTCAAGATATCATCATATTAAGAGGAAACCGCAAAAGTAAGCATATTATGTTATCGGTTTCTGGTCGGCTCACTTATACGGGAATTGTGAGTTAATTGGCCGGCCAATATTTTCCTGTAATATTCATATATAAATGTTGCCCGTAGTTACGTGTATCACTCTGTTGCAGCGCGGGCCGGCGACATGTCGTGACGGCGCGCGATGACCCCGGGACACCATGGCCCCTAACGCGGAATGCGAGGAGGTGAAGAGACGGAACCAGGAGTACGTGCCCGTGCACCAGGGGAGAAGGATTCTACCGGACGAGCCGCCGCTGGTGCAGGCATGGATAGAGACCGAGGACGGGCCGGGCGACAGCCGCACCAGCAGCCCGGGAGAAAGCCGACGACTGCTAGGTCACCCCGGGAAGTCGACCCCCCGCAGGCAGTACGAGATAAACCTGACCCTGTCGAAGAAGAACCTGAAATGCCCGCCGCTCACGAAGCAGACGAGTATTTCGGCGAAAACGAAATTTCAGAAGCGGAAGGAAAAAATTCTCGATGCGCTCAGACCACCGTACTTCATAATATCCATGATCGCTATTATTGTGAGTACTAATTCCTCAATTAATACATAATAACTATTCAATTGCTGATAATTAATTTAAATTAATTTTCAAACCGAGGAGATAAGGGTCATTCAATGCGTAGCCTTTGTTTGATAAGGAACCAGTAAAAATAAACAAAACAACACCGATAGTGAATTATATTATAATCTTAGAAAAATCGAATTCGTTCGACTAACTTTAATTATTATTTTTTATTTGTAATGTATTAGCAGTTATCAAATTATATTATTATCTCGCTTCGATCAAGAATTATTTTAGAACAATGTTAGTACCAACTTTTACCCGATACTTTTATGCCCGTTTTCCGAAGAACTTATTTAAACTCTCACTAACTTTTGATTCGGTAGAGATGTCATAGGATAAAGTCAGTTTAACATTTTTACAGTCACTAGTTTTATTAAAAACATATTTTGTTACTTTGAAAGTAAAATGGATCGCTTTAAACTATGTATTTTTAGAAGTAAGACCAACAGTAATTGTCTTCTTCCTTTGTTTGTTTAAAATCTGTGAGCACCATTTTTCAGAAGCAACGTCAACTACGAGTTATAGAATCAATAAACGGATCACATTGGTCAGCTAAAGTTAAACTTAGTTTATTGTCACTTTTTTGTTCGAAATCGCCTTCGATCATTAATACAACTGCACATGTTGTCGAACCAATAGCGAATAGATAACGAAAAAATTAACTTCGAAACCGGGCATTAATTCTATAAGACGCTTTATAAAAATCACTATGATTTTTTCCAGGTCTTGCTGCACCTGTGCGGGCCGGCTCACTGGCAGGCGCACCTGGAGTGGCTGCCGGGCCCGCGCTGGAGCGAGCCCTGGCGCCTGCTGTCCTACGGCCTGGTGCACGCCACGCCCATGCACCTCGTGCTCAACTCGCTCGTCGCCCTCGCTGTACGTACCATTGATGATCGTCGTTATTGCTAGTAAAATATGATTTAATATGTTAACCATTAAGTGACAGTGAGGGTAGATTTAAAAAATATATAACTGTCTGTATATTGAGAAACAATAATAATTTATTACTGAGCAACAATTTCTAATAATATCACATTCCAATGAGTCTGAGTACCTATATTAAGGATGTTATAATGTTTGCAGGTGGGCTGGCGTCTGGAGCGCGAGCAGGGCTGGGCGCGCGTGGCGCTGGTGTGGGTCTCGGGCGTGGGCTGCGGCGCGCTGGGGGCGAGCGCGCTACAGCCGCGGGTGAAGGTGGTGGGCGCGTCAGCCGCCGTGTACGCGCTGCTCACCGCGCACATCCCCAACGTCTGCCTGAGGTACAACATAATTTGCTCCCAGGCACATTGAATGCTAGATTTACATAGCATGGACAGCAGCAACATATATTTTTGTTTTCTGGTACATCCCAAGCCTGACACTTCATCAATCTTGCCCAGCGTTTGCGGATACCGTTACCCACTCGTTTGCCTCAATTGCATGTTTTTGATTCCTCGACCCCCAAATTTTAAGAACAGTCAGTCATTTATTGCGTATTCATGCAATTGATCCAAGTTTGACGTTGCTATAAGAATTTGATAGTAATGTAATTTTCAAGAATGCTTAGGGAGTAGATATATTATTAGGTATTGACCTATGTATCTACTAATCTAAGATGTTGTATCGCAGGTACGGTCACGTGCCGCTGTGGTGGTTCCGTCCTCTGAGCGTGGTGGTGCTGGGCGCGTCGGAGGGCGTGGCGCTGCTGCACGCGCCCTCGGACGGCTCGCCAGTGGCCTGGCCTGCGCACGTGTTTGGCGCGCTGCTCGGCCTGCTGCTCGGTTTCCTGGTCTTCACCGGTATGTACCACGACTTCCATTCTCCGTTCAGATCCAAATTCCAATGTAATCAAAACGTAAACTAAAAGTTGAAATTTTACTAAATGTGTCATTTTGTTTCTTAATTGGTTGCATGTTTTCTATTGTCCTCTTTGTTTACGTTAATATAACGTCAGTCAGTTAAATTACATTTATATTCACTTCACATCCTTTTCTTTGTCTGTTAGTGGAGGCATATTTGTTTCGGTTGTCATTTTTAGACTACTAATGTATACAATATTAGTAGTAGGATAACTAGCTCTAAGTTAGCCACTTTGAAAGAATGCACCATGTAAACATCATGTTCAATTTACCATTTCAAAATATTTTGTTTATATTTCCAGGTGAAAACGCGTCGAAGGCCTACATGGAGATCTGTCGAATCGGCTCATTCGTGTTGCTGATGACGGGCGTACTGACGATGACCGTTTTCTACATCCATAAGTACCAGGTCGAGCTCGGCACCTGATAGATGTTACTACCGAAGAGGGAAAACCAATCGAGAAATGTGGCTGAGTGTCGATCCTAAACTTCGAGAGAAAAACTGGGCTAAGAAACGGTCCTTGTAGGACTATGTCTTATGTTCGCTAGTCAAACCGACATGAACCTCAATACTCATGTAGTTTAGTTATTGATTGTCGAAATGATAGTACTGGTACGAGACGATAAAATTGACGTAAGCTGAAAGGAAGGAAGTTGAAAGAGTTGTAACTAAATTGAGTACGATGTACAAAAACTAGGCACAAAATTCAGTCTTCCAGTATATTTTGATACTCGGTGTACTTAATACGATGGATTTATTTTAAGCGATTTTGCAAAGTTAAGATGAACTAACCAAAGAAGTGATTTTTCATATGTAACCTCATAGTCGTTATTAATTTCATTGTAAGATAATATACCAAATATGATTACAGTAGTGAATGTACTTATGTGTTTTTACATTTATACAATTTTTAAATTTTGTACATATAAGATACAACATTGAAATCTATTTTTAAGTGTAAATTGTTATTAGATAGGTATTTTAAGTGTAAGAACTTAGACGCAACGAATTGACTTATGAAATGCCTTGTTATGATATAAAACATCCAGATTCATGTCCAGAAGCCTCGCGAGAAGTTATTTTTTATTTTTTCAAGATAACTCTCTTTACTCCGTTCAGTAGTCCAATGGCGAACAATAATTGGTTAATGTCATGATTTTCATACATTTGGCATTTGATGATGCTAATAATACTTTGCTGCAAATTGTTCGTGCTTCGGCGACTTAGCGAAAGTAAATAGAACAATAGAGCACATAATGCATGCAATAATGAAATATGGCTAAATTTTATCTTCTTGTTTACGAACAGTCTATACGCGAAAGTAGTAGAGGCCCTGTCTACATTCTCGTTTCTCGGGGCTTCTCAGCGAGAGTTTGGATATGTCTTTAAGTGCATTTTGAAATGAATAAAGGTATGACATGATAACTGTCAACGCGATGAGAGCGTTGCCAACTCTAGTCCAATATAAGTTCTACCCCTTTTTCATTTTGGGCATCTAGATTGTCTTGGTATTATATCATTTGAAGATCTTTTACAAACATATCATAAGATACTTTAAAAAGTATAAAAGAATTTTCATTACTTATAACTATATTTTATTCAGATGTATATTTATAATTGGTGCAAATGAATTGTGCAGTGCGCACTATATTATGTTAGAAATTGTTAACTTTTGCTATAAGTACTCGTATGTCGTTATGTGATTGTAAAGGTGAGATCACACTAGGCGTAACTAGCGGCAACGGAACTAAGCGACACGACACGGCCAAATATTCTTTGTATGAAATTGTAATTTCATACAAAGAATAATGTCATGGGATACTCATCCCAACTTACCTGTCCGGTAGTTGTGGTATAGTATACGGGTATGCGACCCCGGCTTCCCTAGCTATTACTGTCCTATCCCTTGCCCTCCTGGGCGGTAATATCCTACATTTCCTTTTTCCCACTCTAACTTACCAATCTTCCTTTCCACACCACCTATCCTTCCCTTTCCCTATTCCTACCCTCTCCACAAATCCGTGGAAACGCAACGGATAATCATAAAAATAATTTAATTATCCAAAATGGCGGCGAAGTGGTTCACCACCCATCACGTCTCGTTTCTTGCGGAGGTGAAAAGCGGATCATGGAGAGCCGCTTCGCTACGTTGAATGTAAGAGGAGGAATGGATGGTAAGAATGAAAGTGAACGAAGCGAAACGAGTATGTAAGGATCGTAGCAAGTGGCAAAAAGTGATCTCTGCCTACCCCTTTACGGGAAAAAGGCGTGATTATATGTATGTATGTATGTATGAAATTGTATGAGATATAACGTACTACGCGGCAGCGGAACTACGCAACGCGGTACTGCGCGACAAAGTTCACCAACTCATCAACTTTGACGCGCCGTTGCGACACTTCACATTTTAACAACTTGATAAATGGAGTGTATTCCGAAATGTATCCCCGCATACTAGTTTTTTTATTTTTTATTAATTCGCAATAATGACATCTCAACAATATTACCAATAATTATTTCTAATTTATCAAGA